>JAEBDU010013220.1:54326-224734 GCA_016802625.1 Heliconius numata
CTTTTCCGGATAACCTCATTTCTGATTTTATCTTTCAAAGAGACTCCGAGCATAGCTCGCTCCATAGCACGTTGGGCGACTTGGAACTTATGGACTAGACCGACTGTTAGTGTCCACGTTTCGGCACCGTATGTCATGACTGGCAAAACGCACTGGTTGAAGACTTTCGTCTTCAGACATTGCGGAATTGGCGACGAAAAGATTTGACGTAGCTTGCCAAACGCTGCCCAACCCAGTTGAATTCTTCGATCAGCCTCTTTCTCGAAGTTGTGTTTACCAAGCTGGATAGTTTGCCCTAGGTATATATACTCCCGAACAACTTCAAGAGGAGTGCCGTCCACGTATATCGGTCCCGGTATGACATGCTCGTTGAACATGACCTTTGTCTTGCTCAAGTTCATACCGAGACCAACACGCCGCGAAGATCCATCTAGGCTCTGCAGCATCTCGGCTAGCTGTTCCAGCGACTCTGCTACGATTACGATATCATCGGCGAATCTGAGGTGCGTGATGTACTCGCCGTTTACATTGACTCCAAAGCCGGTCCAATCCAGGGTTTTGAAGACGTCTTCCAATGCGTTGTTAAACATTTTCGGGGATATAACATCACCCTGCCTTACACCTCTGCGCAGTTGAATCGCCTTGGTTTTACTCTTCTGGATTTGGACAGTCAATGTAGCAGACGTATACAAACTTCGCAGCACCTCGATGTACCTCCAATCGATACGGCATCGCTGCAGTGCGTCCAGAACCGCCCAGGTTTCGATAGAATCAAAGGCTTTTTCGTAGTCCACGAAAGCCATACACAGCGGTCGATTGTACTCCTGAGTTTTTTGTACTATCTGCCGAACAGTATGGATGTGGTCTACGGTGCTGTAGCCTGATCGAAACCCGGCTTGCTCTGGCGGCTGGAACTCGTCAAATCTGATGGCAAGACGATTCGTCAGAACTCTGGAGAACAGCTTGTATACGTGGCTCAAGAGTGAGATCGGTCTATAGTTCTTCAAGAGAGTTCGGTCTCCCTTCTTGAAGAACAGTACCACGTCACTCTTGCTCCATGATTCCGGGGTTTTTCCGTGATGGATAACGGAATTGAAGAGGCTTGTTAGCACTTTCAGGACTGGGGTGCCACCTGCTTTAAGGAGTTCTGTAGTAATTCCGTCATCGCCCGGAGCTTTGTTGTTTTTAAGCTGTTCCAAAGCCATCCTAATCTCACCGAGGTCAACATCCGGGAGCTCTTCGGTGTAATGGCGCGTTAAAGGAGCGCGCTGGTCACTAGCTCTGGATTTGCCGGGTTTCCCTGATTTCGACGAGTATAGCTGCTCGTAATAACGCTCAACTTCATCGAGTATCTCAAACTTAGAGGTAACGATTCTACCATCTTCTTTTTTGAGTTTCGTGAGATGAGGCCTTCCTAAATTGCGAGCGAAAACTTTCGATCCCCGATTCCGCATGATCGCACTTTTGATAGCGCGTGTATTTGAGCGACGGAGATCGCGACGCGTCAGCTTTCTGATGGATAGGTTTAAGGCACTCATATCTGCCGAAGACGGTGGTGGCAGTTCTCTTCGCTTTCTCATAAGCTCGAGTGTCTCAGCTGAGAGTTTCGTTGCGTTGACTCGTCGCTTTGGAGGAAAATATTTGGCTGAGACATTGTGCAGCGTTTTGACTAGATCATCGGTTCTTTGGTTAATGTTGCTAGTGGTTTCCAGTGCGCTGAATCGGTTTTGGAGTTCGGTCTGGAACGTTTCGGAACTATGTGTAACTTGAAACGCTGATGGTCGGAGAGTAGACTTTATCATTAGCGTTCTTTCAGCTTTTAAATCAATATTTAGTGTGCCTCGTACGAGTCGGTGATCGCTTCCGGTATTAAACCTATTGATCACTGAGACATCACTAAGTATGTGCCGTTTATTCGCGATAATAAAGTCAATCTCGTTTTTTGTTACACTATCGGGGCTTCGCCAGGTCCACCTCCTTTGAGGCTTCTTTTTATAGAACGAGTTCATTAAAAAGAGCCTCTGGGACTCGAGGAAGTTTGCCAGCAATTGACCCCTTTGGTTCCTATCGCCCAAGCCGAAGGGTCCAATGTGTGATTCGCCACTTCTTTGTACTCCCATTTTAGCATTGAAATCTCCCATAACAACGCTGTAATGAGCCTTCGAGGTGTTGTTGAGGGCTTTAGCGATGTCTTCGTACATTTCTTCAACCTCATCGTCAGAGTATGTCGAGGTCGGCGCGTATACCTGTACAATTTTCAGGGCGTACCTGTTAGATAGTTTAAGGACAAGGTATGCAACCCTGTTCGACACACTACTGATTTCTACAACATTGCTTATGAGAGATTTGTGAACCAAAAAACCGACTCCTCCCTGGGAGACTTGCTCACCTTCGCGGAAGTAAAGCATGTGGCCTGACTCCAGGGTTATCGCGCCCTCCCCCTTTCTTCGGACTTCAGATAAGCCTAGTATATGCCACTTAATGTGACTTAACTCTACTTCTAGTTCAACAAGGTGTTCGTCCAGTCTCATCGAGCGTCCATTATACGTTGCCAGATAAAGTCGTTTTTGGTAGCCTGCCGTAACCCGGGGATTCTTAGCACCCCCTGACCTTCCGATACCACAACCGCTACCGTAGTTGGGCCTAGCGGGTCTGCCGAGAACTGGGGGCCTGTTTTTACTTGAGACACTCATGGGATGAAAATGCCCATACTCACCGCGCTGGGCAAGCGTGTTGGCGAGCGCAGTTTTTTTTTTTTTTTTTGTGTAAGAGAGGAGATGCTGCTGCCCATCCCTCTTAATTTGTCCCTTAGTCGCCTTTTACGACACCCACGGGAAGAAATGGGGAAGTGCTATTCTGACCCGGCACTTCACGGGGAATTGCTTCACGGAACGTGCTTAAATTGGTTAATTCATTTTTGAGATGAAACGCAGAGACAAAAGCAAAAAATTAAAATAAAAATTGTTTTCAATTCTGTTACATTAATAAATATATCGAACCCACCATGTACAGCTATGTTCAGTTATAATTTTATTTAATCTATAGATTCCATACTCCCGATTGAGAATCAAACTTAAAACCGACACGTTTACTGACCTCTTGTGCCACTGCACTAAGACGGCATAAAGCTATTACTTATGGAAACACATCTTCCAATCCAGAAAACCACCATCTAGGTACTCTGTAATAATAAACAGCAAATTCGTAGATAGTAAATCGAAGCGAGTCTAATTGAATCTGGGAATTAAGACGTTGCTAACAACCAGTTCAAACACTTTGCTTGTTCCTCTGTCGGATAACCTCTAATTTAGTAGAGATTTGTAGGTTTCCTTGTAAAAGTCTATAGTTAATATCGATTTTTTTCAATAGATGATTACTTTTTACGTTATAATAACGTATATACAAGTAAAATACTCGTCTCGGCGCAGCGTTGAGTTCCGCAATTAAACGCTCAATGTCTCAAAAATTCCTAAAGTTTTAATGCGAATGTCTTAATCCTAGATTCCAGTTTTTCTCTCCAGGTTACTCAGGTTCCCTCTGTCTATGCTGCTGTGTGCGGGAAACAGCGTGAAGCCAAAAACATATATTCAATATTTTATATAATAAATTTCGCCCTGAAACCTCAATTCCTGTAGACGTGTATTACTTTATGTCTGTCGGAAAGTCAATTTGTCGTCAGCAGTCAGCAGTGGTTCCGCAGAGCAAGTGACATAAGTGAGACACTGGTGACGTAGCTGGATGTTAAGTTGCCGTCAAATGTCAATATAGAGAAATTTCGTGGTCTTATCGTATTTTGTATTCTTTTATGAAATATATGTAGAAAACAACATACATTTTTCCTAATTGAAATTCCACGACTGGGTTGTAAAATGGAAATATGATTTTTTTTTACTCGAGAGGGAATCGAACCCACAACCCTCGCGTTTCATCTTTGTGCCACCAGGCAACTAAATGATTTACATAATTTACAATAGATATCTTCTCAAAGTTTTAAATTATACGAAGAAAACTTGTAGAAATAGATATATATTTGAGTTGTAAGTTTCGAAATAACCGACATTAAAACAATTGTTATTGCTCAAGCACCTTAAAAACTTGGTTTTGTTTTTAGAAGTTACAAAATGTTCACACCAAAGTTCATATTGGAAACTTTACGAATCTACATATTTTATGGCGAGCTAGAATTTTTCTATGAAAATTTTAATATAATTTGTTATATGAATTACAATTACTGAATGCAATGCAATATTTGTAAGTTCGATTCCCATTTGGGGCATACATTAATTTAATTTCTTGGCTCTATTCAAAATATCAAAAACGTGGAAAGTGAGCAATGGAATATCTTAACATTAGGTTCCCTCTTCGTACCCTGACACATGCGAGAGACAACGTGAAGCTAAAGTAAAAAAAATACATTAAAAGTATAACAAATATCTACATTTCTCAAAAAAGCAATAAATAAGCAGTTTCTCCTTAAGCGCTTGTATTTCTTGAGAACAAGAACGTAGAAATGGTATGAGCGAATAAGCAATCATAATCCCCAATTTCGTATAGAAGTCACGGAATATTGGTTCAATATATCTTGTATTTACTACTTCCATAAATAGTAAAATGTTCTAAGATTTAGTTGGAAAATTTAACTTACTTTAGGAATAAAATTTTAGTGGTATAGAGGCCGTCGTCTGATTTTAAACAGGGCGGTTGTAGCTCACATCCCCACTCGGGGAAATAACTATTGTTTACCTTCACATGGTAACCTGGGAACATGGTAACAAAAACAAGTTCAAGAAGAACAGAGTTCTCATTAAAATTAAGACATTTCGGTTCCCACTTCCCGCTGAATTATTGAGATATTGCATGTTGTTTGGCGGAATTCAACGCCGTGCTTTTGTCTCGTTAGTTTTGCGAAAATTTTAAATGTAAAGCTAACAAAATGCTATACCAACAATTAACCTGCCCATTATCATAAAAAGACTATACCTAAACAAAAACCTAACCATTTTTTTCCTAAAATTTGATAAAGCCCTCAAACGCATCAAATACGAACGAACCATTAATCAATCAAACATTCTCTTTCGCAATACCAGTACAAAGCTGTCATCATTCACTCTCCGCCATATTGTTTTTTTAGAATTTATTTAAATTCATTCATTCGTTCACTTATTTTGTTTTTATTTACATCTGTATTGTGTTTTGCTGAATTAAGGTTTTTATGAAACAAAAAAAACTATTGTTTACCATTCCGTTCCAGTTTATGTGAATGTTAGGTATATACGAAAAAAAAATTGTATTTTTTGTGTAAAAAAATGAATGAAAAGAAAAAAATTAAAACAGGACCCGCCTCTTTCGGATAAAGCATTGAAGCGTTCAAACAGTTCAAAGTTTCACGTGAACCCGTTTTGTTTTAATAAAGATGTCTTTAAAATTGCAATTTCGCTAATTGTTAAACTAAAGTGTCAAAACACCCTGTTTCCCTTTTTCACAGTGGTTAAAGACAAGCCGAGTGGAAATGTTGAGTAGCCGTACTGAAAATCACGTTTTGTTTTACCAAAGCCGGACAATAACTTATTGCTTCTAGTAGTGATCGCATCTACAACCATCTATGATCAGATAGCCCTTACTAGGTAGGAATACTTATATGAATAATATATACTCGTATATGTATTTTGAAAAACTAAAAATAGCTTTTAAAAAGAAATAATAACATAAAAAAATAAACATCTATTTTGAATTGTCAATCAAAATACAAAATTGACATAAGCGAGATAAGCATCGCACCGTCTGAACGAACATTAATCAATCAGAACACGTTCGCAGTACACGCTCGTAATCATTCAGTTGCCCGCAGGCGTTTCATTTCGTATTTCATTCATTCATTCGTTCAAACTAGAATTCGTTGTTAGATTTTGTACTATTGTAGTAAGAAAGCAGTTGATATCGTCGAATGGTTAAGCACAATGGTAAGTCTGTAAATCAAAATATATACGATTTATTATGATTCCATTTTTTTCGGAAGGGTGTTGGAAATAGACTGAGTTAATTTTCGTCACCTAATGTTTTTATGATCCATACCTATAGCAGGATATATAGAAAAAATATAGTGTCAAGTCACTTGGTTCAATTAGCTTTATTTCACTTTCTGCTTTATTCCTAGACATTGTGCGTTTAATTACGGAACATACTTTTTTTAGGGAAATGAAAATAACCCCCCGATTGGGAATCGAATCCACACCCATCTCAATTACAACGAGTCTCCGCTACGATAGTTATATAGTTATTTTACCTATGTAATGTTCACGTCGTGCTTCTAACGAGATACATTTAAACAAACGGCAATTCCTGCTGTTAGAACTATGGAATATAAATAGGTTCCATATCTCAACTGTCACTTATAATTAATTCTGCAATTTACTTTAAATACCTGTTTCGTGAATTTATCTTTTATTGAGTTATATCTAAAGTTAAGGGCGATATGAAATAAAACCAACATAGAATATTATATATTTAAGTCTCCAAAATATTTAAAGATTTTAAAATGCGTCTTTTCAATATTTTTTAAGTATTTTTCATGCAAAAAAGAATGGAAAATATTAAAATATTGCTGACTTGCAGATGCCTAAAAATTTGTTAGTTTTTTCCAAAAAAATATCCGCTTCCCTCATTTTTTTAGTGTCGTCACTCTAAATCGATTCTAAAACAATTATTCCAAGTTATTTTAAATAATGGTTAAATTATATAGAAAAATAAACGATTCTTTAGGCTAAATTAACAAGTTTATTTTAAAATTAGCTCCATTAACGAAGTGCTTCTCCTTCGGCCCTACTCGAAGAATATACGGGAAACAGCGTGAAAGAGCAAAAAAAAAAATAAATTTATTAAACTCGTTAAAGAAATATTGTTTTTGTGAGTGTTGAATTCAGCGAAGGAATCGAACCCACAACGTTGCGTTTACAGGTGCACCTTTGTGTTCCAGCACCATGACTGGCCTCAAAAATAAATAATATGTAAAATATGTGAAACTTACATTTACTTATGTAATTTATATAAAATGAGAATAGTGAAATCCAATTTCCTAGGCCCTCTCTAATCTTTACGTAGGCATGACACATGTTACAGTAGGATGGATGAGTAAGAAGTGCAAAAGGGTTATTTTTGGTTTTACAAATAAAAGAAAATAGTGCCTAATATTTCTAAAATAATTTGCAAAACTTTTTATGTGATTTTGTAGTACAAGTTCATATATTTCGCTTTATCCTGCAAAGTAGGAAGGCCAGAAGGAACTTAAGTGTCAAGCCACTCCGTTTTTCACGGGGCCGAACTCAATGAATCGCTTCCCTATTATCAGAGCAACTATTTTGTTTAGTATGGTAGGCAGAGGGAACCTGGGAACCTAGTGTAAGACGCTCCGTTTACTATTAGAGAAGATACTTCCCCTGCCCATTTATCGCCGAATTCTTGAGGCATTACGGCTAATTCAAAGCAGCACTTTGCCTCGTTACCAAAGCTAAGAAATATAAATATTAAATATTTCATTTCTCCGGAATAGAATCCGCCCCCATCGCGTACAGTTGCCCCTGTGCCAAAATAGCCTTAATTAGTAACTTTACATTAGTAACTAAAACTATTAAAATTTTAATCAACAATTTCAAGCAAACTTCATAATATAATTTAATTCCGTTCCGTTTCCCAAACAATTTTAACGGTATGGCGATATCGAAAAATCGTTTAGCCCTCAGTAACACCTATTATCCTTTTGTAGACGCACGCCCCAAATATAAATGTACACAGCGTGTTGTTTTAGGACGGGAGTAAATATGTATATAAGTATTAGGTACTAGGTTTTGTCAGCGATTTTGTTTTTGTGGAAATCGGAATTCTAGAAGAAGTGAATAACTTTAAAAAATGCTAATTTATTATTTTTTTTAGTTTCACGCTTTATCCCGTAAACAGTAGGGTAGGTAAAAGAAGCCTGTAAACCTAGTGTTAATACTTAGGACAATTCAACCACTTACGATTCCCAACTTTTCGCCGGATTCTGGGTGCATTGCGTGTTGAGTAGTGGAATTTAACCGCGAAATTAAATGAAATGATGATGAATGGTGTTGCGAGTGATGTTTGTGATGCCATTATCATCGCATTGATAAAGAGAGTCTCAACTCTCTTTGTAAATGCGATAGTACTGGGCAAAGTATTTCTATTTACCGTTCAAATAAGACTAAACGTGACATTGAGTCCTGCCACTTAATACGTAATGTATCGAATTCGGGCAGAAAGTGATAAACGAAGTGTCTTGACTCCAGCTAACCTTAATATATGGGATGCGGAATGTGGAATGCGGGAAACGTCTTCATTTTAGTAGAAAAATACTTACACATATAAAAAACATCAGCAAAAATATATTACTATCTAAAGATAGATAAAGATGTAGTAGATCACTATCTAGAGACAGTAAACTACTTGTTCAGCGACTTAGATGATCTTCAAACTCAAACACATGTTTACATGACTGCCGGCGACATGTCTAGTCTAGCCTTATAAGCACTTTCAGGTTTTACGTTACTAATAACAAAGGAAATGTAAAATCTATCGTATTTTTATTTACCATAGAAAGTGAATAAGTATGCTTAGTAGTTATATGTTTTGTTCCTCATAGCAGGGTAGACAGAAATAATTCAATGTCAAAACACTCCGTTCTTCATCTCTCGCTATAATTCGAGACAATGAGGGTTGAGTCTTATAACTGAACGCCGCATTTTGACGAAACATGCTGTCCCACTGTACAACGATAGAGTCAAATATAATTAATTTGGTTACAAATAGCGCAGCGTTCAGTTGCGCACCTAAACGCGGTAGCAGTAGCAAATTATTTAAAACAAATCGTAAGTTCTGGCTAATTCATAAGAGGATATGTTAAAAAGATTAACAAATACTACAACTTTGTCAAAGTAAATATAGTTTTAATATCAAATTTCTATTACAAGTGCCTCGCTCTGTTAACCAGCCACGAAGCTATTAAAAGTTCAGGATTAACGTCTTGCTATATTCACATATCGAAAATACGGCTCGAAATCCTATATAATTATATGAAATAATTATTGTAAGTATTAGTTTAAGTTTTATTAATTAAAAATTTAATCAAATATGTTAGTTAGTTGGAGATATTTTCATTGGCGTTAAGTTCCGCCACTCTATAAAGAAGCGATGTTTTAAATTAACAAAAAACAATAAACAATATATACATTGACACTAGTAATATAATCGTAATGGGAACCCTTAAAATATGTTTTTAATTTTTTGACGAATACTCGTTATAAAATGTAATTAGTGTTTTATTAAAAATATATATTATTCCTTATAAAGGTATATATATTTACTAAAAATTAATAAAAGAAAATCTATAAATATACGATTGAATTAAACACGAACGTTACAAAAATAAATCAAATAAACACGATGAAAGCACTGGACTAGTCCAGTTCCCAGATTTAATAATGCAAATTCGAAATTCTCAACGCAATTTCAGTTATTTTATAAAAATACAAGGAATTTTCATTATAATGTTAGACTAACACATTGTGACATACAGTGTGTAACCACGACGGTTGTCTATTCGATTCCCGTGAGTTCATTATTTTCATTTTTCAGCTTTGTAATGAAAACGGCGTTGAGTTTTGCGAATCTTCAGAAGAGGTAAACGGTCATTTCTTTCTGCCTTGCTATTTGTAGCGAAAAAATGTGGAACCGTTTTTGTTTTTTTTTTCCACTTCATGCTGTATCCTGCAGGGTTGCAGGGTAGGCAAAGAGAATCTGGGAACCTAGAGTTATAAAAACTTCGTTCCCATTAAAACAGTTCCGTTCCCCAATCCCCGAAAAGCCAGAGCAAGAAAATGTTAACAATTCATTCCATCTGGTGGTAATCGAACCCTCAAACGTCACGTTTACAGTCACACCCCATGCTGTTGCACCACGACCTACATCTTAGTTTAGACTAAATATAGACACTCTAGGACTATTTATCAAAAACAATTAATTCTTCACATTCGCGCAGTACAAAGCTAGTGAAATTAAAGTGATGTGTGAATTCATTAAAAGTAAAGTCGGTCGGGCTGAAAGGCCTAGTTTTGGTGGAAAGTGGGACGTTTCCATCATGACTGTAGCGCTGGCACCGCTTTCAAACAATTTTGCGGATATTGCTATTGTATGTCTCTGTGCTTAAAGATATACTTCCTGTGGTCGATTTTGTTTCTCTATCCTTAATATTTTGATTTATAAGAAGGGATTCGTTCATTTTGTTTATACATTTTCTAAAAAGTATTCAGAAACTTTAAACAACGCAAACAATTATAATAGAGAACTCCAACGCTTAAATAGATAGTTTTGGATAAATTACAATATAAAAAATATTACTCACAACTTCTGACTGAATGCAATAGTTTTGGATTCGAAAATCATAAGGGGGCAAATGACATGGTATCCATAGTGGACAAAAACAAGAGAAGACTAGCATAGGAGAGGAAAAAATGGACGAAATTAGAGGCCTATACTCTTATACTCTTGGGTTGTAGATTCCTTAAATTTAATTTAATCCGCCATTACGCCAATCTCACATAATCAAAACAAATCGAAGGACGTACTACCAACCTTCCTTTCCTACTATATGTGAAACAAAGAGGAAATCTAAAAAACTGTTAAAACCTAGGTAAGGTAAAAAAACCTGGTAACTTACCTCAACAAAATTATCAGAAACAAATCTCTGTACTAAAGATGTTTTCCCGCACTGCGTGTCACCCACGAGCACGACCTTGACTTCCTCCTCGGTGGGGGACCCGGCGCCGCCGTCGGAGCACTTCTTGCCTGACCACATGGTTTAAACCTGGTAGAAATAAAAGTTTACTTATAATATAAAAAACATTTTTATGATATCAAAAATACATATTTAATAACTCTGGTAACAAGGAAAAGCGCAGTGCTGGGTTCCGTCATTCAATACACAATTCCTCAAGAATTCTAGTTCACTCTGCCAACCGAAGACGTGCGAAATATAGAGTGAAGTAAAAAATAGATTTTTATCTTCACGCTCTATCCTGCTTATACAAGGGTAGGAAAAGGGAAACCTATCGTTACCTAGCGGGCAATCTACTCTCTCCCTACTTTCTGCCTTTAATGTCCTAATTAATTATTAGCAAAAATATTATTTTCTTTCCTAACATCTTTAGTAATAACATTTTCCATACGAGCACAAGAAAATATTTTGTCTAAGAGGCTCTATTATTTTTACTAAAAGTAGGTCGTACATGTATATATTATCTATATTACTTAGTTACTTAGACACGTATTTCAGATTTGGATATCATATAGGTTTTTGTTATAATTATTAACGTTTTTTTAGTTAAAAAAATATAATATAAAATAATATAATTTTATATAATATAATATAAAATATGGAAGATATAATAGTAATCTATTTGCAGTAGCATTTATAAATGTAATAGAACCCCAAACAATACCCCAAATATATCTAGAAAATGGAATTTGTTCTTTTCGGTATAATATTACTACAAAATTCAAAAAACACAAGTTTCAATATCGAACGCAACACAAACAATGCTGGGTAAATAAATCTATTTTCAATACATTGTTATGGAAAACTAAAATAGATTTATATTGAAAATTAAAAGAAAATACCCATTGTTATATTGTTAAAAATATATGGTCTGAATTTGATATGACGCTAGTCACAATATTTTTTTAGTGTCATGCTGAATAGAGCTGTATAGAGCTAGAGCTACATAAATAAAAATAATTTATTTCCCCAAATGGGAATTGAACCCACAACACTTACGTTTATAGACAACGGAAACGGAAAACGAAATATCACTTCTAGGTTCTTCTTAGGTAGATCCCGTACGCAGCAGGGTAGAGGGAATTTAGTGTTAAGACACTCCGTTCCCCACTCCTCAATCCTCAATTAAAAAATCTATGAATATATAGGTAACATTTACCACTAGGGCCATAGTAATTATTAATATAATCAGTTTAATAGTAAACATAACTAATTATTAAACCATTTACAATTATTAATTATTAATCCATTAACGTTTATTATAAACATATTATAATATTCACATATTAATAATATCGAGAGTCCATTAAGTAAATGATTCTGATATACATACGTTAGTTGATTAAAATCAAAATGCATTGCGACAGCTCGACGATATGATACATACAGAATACAGTGCATGCTGTTCCAGTTTGATATTACTAAAAATAACTTTTTAATATGTTTTATTTTTAAATTATATTTTTTATGAATTGAGTAGGCGGAGAGAAACTAGTGGGAAAACTCCGTTCTCTATGTTCTGTTCGAATTCGTGACATCGCGTGATGAGCGAAACTTCTTAACACTAGGTTCCTTCTGCCTACCCTATTATATGCGGGATACAGCGTGAAGCTGATTTGATTTTTTTATTTATATATGATAAGATAGCCTTGAATAAAATTAGTGAAAGATATTATTTTAATATAGAAAACCGGCTTTATTAACGGTGACCCATATAAATAAAAGACTTGCAAAGTTTGTACTCCTCATGTTTCCTGAACGAAAACAAGGTCAGTGTTCCGAAAATTTTAATGACTTCAAAATATTTTATTACTGTATACACTCACTGACTGAATGGCTATGAATGACTAATACTAGCAATCATACAAAAAATCTAAACTTTTCCTTTTATACTTCTTTTGTATTGAAATACTCTTAGAAGTTCATTTATTAGAAATGTTTCTTAGGAGTTTATCTGTTAGTTCACACTATATAACCATACGAGTTTCTCGTATAGTGGTGTAGACCAGTTGTAGCGCAAGGGCACGCTACAGGTTGTGAATTCGATTCCCACTCGAAGAAATCTTGTAACGAGGCAAAACGAAACGCGGCGTTGATTTCTGCCAGCAGAACGGAGAAATATCTCTTTATCTGCTCCTTTGTATTAGAGTGTCTTAATTTTAGGTTCCCAGGTTTAAACCCACAAACCTATAAATCAAAATTTAGAGCCAGTGGCTTTTTTAAAGTTATTAATTAATTGTAGCTATAGTGAATGTTATTTACTCGAAAAAAAAATATAGCTAAATATATGAAATATTATTGAAATTAAAGAAAAAAATACTTCCCCCAAAAAATATAAAAAATCTCAAAAGTTTATTAAAAATATTCGTATAACAGAATATAGGCCGTTATTTGCAGACCCTATCCCCATCCCGGAGAACACTTCAGTAAGAGAATGTTATTGGAGGGATGAACAATATTTTCCATAAAAATAAAAGAGCTTGTTTACCCTCAGAAAGTTAGGACATTATCTATAATAAATACGAGGCCAGGTTTGCGTAATGCTTCTATTCTCTCTCATTATTTATCACCCTATCCTTATAAAATAAAGGGGAATATGGGGAAAAGTTTAGAAATTATGTTATTTTTGCTTTTCTTTAAGATTATTCTTTTTTAGCCTCACGTTGTATTTAAGACACCTCGTTCCATTAAGTCACTTCCTTTTCCTATATTTCGCCCAATTCTAGAGGCGTGTTGAGTGGCGGTACTCAACGCGGCGCTCGTTGAAGAAAAAAATAGAAGAAGCGTACTTTTTTCTATATTATTTAAATATATATATATAGTGTAGAACCTATCGAATATTAAATAAATATTTATTTTTGTACTAACATACACTTTCTGTTTCCTGGTCTTTGACTAATTTTTAAAATTGTGTTTATAATAACATCGGAAATGAACAAGACAGTACTTAGTGTGTTATTATATCCTATAGAAGATGAAAGAGAATCAATGTAAGTAACCATATTAGAGAAGTTATAGAACTATTTGGTTATTAGAAAGGATTCAAAGTTAAATAGGATGGTATGAAATGACGTTTCCGTTGAATATACTCGTATGTAGAATCACGGCGTGGAACGCTGCCAAGACGAGATGCATTTCCTGTACAGTGTGCGTGTACACAGTATGCATATTACACGTTTATATTTGCACTTTTATGCAGAAATGTATATATGCTTAAATTTTAAGCCTTTTATTTCCTAACTAGCTTTATATGATAGTTTTGTTGGAGTTTAGATATGATTTTCAACATGAAACACGCACTCACGAATTTGGCGCAAAGTAGAGAAGGGAAGTGTCTTAATGAGAACGGCGTGGCTTTATACTAGGTCCCCAGGTTCCCTCTGCCTACTCTACTATTTGCTGGGAATACGGGAGAATTGTGTATTCGATGGCCGCCAGGGGGAAGGATTATAATAAAATTATTATTATTTCTCCGTAGTTAAACCGCAAAGTTGAATTGGACAAAATAGAAAATATTTTAACCACGTATTTGCAGTTGAATCAGTTAGCTACATTGTAAACTGACAGCCATTGTATTGGAACCCAACAGAACCCAACTCTTCGATTTATTTCACCTAAGCGAACAATTGACAATGATAGAAAAATAGTATTCGTGATAAGAATAAGGATTTAATGAAACGAAACCCGTAAAATAATAAGTAATTATTTTCAGACCTCTTCGAAATAAATTTAGTGTCTTAGATCCCATTTCATTAGAAACAATTTATAGCTTCTTTACCCAGAAATAATCAATTTAAACTTTTACAATTCACCCCTAGGGGTGGCCGTGGAAGGAAATTAGAACAGCTTTAATCCCTAAACTTTTAAGTAAGTAAACTGACAAAATTCCATGATTCTAAAAAGATTTTGGGATAAATAAAATATATATACGAGTATATTTTATTTTCTAGAGAAACTAGAAATATCCTAGAAATGATATTTCGTTTTCCGGTCTCTTTCATTAAGTAGACGCCAAGTTAAGTGAAACTATTTTTATTTTATTAATAACAGGGACAAAAATAAAGGATTTTCGCAAATTAATTTCCAATTTTTTTTAGTACTTATTGAATGCTTTTTTGTAACTACATTGCCCGCCGCCCGCAATATAGAAGAAAGATATGAAAATACTAACTATATCCTGAAAAATATTAAATTTTCTCGAGTGGGAATCGAACCCACAACCTGTGGCGTTTACAATCATACGCTTGTGCTCTTACTATTAAGCAATGTCGCAGAAACATCTTAGTATTAGTAAAAAAAGGTCCTTCCAAATATTTTCCTTTATATTAAAATAAGTAGACGATAAATAACAAGATATCTATTCATGTACACAAAGTAACTAAAATGGAAGAAATTCACAAAGGACCCTAACTATCTTCAAATAATAGTTTTCTTCAAAACATTTGTTGGTTTTCTTTTAGGCCTTGAGACGTTTCGACAATTGACGTTAAAAGCTCTTTCTTTGAATAAAAAGTTTTTTTCTTTATATCTATTAGGACTTCTATGAAAATAGAAATTATCTAAATATGCTGAAGGTCGAGTGTCTGGTATTTTTTTTCAGCTTCACAGTTTATAAGAATATCAAAAGTAGCAGAGTTATAGGCAGGTTAGGAAGTGCGAGTATTCTATAAAGAGAAATAGTTTAAAAAAATCTAAAAATCACGAGAATTTTTCAAGCCAATCAAATGTGCTCGAATGATTTATTAGTAACCTTTGAGGAGTTCCGTACCTCAAAAGGTAAAAACGGAACCCTTACAGAATCATTTTGTTGTCCGTATGTAATACCTCGAGATATATCTCGAGATCAAGATAAATACTGGAAGGTATCAAGTTGAAATTATTATTATGTTGACAAAAACTATGACATATTAAAACATCAAAGGCTAATTAAGTTATATAACCCAACCTGAGTGATTTATTGAAGAAAATAATTGATAAATATAAGGAAACTAGCGGCCCGCTCGCGGTTTCACCCGCGTGAACTATGTTATTATTAATTTCTGTCTCTATGACTACGTCCTAGTGACGTCTATGAAAAATTTGAGACTCCTAGCATTTGTAGTAACGAATGACAAAGACAAATGTCATTAGTATCGAAGTTTCATACAAACTTTCGACCCCAAAAACAACCCCTTAGAAGTCGAATATTACAAATTCCCGTCTTAGCGAGCACCTACGTCCTATAAGTAACTGCTATGCTAAATTTGAGATTCCTAGCACTTGTAGTTTATGAGATTTCGTGATGAGTGAGTGACCTTTCGATTTTATATATATAGATATATAACTAATAATATTTTAAACTACACAAGCATGTGAAAACAATAACCGAAAGCAAACTAATAAAACGAAAGGGTCCGGAAACGGTAGTTCATTAAACATCACACAGTAAACCTTTAAATGTATGACACATACATACAACTTCAGCCTTTAAACTAACGCAATATAAGCCAGTATTCTGCAAATTGACAAAACTATTAAGCTTAGTGAGAAACACGAGAATCGAGACTGAAATAGCGAATTCCTCTCAAGTCCACAGTTCTAAGTAACGCAATGGAAATAGTTTGTGAAGTGGAGTAAATTGATACTCACTTTTAAATGACTTTTCTTAATAGACTATTATATATTAAGAACATTTATTTATAAAAAGATCCTTCTTAGATAGTTTCAAATGCACATGGATATAAGAAAATCCATTTTTTTAACTTTAAGCTGTATTCCGTTCCGTTCCGTTCACATAATATAATAGGGTAGGCCAAGGGAATGGTGAAGACACTCCGTTCTTCACTATTCGCCAAATTCTTCAGGCTTTACGTGTTGAATGGCGGAACTAAACGCCACGCTTTTATCGCTTTTTACGAGAGCGAGTAAATGAAAATATTAAATGTTTCGTTTTCTTGAGGGAGAATCGAACCCCCTACCGATTGTGCTTAAAGTCACACGCGTGAAATAAATAATTTTCATTTCATTGCTTTGGAACCAAGTTCTGTCTGTTCCACCATTCATTTTCACGCATTACATTAAGCAATTTGAAAACAACTGCAAGATCGATACCTTTTTTAATATAAATCCAATATTTAGATCTTTTTCTTTCATTCCAAAGTAAAATTTTCACTAAAATGATTATTCTAAATTAAGTTCACAAATAATAATACGGTTAACCGGGATTAGACGTTTAAGTAATTGAAAACGGTCTTTTGATTCGCTCGTGCGATCAAAGCCTTATCTTCTTTGAGGATTGAGGAGCCGCAAATGCGATTTACATTCGAATACATTCAATTTTCGATATCATTTATTACAAATTTGGATTTAAAAGGTAATAAAGTGCGGCGAATGTGTCGTGTGGCGAAGCTAAACGCTACGCGACACATTCGAAAATTGATTGAAATATGGAGAATGGAATTTCTTATCAATAGGTTCCCTCTGTCTACCTACTTTTTTGGAGGGTTAAGAAGAGGAGTTGGAGTTTAAATTTATTTAACGCACCGTTGTTGCGTCGGTTATTGAAAACTTAGGAAATAGTTTTATAATTTTATTCATTCTTCGGAGTGAGAATCAAACCTGCAACCGTTGTCTTTACGTGCGATGCGTGCCACTGCGCTACTATGGCCACAACGCTTATATAGAATATTCATATAGCACGAACAGTCTCAGCTAAATAGTTCAACACCAAAATAAAAGATAAAAAAACAAATAAGCATAACAGACTTCTACTCACTTCCTTGCAAAAAACAAATACATTCCATAATAGAAACAGAACGATTGCTCCCAATGGCTTTCCTATAGTCGGTTGTTGATTGCAATACCCTAAAAGGGGTTTCCCCTGGGGAAGTAAGGAGGACAGGTGGTGAATTGCCAACGCAAATAATAAATCACCGTTGCCTTGCAACGTGATTAAAGTGTGATAGAGGAAAATTAAGGGTACGTCACGGAATACTATGTTTTAGTTAAATGATTCTCTACGAGGCCCTCGGTGCGCAGAGGCATAAGGGTGTAACTGTAAAGGCGACGGTAGTGAATTCGATTCATACTTGGAGGAATTAATTATTTTTACTTTACCGCTCTGGTAAGAGAACAAAGTGCGGGTTTGAGCCATGTGCAATTCAATGGCTCAAGAATTCAGCGAAAAGTGGGGAACGGAAGTGCCTTAATAGGGAAGATAGTGTCTTAACACTAGGTTCCAAGGTTCCCTAGTTCATTAGTTCAAACTCACACTACTATATACATATATTAGTTATACGTTTCTAAGGTACATTTTAAAAAATATATTGTGACCGTACATATATTAAAAGATGTTTTGTGTAATTTCCTGTACTCGATTTAACGGATTAAATATATTTAATTTAAACAAAATTGCTCGATTTTAATTACATGTATCGATTTTCACATCGAATACAAGATTATGTGTACGAAAATTCGGTCGTTATTGAAAGCACTGAAATTTAATTAAATCGTGGATGTAGGAACATTGACATTGTGTGGTACAGTGGATCTGTGGCTAGTGAGTGTAATGGCTATATTTGGAAACGTTATATTTATACTCCAATCCCACCTACACATAGCAGAATATGCAGAGGGAACCTGGGAACTTAGTGTTAAAATACTCCCTACCCATAAGGATAATTCCCCATTTTCCGCCGGATTTTGGAGGCTTTCTGAGTGATGAAACTCAACTACTACTAGAGCGAGGAAACGATGATGTTAAATATTTCATTGTCCTGAGTAGGAATCGAATTCACTACTGTAATGCGTCATGACGGTTTCATATACGTAACAATCACTTACGAGTCTTTCACTAATTTAGTATCAATTTATAACAGCAATAAAGCCTAAAATAAACAGAAAATGTGTCCTAAAACAAAGAAAATTGATTAAAAATAAACATTTGTCATGTCAGACAAACCTAATGAAAAAAATTAAGGCAAATATAAAATACTTTATTACAAATACAAACCCGTATATATAATAATATCGTGGGAAGTAAGTATTAATGACACACTAAATATAATCAGACTTCTTGCGGCGTGTGTCTGGCCACACGTCGAAAGTGCGGTTAAAAATATTCGTAGACAGGCCAATGACGTTAGACCTGTTATTTAATAAATTGAAAATACGAAAACAAATAATAATACTTCTCTAATGGATATAAACGAGTCGGTGATCAAAGAGGAGGTCAGCAATTTCATTTCGAGCCTCCAAAAGCTGTTGCCAAAAAAGAAAGAGATAATAGTGATCACTCCTGATAAGACTTCACACGCGTTGACAAGGCTGAGTGATGTACACGCTGAAGCAAAAAGTATTTTTCCAAAGTGTTTCGTTGGTGCCAAAATGGTCGTTCTCAGAGAAATATATGATAAAGTGAAACTAGTTCAAAATTATAATCTTGCAAAAATGAATGAATCATACAAATCTTTCACACATTTCATACACAAGGAGATGGACGCCAAGAACATTGAAGATGGCTTGTTAATTGATTCTTCGGGATCAGCGATGGCTACTTACAAGGAGGCCTTGGACGACTACGAGATACGATTGACGTCTAAAATAAAGGATCTAGTCTCATCCGAAACTGAAATTATTATTGAGAAAGAAGGCGAAAAGTCCATTAACTCTCTATCGTGTTCCATGAAAGATGTCGACCCTAATACGTTAAAATTAGTTACCCAGTGGATGTATAAAGTGACTCCGGAGTTCAGTGTTGGCAGCGAATTCGGTTTAAAGCCTTTATCGCATCCTTTATCACCAGATTTGTCAGTCAGCGGGAGATACGAGCGAGCGTCGTTCACGCTGTCTTCCACAATCAGTAGAATCGGTTTCCAAGTGTGTCTTTACAAGCAATTTTCTCAAAATTTACGGATAGCGACGATAGTGAACGATAATTACAATAGCAGTCCAGCTACAGTTGGTCTGGCACTTAGTAAAGGCTATGAAAATGGTTCGGAGTTGAAAATTTTCGTGGATTCGCAACGTTGCGGTGGCTTCACATATCAGAGGGACCTTTTGTTTCACGAGCCACATAACGAAGTTCGAGTAATTCGATTAATGACCAGTACTCTCATAGACAGACAGAAACGAGTCCGTTTTGGGTTCGGGTTCCATCTTGATTTTTAATTTCCTAATTGAGTTTACCACAATGTTTTAGTTGTTCCCATGTTTTTCTAGTAATGTTTGTTTGTATATAAGTATACATAAGTTTTATTTATTGATTTATCTTGTTAATCTGTTTAGAATTGTGAATAAAATTATTGACAACCTAAAATTTGATTGTATGTATATACTCTTTATTTTCGCTCATATCGGGGTTCTGGGACTTAGACAGAAAAAAAAACTTTCAAATTTGTAAATAAATACGTTGTCCCATGGCGGAACCCAACATCACACCCGAAAAAATAATCATTTTTAAATGACGCCACAAAGGGCATTGCGTGGAGACCAGGCCAGGATTCCCATTGGGATCGAACCATACCCTCGTCGCACGCTTGTGCCCACTACGCCACGGCTGGCCTCAATATATACAGATAATTAGAACTTATAAAGAGATAGATAGATATAAATAAAAAACACAACGCCAGAAAACTTTATATATCAGAGAGCAGATAAAAGTTTATAACCAAGCTTGTTATCTCTTACGGAGAAGTAAACATGACAAATTGTACTCGTTATAAAACTTTTGTTTTGCGGCTCCTTGGGAGGTTTTTTAATACCTTGATTGTTATTTAGTACTTAATTTTGCGTATGTAAGATTCTTTTACTTGGAAAATGTTTTGGAGAATTTTATAATTAATGTTTCAAATATACAAATAAGTATAAGAAGATTATAATTCAGTGAAAATTTTGAGATGAAATCTTCGGATCGAAAGCTAAAGGTTTTGTATTAAAGTAAGTAGGGTTTTCTTTAATATATGTTTTAATTTTTTTATAAATTTCGCTTGTATGATTTTCATGCTGGAGTGAATTATGACATATGACAATTATAACTAAGACATTGATTGATTGATGGCAGGGAGCACCTAGTGTTAAGACACTCTGTTTCCCACGCACATTATTTTATAGCTTCACTCTGGATTCCGCAATAGCAGGATAGACAGAGAAATTATTGGGAAACTTCCGTTTTCCACTTTTCGCCGAATTCTGGAGGATTGCGTCTTTAATGGCAATGGAACTCAACGCTGCACTTTGCTTCGTTACCACAGCGGGAATCGAACCCACTACCTGTCGTTTACAGTCGCACGCTTATGCACCTTCGCCGCGACTAGCAATAGCATATTAATTATTAACTTAATAATAGTGAATAGTCTTCCATATCGACACTTAAAAAAAAATACAGTCGAATTGATAACCTCCTTTTCTTACAGAAGTCGGTTAAAAAGAATATAATTTAATCCTTCAGATGAAGGTCATGTAAGTACTTGCTCCGACATCATTATATCGTGATATTTACGTGTTTCTAACAACACTGTTCCATTTTCACGAACTCTTTACTTGACATCATTAACGCTAAAAATCTTGTATTAACATCGTTTGGGGGAAAAATCTCTTACGATTTCTTGTGATAAGTAAAAACTCTTGTACACTTTGTCTTACTACAAAAATATAATCGTATATGTTTATTACTAGCTTTTGCTCGTGGCTTTGCCTGTGGTGAAATAGCTGATAATAACTAAACGTCTGAGGCCGTTATGGCGCAAGGACATAAGCGTAAGACTATAAGCGCGACGGTTGTGAGTTTGATTCCCATTCGGGCGGATGACATATTTGATAGTTTCATTTACTTGCACTGGTAACGAGGCGCGACGTTGAATTCCGCAACCCAACATGTAATGCCTCAAGACTTCAACGCAAAGTGGGAAGCGAAAGTGCCTGGTATCTGGCATATACGAAGATTATCTAGTATAGGGGAGCACTAAGAGAAAATTCCCTAAAATTCCTACTGGAACGAAAAAAACTAGTATTAGTATAGAAACATAATTATGATTGTAAATGTATAGATGTTTTATTTCATCTGAGAACATTCATATAATTCTTAAGCTACCAAAATGGTCATATAAAACATTAATTCCATAGAAACAGTATACGACAGACATAAACCTATATTTCATATTCACATAGCATATAGGTTGTGAGTGAAAAGACAGTGGTTTACGACGTGCTCGCGTATCCGGATTTGGTACGCATGCAAGCACTAAGCCCGTTTGAGGTAACGGCGACATTGTAACGGCGGAAGCGGGTGTTACTTTTTACTTTTTGTGAGGAGAAAATAGTACGAGATATGAGGCATAAGTTTGTGACTGTAACAAGGGTTGTGGGTTCGATGACTGCTCGGGGGTATGAATGTTTATTTATTAATATTTTTATTTCTTCGCTCTGGTACCAAGCTAAAACCACGGAGTTCCACCACTCACAAGTTTGGCGGAACGTAGGTAACGGAGTGTTTTTAAACTAGGTTTTTCTCTGCCTACGCTGCTATTTGCGGGATACAAAAAAATGCGAAAATTGATTACTTGATTTGAAACTTTGTTCTACATTTGCTTAACTGCCTAACTAGCCATAACCCGCTACTTCGATTGGGTGGACTATAAATCCAGTTTTTTGGTAAAATCAATAATCAATAATTATTTTCATACCTAAAATTTTATACAAAAAACCTATCAAAAATATATATTAGTTTGCTCTTACTAATATGGCGAGAGGCTTATCCTGAAATGTATATTGAGGTAGTGGAAAGATTACCAACGTAATATGAGCGTAAAATGTAGCATCTATGGGAGTATGAAAATAGGGATTTTTAAGTGTCTCCTTGCAAGAGCTGGGTCTTTACAATAATTAAAATTTTAATCTTCATACATGATATGGGAAAATGCTTAAATATTAAAAAAATGTGTAATTTTTTGAGCTCACTATTTATATTGAATAGCATGGTAGAAAAGGTGAAGCTAGCTTTTCTGTACTAAATCCACTAAAATTCGAAACGTTAAGTAATGAATAAAGACCAAAAGAAAATAATTCATTTTCCTAAGTACGAAATGAACCCACTATTGCATTTACAGTCGGACTCTGTCCTACTCGTTGACAATGACCTCTCCCAATTTATGGATAAGAAAAACTTGAATAAAATTTACAAATGTAGTCTTTTATACCTTTTATGAAGAAAAAGACCAATCTTTTTAAGTAGATTGAGTGGCTTTATGGGTCGTGTTACCTTTTTATGTCTTTTTACTGGTCTTTTCCTTACTTTATTGTCTCGGTGGTAATACAAAAAGTTAGTATCGTCTCGATTGACTGCTACGTTATTTAAGTCCATGTATCCTTTGTGGTAAAACTAAATAGTTTTTTTATTTTTAAATAGCATTCTTTATATTTATCAGCTTCGCGTTGCACCCCGCATACAGTAGAGTAGGCAGAGGGAACCTAGTGTTAAGACACTCTGTTCCTTACTTTCCGCCGAATATTTCGTGGCATTGCGCGTTGAGTGTCGTAACTCAATCCCACGTTTTGTCTACCAGCGAAACAAAACCCAGAACAATCCAGAACACCCAGAAAAAGAAAAATAAAGAGGGAGTTGCGAATATAAAAACAAAATTATGATATTATAAGTACCTATTTGGGAGCACTTTCTTGTGAAACACTAAGAACTCGAAAGAAATGCATTATATCCATTACCATTTACATACGCTTTGGCGTAAATGTAGGTACTGACGTCATTTGTTATTTTTATAAAAATACAACAGTTCCTCGCGGCTTCGCTTGCTTGGACGTATAATACAATACGAGACCAGTAATGGCGCAGGGCATAAAGGGTGTCTGTAAATGTGACTGGCTGTGGATTCGATTCCTGCTCGAGGAAATGAAATATTGATTTACATTTATATATTCGATCTGGTGTCGAGGGAAAGCACGGTGTTGAGTTCCACCATTCAACACGCAATGCCTCCAAAATTCAGCGGGAAGTGGAGATGGAACGTCTTAACACTAGGTTCCCTCTGTCTAACTTGTTGTGTGCGGGATACAGTGTGAAACTGACGGAAGAAACTACTGGTTTGGAAGATTTCTGATAAACGCACACAAGGTGGCGGGCAACGACTAGTATATAATTTTATATTTAAAATTGTAAGTTTGTATGTAATAAAAAGTATAATCTTGAGTAAAATGATTCTAAAATAAGGCAATTAGTAAAAAAACTTCGCAAAGTCTTAACCTAGAAACGGCTATTTCTATAAAAACTTGTTAAATAAGGATTTCTAAGTTAATTATGTATTCCGACCTTTCTCGAAATATTTGTAAGAACACGGTTTTATATAAAAATATAATTAAATAATAAATAAACAGCTTTCCTTTTACCTTGGACTGGGTGAAGCAACATTTTTATGATTGCTTACTTTTAGTACTTGTAGTTATTTTTCTATGAAAAAATGCTCTTTTGATTTTCTCTTAAGAGAATAAATGGCGTAGTATGGTTAGCAAGGAAAGAGAAAATGTTTTTTCAACTAATGTTATATTCATTTAGTATAATATTTTTAAAATTTTATATCTTATCTTTTTTCACTTTTTTGTTTATAGAAGGAAACCTAGTGTTAGGACTCTCCTTCCCCATTAAGACACTTTTGTTTTCCAATTTCTTTCATTGTTGTTTTTTTTGGCATCGTATTATTTGGTGGAACTATCTCTCTTGTCGCGCTTTGTCTTGTTACCAGAGCGAGAAAATGGAAATATTAAATATTTCATTTTCCTAGAGAAGGAATCGAACCCACAACCTGTTGCGTATACAGTAGCACGCGTGTGCCCCTGCGCCACAACTGGCCCTTATACATGTGTTATGAATTATATTTGGTACAGTGTACTGTAGGTACAGTGTGATATTATCTACCGATTCGAACTTACAATCTTAATGGGGTTGTGAGTTCGAATCGATTTTTAATCCATTTTATTTCTCCGCGTTGCATATTGATTATTAAAATAGGGTGGAAAGTAGAAAAGGCCTTATCCTAACACTAGGTTTTATTTGTATAATAAATTATTTCGGAAATACAGAAAAAATATATTATTTTTTTAAAGGTGCTTGTTGTACAATAATCTATGAAATAATTAATTTTAGGGTCAATTTTTTAAAAGTTATTTTTATGGTAAGCTCTGTAATAAATTCTCTTTCGATATTTCCTTCAGATAGCTAATACTTCAGAATTCCTTCCCAATAAATAACTGCTGACCTCGCAGACTTCTGCTTCGCTAGTTTTTATTTGAACGTTAGAGTCAAGTCGATATTAAAAGAATAATGTTTTATTACTAATATTATACGAGTATACTTTAACGTTAAATATAAACTACTATATTTAGGGACTAATGCGTTTGTTTGTTTGAACGCGCTAATCTCAGGAACTATTGGTTGAAATTTAAAAAAAACTGTTTTATTTTCCATTTGGCACTTAAAATGTGTCATTTGTTTTACTTAAATTTTTGCTATTTTCATTAGACCACGCGTGGCCGAAGCTTCAAGTAAAAGCTTTAAATGTTTCACATTTATTTGAACTGGTAAATACAGGGTGAGTCATATTGAACTTTCCGATTTCAATAAGGTGTGTATTAAAAACAAAGCGACATGCAGTAAAAATTATTTTATTGTTTGAAAGCACATAACATGCAGTTTTAATTTAGTTGGTTTTAAAAGGTTGGCGAGGTGAAAATGTGCCTCATCACTGAAGATCAAAACAGCAGTGCGGGGGATCTGCTGAATGTCGCGGCATAAATTTGTTCGTGTGTCTAAGTCTCTAACTGTTAATTCTTGCACTACCTGAATCTTGTATGGGTGAAATTTAAGGTCTCTATGCAGTATTCTGCGGACACTACTGAAAGATAATCCTAGTGAAGCGGCATGTTTCCGAACAGAACGCCGAGGGGATTGTTGGATTGAAGCCCGCACTCTATCCACGTTTTCCGCTGACGTTGACGTCCTAATTCGGCCTTGTGGTCTTGTTTTTAATGCTGATGATGTTGCTCTAAAATTTGATACCCAATTTCTGATTGTTGGTCCAGTGGGAATGGGATCACGTCGACCAATAGCAAAATGTAAACGGAACGCACGCTGTGTTGTGATCACGGAGCCGCCATTTTTAATAAACTCTTCAACTACGAACGCACGATGTTGTCCCGACCAAGCCATTGCTCACACTAAAACTGCATGTCATGGCGCGTCTAATGACACCATCCCCACCCTTCTACTCCTTCCCTTCTTCGTGCAACGTCCTTCCAAAACCGGAAAGTTCAATATGACTCACCCTGTACAAAAGTAACTACTGAGCTATAGTTCCTTTATAAACAATATGGTCGTATATTTTCTGTCTGTATATAGTAAAGTTTATAATATTTTTATCGCATAATACTAAAATATGAGACACAGCGGTGAAGTAAAATATTCAAGTAAATTCTTCCCGAGAAATCCTACATTGCAGTTTTTGTGTTGACGACGAGAGAGCTCCTTTTTATTCTTATAAAGTCTATTTACAAGTTGGAAATTTGCTTGTTCTGCTCAAAATACTGAAATTTAATATTTATTTTTAATAAAAATGGTGAAGAGATTGATAGGTACCCTGTATATACACTACCGTTCATAAGTATTTGCCCAGTGTTGTTTTAGAGAATTAAAGTATTATGAGCGAATATATTATCGACATAACTATCTATTTTAGCTTTGACACTACACGATAAACGACTGAATCTGTTAAATTAACACTCATACTGATATTTAATTGAAGAAAGTTGATTTTATTCAAATCTGAAAATAGTCGCATTGCGTAGCCTGATGGTATATTTGTTATATTAGGAGACTTAATGTAATTTTCACTTTTTGATTATTATTTATAGTATAAAGAGAACTATATTTTTGCACATAAAAGACTAAATATTAATAAATTAGTTTTTTAACAGCCTTCATAAGCGTATCTACTCAAGACTATTAAATTTGTTGTTGAGAAATCCTTCTCGCAGTCATATTTTAAATAAAATGGTGAAAACTAAAGAATTATCTAATGAAATACGTTCTATGATTATTAGTTTACATAAATTAAATAAAAGTAATCCCGAAATTGCCGCAATATTAAAAATATCTCAAAGAACAGTAGACTACAACGTGAACAAATATCTAGACACTAACAGTTATATTAACAAAAAACGGACTGAACGTCCCCGTAAGACTACTAACAGTCAAGATCAATTCATAGCATTGACCAGCCGACGCAACCGAAAACTAACTGCACCAGAAATTGCAGCACAATTTAACAAATCCAGACAAGATTCCGTTAGTACTTCCAGTGTCAATAGGCGGCTCATAGAAGCAGGTCTTTCAGGAAGAGTAGCGGCAAAGAAACCACATCTCAGGCGTCAAAATAAGTTAAAAAGACTTCAATGGGCTCGTGAACACCAAAATTGGACACATGACGAGTGGAAATGTGTATTGTAGAGTGATGAATCAAAATTTGAAGTTTTTGGTTCGAAGAGACGAGTATTTGTACGCCGAAATTTAAAAGAACGGATGATAGATGCTTGTATAGTGCCTACAGTAAAACATGGAGGAGGCTCTGTGATGATTTGGGGCTGTTTTGCTGGAAATACAGCTGGTGATCTAATAAAAATCACGGGAATTCTCAAAAAAGACGGATACAAAAAAATACTCCAAGACAATATGACGTCTTCTAGTGTTCGATTAATCGGTAAGAACTTCATGTTTCAGCATGACAATGACCCTAAACATTCTTCTAATCTATGCAAGAACTATTTGAAAGACCTAGAGCGGAAAAGAGTACTAAAGGTTATGGTATGGCCATCGCAATCCCCTGATCTCAATCCTATAGAATTATTATGGGATAAATTAGACAGAGAGGTGCGAAAAAAATGCCCCACTTCCATCACACATCTCTGGGATATACTGCAGAAGGAGTGGAATGCAATTGATCCTGGCTACCTGATAAAATTAATTGATAGAATGCCTAAACTCTGCGCAGCGGTAATAAAGGCAAAAGGCGGATATATTGATGAAGGCAAAATTTAATAAATAATCTAGTTAAAACTTAAGATTTTTTTTATTACAAAAGTATTTTTTTTTATAAGGAATAAAATCTTAATAATACAAAATTGTTTTGGTTGTTTTTTTTTCTAAAACTCATTTATTCCTTAGTGGGCAAATACTTTTGAACGGTAGTATACATATCAAGATGTTATACAAAATTATTGTGAGTTTGACCATAGACCACCATTGTGGTACCATAAATTAGTTTTTTTTTTTTTGGTATGCCCCAAAAATATCTATTTTCATATAATATTACATAAGTGGCACAAATATTGCTTCTGTAAACGGTTATGAGTTCAATTCCTATTCAGGGAAATAAAATGTTTAATATTTTCATTTCCTCGCTCTGGTAAAAAGCCTGGTAATGCCTCGAGGATTCGCTAGAAAATTGAAAACGAAAGTGTCTTACAGGAACGGAGTGTTTTAATAGGTTCTCAGGTTCTCTCTGCCTGTGTTAATACAGAGTGAAGCTAAAAAGAAAAATAAATATGTATATCTGTTCTTGCCTCAGCAGAAGGAGAAAATCACTCTTGTCTATTTTTCAGATCCTATTTCAGTATGAAAGACTTTCTATTACATTATATACATAAAAACGCGACAAATTGAAGAACAAAGCTGGATTAACGCGGTCCACTTAAAAGCTTTACGGTTTCTAACAAAAGTAAACACTTGAAGTTTTTGTTTTTTTTATTGTAAAACCAACCCTTGGAGATTATTCTAATATTACGAAGTTTGAAAGTAATGAAAATATTTGTTCTTATTTAATGCATTTTATAATTTAATAGTCAAATGTCCTTATGCTTGTTACAATATGTTACTTTATATGGTCGTGGATTCGAGCCCTATCAACAATAAATAAATTTAGTTTATAAATGTATCTAAGTGAATATATTTTTGTATGTACCTACGTACTTTAACTATTTTGATATTACTTATTTGGTCGTTAAAATTAATTCTAAGTGTTTCTATTCAGCTTAACCACGTCGTAGGTTAAATCTAGTAATTAAAATTTTCATTCCTGTTGACTGACGTGGCAGTTGACGATTCTCAAATTTAAAGACTTTACGTGTTGAGTGGCGGAACTCTACCTACGAGTGTTGATTGAACTCACTTCTACCTAGGAGAAATAAATATAATACTAAGTTCCAACGCTATAAGTCTTTTTTGACATTTTTTTAAAGTGTTATTACACACTTAAGGAAAGAAAAATACTTATTTACAAAGCGTATACAAATTCAATGTCGCTACGTTTTCCAAATAAGGTATAAAGCCTTTTTAGCGAATTTAGACAAGTACCTACTTATTTTATAAGTATTCGTAGTTTTAATAAAACACACATCAGGCATACGTCGGGCCCGAGGCGTGAGAGGCGAAGTGATTGATGGGTTGGGTGATCAATTTTTCAAGCTCATAAATTCTTGCTAAATTTTACTTTGTTTTAGCAAAATTCTAGTTTATATATACAAAATATGTGTCTCTAGTGTCTTAGCTCTAGGTTCCCTCAGTTTATTCTGTTATATGTGCAAATATATAATAAAGAGAGATCTTCGCGGTCCAGTGGCACAAGAGTGCGATGGTTATAGGTTCTTTTTCCAGTTGAAAAAATATGTAAAATTTTCATTTTCCCTCCTCTCATAACGAGGCAAAGCACGTCGTTCCGCCACCCAATCGGTGTCGAGAATTCGGTGGAAAGTTGGGAACGGAAGTGTCTTAACACTAGGTTCCCAGTTTCCCTCTGCCTATCCTGCTATGTGCGGGATACAGCGTGAAGCTGCGAAGCCTGTTACAGTATCAGTCACATGTGATCCTACACCAGGACTGGCATCATTTAAAATGTTAATACCTTAATAAATATATAATACCTGATAAATAAATAAATAAAGATAATGTTTATCAATTATAACGAATTATGTTCCCTAAATTATACGTATACAAGCAAATGTGACGCGCAGTGGGCACGAGGCCAGAATGTCGAGACGGAATGAATGTCGCCTAAAATAGAGCTAATGATCCTTATCCCAGCTGGCCCCGGCTCTTGTTTGTATGAAATTACCTGAAACAAAGGAAAATATTATCAGTGAAAATTATTAGAATAATTAAATTATATGTCGATGTTTAAAATAATAAAATAAATAATAAAACAATTGAGGCCAGTCCTGGTGAGTGGCGCAGTTGCGCGATTGTAGAAGCGATTGGTTATGTATTCGATTCCCACTCGAGGAAATTAAATATTTATTTAAATTTATAATTTCATTTCGCTTTGGTGTTGAGACAAAGCGCCGCAAATGCCTCCAGGATATCATAACACTAGGTTCCCTCTGCCTACCCTACTGTGTGATTAAAAAAATAAATAATAAATAAGCTAACTTTAAATGCCTATCAATTTTCTAAGTACTTATATTGTAATATGTCGATACTAGAAATGCGTGGGATACCCATATCAAAAATTATTAAACTTGGATTGTTTCTTAAGTTAATATGACTTTTAGTTTCCGAGAACTTTCTTCATAAACACACATACATACATATATTAACGAAATCCAGTACAAATGGTTAAAAGCGTTAGTAGATTATGCATTAATAATATCCCTATACCACCTACATATATGTCAAACTCATAACACCTTTTTGTAATATCGGAAAAATATATTAAAAAAAACAATATTTAGAAAGTTTCCTAAATACCTAAGTACTTGTTTTTGATCGTCACGTAGGAATAAATAGAGATAGAACAATTTTTTTGCTTTGTTTCGACTTTTCTTTTATGTGTTTTCCGTATCGAATATACTCGTATATGACTCAAACATCAAAGAAAAACAGAATATGTAGTGATGAGTCATTAAATTATTTTCCTGCTCATATTCTTACAAAACTGAGTTATTTTTGCTTGTGATGTTTTGGATGTTAAAGGCTAAAAGAATATTGTATTAACCTATATGATAAAAACATCCATAAATCAATCAAAAGACTTCATTGTAGAATAAAATATTTGATAAAGTATTCTTTTTAGCTTCACTTTATAGATACTAGAGTTAAAACAGTCTGTTCCTCGCTTTCCTGGCAATTTCATACACTTAAATACACAATGTCTCGAGTTAGGTGTTAAGTATTGGAAGTCAAGACCTGCTCTTTATCTGACATGAAAATAATAAACATTTCATTTTCTTCGAGTGGGAATCGAACCCACAACTTGTAGCATGCGCTTCAGTATGCACCCTTAGCTTTTGCATCACGACGACCTGTATCTTATTTAAAGAGATTATTTAGAAAAGTATCTTTGCACATGTTTAAGTAATTTTCGCTACATTTGACCTAATCTTTCTCGACACGTCGTAAATAAGAGCGGGGTCCATTCCGGTCCGTTTAAGGGACAATTCTAGTTCAGTTCTGGACTATATTATCATCATTTTACTTTGGATGTTTTAAGGAAAAAAAGTATTTCTTGTTTTTTTTACTTATTTTTAACGCGCTCCTCAACCTCAAAAAGAATGGTGTTATAAATTTGACGTGTCTGTCTGTGGCACCGTAGCTCCTGAATTAATGAATCGATTTGAGTGCGGTTTTTTTAATTGAAAGCCTCATTCGTTGTGGTCGTTCTTAGTTATGTTTTATGAAAATCAGATTGTTACTTAAGAGCTACAAGTACTTTGCCGATGATGTTTTTCGATTTTCAGTCGGGAATTTTCTAATATTTTGGATTTCAAACCATGCTCCTTTTTCGTTAGGCGTTTCATTCCCTATTCTAATTTTCTTGCAAAAAAATAAAAAAAAATCGATTACTAAGTTAAACTATCGATCTTCACTCCTCACTGCTCTGGCGGAACTAAACGACGGGCTATTTTGGTAAAGCTTGGCGTTAAGTCCCGTTGCTCGAAATTCAAAAACAGAACGGACTGTCTTACATTAGATTTTCTTTTTAATCTACTTAAAACATTTAAAATTACCATTTCAATTATTAGAATAATGAAGTTGTTGATAGATAACAAGAACTTGTTTGCTCCGAGCGAGTTGTTCGTGTATTCTAAGCTCACTAGATATATTACTTAATTTGATATATGCGAAGAAAATTGAGGCAACTTTGAAATTAATTACTATGGTAAGTTTATTTGAAAGACAGATAGTGATTAAATTAGTTTAGCTAGAAATTAAATCGGTTTTAATAGAATTGCATTCGATTTATATACTTTGATTAAAATACTGACGACGAGGTATTAGTGGCGCAGTGGTACAAGCGTGTGACTGTGTACAACAAACAAGAACAAGTATTTAGATATTTCACTTTTAAAATATCTACAGGCAGGCGAAGCTGCATGTAAAAATTAGTATAATATAAAAACTAAATTACATAGTTATCGTAATAATTAAAGAATCTGTATAAATTATTTTCTTGGATCAGTCCATAAATGAGATAACTAAGATAATAATCATCCTGAGAAAATATTTTTTTTTAAAAAGAGATATAGTTGTAAAATGAATATTTATCTACCTATTTATAAGTAACTATATCAGGTTAATTATAGGCCAGTCGCAGGAGCACAAGCTTGGGACTGTAAGCGCGACAGGGGCAATATGGGTTCGATTCCCACTCGAGAAAATAAAATATTTAATGTTTTCATTTCTTGCTAACGATACAAAAATCGGCGTTGAGCTCCACCATTCAACCCCTAACGCTTCCAGAATTCGACGGAAAGTGGGGAACGAAAGTGTCTTAATGAGAACGAAGGATCTTAACACTAGGTCCCCAGGTTCCTTCTGCCTACCTTGCTATATGCAGGATACAGTGTGAAGTTAAAAAGGATAAATTATCTTAAGATACCAAACTTTGTCAGCTTCGTTATAACCCGCGTAACATGGTAGGCTGAGGGAGCCTAGTGTTAGGACATAGAGTTCCTCACAGCACAATATTTCAAAAAACTTACACAAACATATGCTCATGTCGAAAATCGAACCTCCAATCTCTGTAATAATAATCAAAATTTTTAACCACTAAGCTAACAGCCCTAATTATTACTAATATCCAGAACTAGAACTGTCCTTATACAAAGTGAAGCGCAAAATGTTTAACAAAACAACATAACTTTTTGTCCCCCACTTGGAACTCGTCAGTAAAACGTGTCGAGTGCGGTCATGACAGAAGTTTCATACTAAACTAAACTTTTTATTTAAGCTCGAATGACCTATTTATGAAATAAAGTGAAAAAATAAATAAAATGGCAGGATAGGCGTTGTATGTTGAGTGGCGAAACTCAACGCCGCGATTTGTCTTATTACCAGAGCAAGGAATATTTTAAATATATCTATTCTTTCGACTGCAAAACGAACTTACAATACTTTTACAATTAGACACTGATGCACGACGACTTTGTACGACGACAGAGTAGGCAAAGAAAATAGTGTTTAGACACTCCGTTCCACACTTAATATTACTAATACTCAATCCTTACCATTATTTAATTATAAAGCAGGTGCAACGTGATTTCGGAAAACCGAGAACGCAATCTACGTTTCCAATCATTTAATGTACATCTCATCAGTATTGGATTGAAACTGTACCAAAGTTTACAGTAAATATACCTGTTAGTTACTCTGTATTTGCTCTGTTAACAGTACCGGCGGTACCAGCAGTACTATACACATTAGGTATTTAGTTCTACCTGTATATAGTTGCCTAGGTATGAGGTAGTATGCGCTACCTGTATATATACGCTTTTGTCTAGTACGCTGCCTACTAACGATGTTTGACAAAGTAAATTTGAATTGTGATTGAGGTCAGTTGGGGCGCATAGGCTCAAGGTGTGTGGCTGTAATTGCGATAGGTTGTGGGTTCGATTCCTTATCGAGGAAAAGAAATATTTTATATTTTCAGTTCCTCGCTCTGGTAACGAGGGAAATCACGGCGTTGAATTTTCCACTCAACATGCATGACGCATTGTCTGGATATCAGAGGAAGTGGGGAACAGAGTGTCTTAACACTAGGTTTCTATATATTCTATATAGGCTCTATTTTAAAAATATCAAAAACATTTTGGTCTCTCAATAGTAAAAACGGCGTTAAGTCAATATCCTTAAAATAATATCTTTTGACAAGTAATTTTCTCTGACCACCGTCATAAATCCACGAGTGTTACCAAGTACACCTCAATATCTTTATAAGATAACATACAAACCTATTATAAGATTTGAACCGACGAAATACACTTTTAATTATTAACCCGGTACAATAAATAAAAATTGAAATACATCATTAATATGCATACTACAAATTAATTAATACAAAGTTTAAAGTGGATTCCGTAGTAACAACAATCAAGTTCGATCATCAGAGATGCATTTCAGTATTTGATCAAACTACCAAACTCTAACAATAGAACTTTGTAACTTGTTCCTATTAGTTGGTAGAGTTTTATTATGTTATATTATATGTAGTTAATTATTATTAAATATGTTAATTTTAGTTTTAGTTTCACGCTGTATACCGCATATAGCGGGATAGTAGTGTTAAGACACCCCATTTCCGCCCAATTTTCGAGACATATAAAGACGAACTGCGGTGTTGTCATTTGCCGATGAACGATGTCTCGAATTAAGACGGAAAGCGGAAAACTGAGTGTCTTGGAACTCGATTCTCTCTGCCTACTACTCTCTGCTATTTATATACGTGAAACTAAATAAAAATATTTTAAAAATAGGTACTTTCTAAAATCTAATAATCATCATCATCATCATCATCATCAGCCTGTTCTCGTCCACTGCTGGACATAGGCCTCTCCAATGGCACGCCACTGAGCTCGATCTTCAGCTCTTCGCATCCAGCCGCTGCCCGCTACTTTGCGAATATCGTCACCCCATCTAATCTAATAATACATTATTTTAATGTAACATTATAATAATTATATTACATTTGAGTTGAAATTTATTCATGAACTATGAGTAAGCTCGAGGCGTTACACCCACGGCTGTTGCTGGAGAACTGTCCTCAAATACCAACGCAATTCCTAAGAAAATACCATTAACTAAAATACATATGCTACAACTAAAAGAAATATTATAAAATTAATTTATAAGTCTTTTGGAAACTTAATGTTGAGATATTCCGTTCCCATTAAGACAATTCTGTTCCTCATTTTGCGCCGAATTCTGGAGATTTGCCTCGTTACCAGAATAAAGAAATTAAAATATTAAATAATTCATCTTCTTCTCTCAAGTGGGAATCGAACCCTCAACTTACCGCGTTTACAATCACACACTTGAGCTCCTGCACCACAATGGGTTCTAATTTATACATAAACTAGCTTTTACTTACGGCTTCGTCCTCGTGGTAAGATGGACATAGCCAAGACTTGTATATAACATTAATTGATGATGTCAAAATGAAAAAAAAAGCAATATGAAGTTCCAAATTTGAAGTTGAATATATTTCGTTCTCTTTAGGAGAAGAAATAAAGAAAAAACTCTCTGCTTTTTAGAGAAAATCTAGGCCATATTTTCGTTTTATTATGAATCAGATCAGATACACTAATAATCCCCACAAAACGTGCTTTTCAATAAGTATTATTATTAAGCTCTCAAATATATACAATTTCGTATTTACTCTGCAGCTTTTTAAAAGCCCATCCGCGGTTTAATTCCGTAAATCATCGATGCAGTATATTCCAATCGTGTGAACACAAAATTAATTACGATCTGCGGTTCATTTTATGTGTGTGTGTGTATTTGTATGTGTTTTTATATAAAATGCACGTAATATATGTTATAATGCTATTTTTTCTATAGTCATATGTTTTTAAAATATATTTATGAGTGTATATATTATATATACTTTTTTTTTAATATATTTTGCGTCCGCCCATTATTACAGTGTTTTAATAACATTCATTTCATTTCCTTACTCTGGGAACGCCTCGAATTTCTACAAAAAGTGCAGAACGTTAGTGTTTTGTCACTAGATTATCTCTGCCTGTTCTCTTATAATGTTTTTTTGGGCTATACGAATACGGTTCCAAAGCGCAAGTAATTATACCTACCATTTTATTGATTTCCCATTAAAATATTTTACTTCTAAAACGATACGCTATATTCTGCACATAGCATTAGGAACTGGGAACCTAGTGTTAAGACACTCTATTCTCATAAACACACTTCCATTGCCCAAATTCCGCTGAATTTTCGAGGCATTATGTGTTGAGAAAAAACTCAAGGCTGCTCTTTGCCTCGTGAATAGAGGCGAGGAAATATAAAATTACATTCCCCCGAGTGAGAATCGAACTCAAACTGTCGCTTACCCACGACGTTTTCAACGATATAAGCGATTATATCTAACATTAAAGATCTGTCCAAAGCCGTATTTCGTCTATTTAGTACGGGGCTTAACGCTACATCATTTATCATTGTCCTAATGAAACCATTTATCAGTTGGCTTCTCATTTTTGCCGGCTCACGTTTTAATCATAAAGACGTTGACTATTAAATAAAACTGTGGATTGATCGATTTTGAAGGGTTTCTAGGGTTTTTTTATTGTAAATAATAGTTAATTTTTAATGTAGTTAGGAACTATTTTCCAAAGATAAATAACAAATATTTTTAATAATTATTTCTGTTTTAATAAAGTTTTTTTTAAGGAAACGTATAAAAATTTGGACCTAGTGGGATCCTATCCAAGCGTTCTGACCACTAAAGCTTCTTCACTTGTCCGAGATTATTTTGCATTTGGATAAACAGATTTATATGCGGTTTTCAGTATTTGTTACGCATTATTCATTGACAAGATCATTTTAATGTCTTTATCCATATCCACATCCCAAATATAACACCCAAAACACTTCTGGTCACGCAATACCATCTTTAGTTATTTCAATTGTACCACTTGGACGAAGCCGTAGCCAGCTGGTAGAGCTGGTAGATTTACACCCAGTACTTACTTCACTCTAGCCAGGTTATAATATAAGATAGCAAATTTGAACATAATATTATTTCATTTTAGAAGAAAATATTGTATAATAAAGATTCCCACTAAACTAATTTCTCGCACGCAAATTCATCAAAACAATGAATAAATTATACAGCTATGAAATATTATCTCAGTTTTAGGGGCGTTCATTAATCAAGAGGTAAGAGGTCACCTTCTGTAACTTTGTTGACGTGTCAGCGAATTCCACCAGTTCAAGGTTATTTGTCGTAAATAATTTATTAAAGAAATTGGTTGTGTGCTAGCTGCTGCTACAGGCTTCTTTCCCATATATAGGAAAGTAAGAGGAAAACTAATGGTAAGACCCTCCGTTCACCATTTTGTTTCTAATGTGTTACACATGGCGTGGTGAGTGGCGGAACTCAACGTCGCACTTTTTTATAAGAGCGAGGAAATGGATATTTAAATATAATCATTATGTGATACTTAATTTTTGAATTATGTCTTTAGGAAAGATGTAAATTGCACACACATTTTTCCCGCAGAATTAGGTGGAAACACTATCTTAACTCTAAGTTTTCTCTGCCTATCCTGCTATTTACGGGTTACAGCGTGAAGCTAAATATAAATATAATATAAGTTCAACAATACAAACAACATTAAAGTGAAAAAAATCACAAATTCCTTCCTAAGTACCTCATATAAAATTTATGAATATGAGCTATTAAATAAAACGAAATATTTACAATTTGTGAATTTATTACTTAAAGCCTGAAATAAAAAATAAAGCCGCGATAGAACGCTTGAATAAGGAAATTAAGAAGAGGTCTTCTATAAAAAAATATATTCTATTTTTCCATTTTGTCCTTCATTTTATTAATTGAAACAGCTGGTTTACTGATCCAATTACACTTTATCGGCATTATCCCAAGCCTAAGCCGGTCGGTTGTGCATAATGAAAGATTATTTTATTTTTAGGGTTCCGTACGGAAAGGGTGAAAACCCTTATTACTAAGATTCCGCTGTTCGTCTGTCCGTTTGTCACCAGGCTGTATCTCATAAACCGTTTATCCGTTGCCGCTATCCTAAACCACTATTTTTTTAAGAAAATATCTAAAAGTTTCTCCAAAGATAATCGCAACTACGAAAGCGACAAGTCCAAATCAATTTACCAAGAGTTCACTATACTACCTTTTTATTCAAGTTAATAATTTTAAGATTTACAATGATTAATTAACAAATTAGAAAAACACATTATAATAAATCCAATTATTTATATTATAATAAAATTTAGAGAAGTAGAAGTAGCAAACAAATATATCTATCAGGACCAAATTGTGGAATTTCTTTAATTAAACTGAGGTAATTTATATAGGGACGTTTGTAAAATGAATGTAACTTTTATTTAGGTGTCGATGAAAATTTAATGTTTGTTATTGGTGCTTTTATATAGATAGATATAAATCTAAATGTGTAAATCAGTTAGCATATGTGACCCTCGTCGACAGATGTGGGTTCGATTTCCACTCGAGGATTAATAATTTTTATTTACCCGTTCTGGTAATAAGATGTAGCGCGTAGTTGAGGTTCGCAATGTCTCAAAAATTGAGCGATTCGTGAGTGAGTGGGGAAAGAAAGGAAGAGGAGAGACTCCCTCAATCTCACTTAATATTGCAAAGCAGCTCTCTGACTACTCCCAATTTACTATATTTACATAAATATAGTTTCGATTCTAGTTCATGATATTGGGTTGACTTTCAACTCTATTTTAATTTTAAATATGTATAAGCAATACTCCGATCTTATTTATTATGCAAAATGCATTTTCTCAATGAAGAGAATTACAAGTTGTGTCAGATGGTTCTTTCGATCTCTTATATAAATTTATATTCAAATGTAAATTTTATAGAGAAGAATCTCTAGAATTTGATAGAAAATGGGAAACGGAGTGTCTTAACACAGAGTTCCCTCAGCCTATGGTATGGTAATCGTGGCTGCCTACTTCCACATCTAAAATGGAAAATCCCAATTTCTACTGTCCCTATAGAAATTTCACGAAACCCTCTCTTAGCTTCTCTTGCACCTACCAAAATGCCAATGCTAATAAAAGGTCTACCATAACTTTGGAAAGATACCATAAAAATATTTAAAACTGAAGTTACTGATTTGAAAGTAGTTATACAAAGTCGATGGTCTTAACAGTTTGTCGCGCTTTTCACACTCGGAAATAGCTAAATTAATTTAGTAAATTTGCAGTTTCTAGCGCGCTATACAAACTTTTAGTTAGGTCAAAGAGCTTATAGGTATGGAAGTTGGAGATGCCGTGGTGCAGCGAGATCTGACTGTCAACACGACGGCTGTGGGTTCGATTCTCAGGCAGGGTAATGAGCTATCATCATTTAGATAATCTCTTAAGCATCACTAAGTAATGCCGCTTAGTATGCAGTATCGTGAAAATTGGGCGGTGCGTGGAGGAACGGAGTGTTTTAGCACAAAGGTACCGTTAGACTATCCTTTTAAATGCAAGCTAGAGCGTGAAAATAGAAAAAAGAATAAATCTTCTCAAATGATTCTTATAAGAAAGCTTCATCTGCATAATATTACAAAACACCAATTTACTAACTCTTAAAAACTTCAAAGACATTTAATAAAATAGCTCAAAAACCAACTTAAACTATATTTTTTACAGAAATTATGTATAATTCAACTACCGTCCATTACTTTTAATTGGATATTGTAAGTTCCATGGAATAAGGTCAATAAACCCTTCGTTGCTTAAAGAGCTGTCATTGAGACCAGTTGCGTTAATAAACTGCTAATGAGATTTCCCGGGAATAATGAATCCTTTTTTTTTATTTGCTATAAAATGTTGGAAAATCTTGAATTTAAGATTTATTCTTTAAAGTGGGTGTTTGGGTAAACAGAAATGAAAGTTATTTAATTAAAAAATGTATAGAAATAGGATAGGCTGTTTAATGTCAGATTTTAGCGAAATTATTAGTTAATTCACTTTTTTTGTGAGGGTGTGAAATATAATAAAAATAACTTTGGATAGCTTTACGGTTATTTGATTTCCAACTATTCGACTTAGTAAGTTTTAGCACTTCCGTAAATCCCTAACCCACCTCCCAAAGTATGCTGGTGATCGGAGTCACTAACATACGTTGCGGACTTATTGAAGGATACTAAGAGATGATAGCTCGAACGGAACAGATTTCCTAAGAAAAAAAGAGAAGTCCACGCGAACAAAGTTGCGGGCGACAACTAGTCTTCTTATATTTCCTTATAATATAAAGGTCTACTCAATCACTAAGTATATGCTCAATAAATTGATACACTTGATTGCTCAAACGTCTAATATCGTCACCTGAACTACGCTGCGAAACTGAGAAGCCTGGGAGAAACGACGTTGCGTGTGTTCTGGTCAGGGTTGGTGGTTTCTTGTAAGAAAATTATAAAGAAAGTTTAATTATATAGTTTTACTTGATTTAAAAATGTTAGGTACGCTTTGGACTTTTTTTTTGACGTTTATCCATAGTTTATTTTTCGGCTATTTCAGGAATATTAAGTGTTATGTAAGTGTGGAACAAAATATAGAGGAAAATGAAGATTATTTTTAACTTAATAAAAGGTAAATACCACACAAGTAAAAAAAAACGTTTCAACTTCCACCGAATGTATTATTATTTATGAATATCATATGTAACGTGTGGATAGAACGTTGGTGGTTGCAAATATTGGTTGGTTGGTATTTACTTTTCAACAAATAATAAATGTTATACTCCACTCTTAATAAAAAATAGGCATTGTATTTTATAAATAATTTAATTATGTACGATTTTCAAATAAGCTACTAAGGTACTGTTATAGACACAGCCGATGGACATTAATTAGCTTTTAACTGAATTAAAATAGTTGCAAAAATCTATTCCAATTGACATTCAAAATTTAAAACAAAATAAGAAAGTAACCCCTTTTTTCGCTGGCAAATCCATTTACGCATACTGCTCATAAGGTCCTGAAGGCCAGTGCCTTACGGATGAGCGGTACTCACCAGTGAAACCGACCTTACCCGTTAAAACCTGACCTGACCTTCCCGCACTAGTTCCTCTAGGGTAGAGGGAGTAGAAGATGCGCGTACCGCCTTCTTCTACCCAAGAAGGCGGCACGCGCGGTACTACGCCAAGCTGGATTCACGCTCCCGCTCCTCTGCCTCCTTCAGTGCGAAAGAAAATTGCCACTGGATTAACTACTAAAAAATATTTTAATTTATATACTTGCCACGTAAAATACACAAAAAAATAACACAAAAAAAACCTTAATTATATTAATCGTCCGCAACATTCGTACATATTGTTTGTTCAACCCTTGTTCTTGTCCCGACACAAATGCTCACTGAAGTGAATGCGTAGGAAATTGGCCACCAGCCGGTTACTTGATGCTTATACGATGAGCGAAAATGTAATTCCGTAAGATTAAACATAACGGGGATGTGTTGTGTTCCTAGTTACGCCCATGTGGATCAGTGGTAGTCTGGTTTTTGTGGTCTTTTGGATTACCGATACATATTTCTCTTTATATGTATAAAGTTACACTTAATATTCACAAAAAATCCAATATAAAGCCTAAAAAGACTCCATTTTTAGTAATATTATATTAATTTGTATTTCTACACTAGAACGACGAAATGGAAATATAAATTTAAATAAATATTTCCTCAAGTGGGGATCGAACCCACAACCAGTCGCACTTACAGTCACTTTGTGTCCCTGCGCCGCGACTGGTCTAATTAATGTAATTTCTATTAAGATTAGATGAAAGGAGGCCAGTGGCGCAGGGGCGCAAAGTGTGACTGTACACGCAATACGTTGTGGATTCGTTTCCCACTCGAGGAAATGAAATATTTATTACGTTAATTTTCTTCGTTCTGGTTTCTACGTACCGGAACTTAACCAATGCTTCCATAATTCATAGAAAAATGGGAAACACAGTGTCTTAGCAATAGGTTCCCTCTGCTTAGCCTGCTGTGCCAGAACCAAAGCTAAAAAAACTCAGCAAGTACACCTAAAATTTCTTCTGGAAAAAATCTTTTCTAAGAAAGATACTCCACCATTTTCGTAGTTTCGTAGTAACTTGAAGTACAAACAATATTTTCTCTGAAACTTTTATCTCCAATATTGGCCTCCGCACCAGCTGTACGGAACACTTGTTTATTAATAGCCTATAGTTTTCTTATGTCAGCTGTACCAAAGGGTTCTTGAGGTCGCTGCCGATAATAACGTTGTATTTACAGAGATATTGGACAACTAAATTATTTTTTTCACGATGTATCCCGCATATAGGAGAGAAGACAGAAGGAATCTAAGTGTGTTAAGACACTCTGCTCCTCACGTCCGGTCCAATTTTTAAGGCCTTGTGTGTTGTGTGGCTGAACTCAACGCCGCGTTTTCTTGTTACTCCAGAAGTCAATGTCTCCAGAATTCGGCGGAAAGAAATGCGGAGTGACTTAACCTTAGGTTCCCTCACCGTGTGAAACTGGTTTATTTAATTAACCTCTTATAGCTAGAGATAATGTTATTAAACATAATTTATTACGGGCAACTGACTTTTACCATCGAATGAGCACTTCCCGCGTCACTTGGTTGGTATACGTTTTTACGTGTGCTCATTCGAGTTAATTTTTTTAAATTTACTTTTTTGTACCTACTAAAGATCGTGAGAAAATATCTTTTATCATGGAGGCAGATGTTCAACTACACTTGAAGGTTGTGAGTACGTTTCCACCTTAAAAAAAAATACGATTAACTAAAAAATTAAGATTTTATTAAATGACGCCATTATAAACTTCTTTTCTTGTTCTTTTGACAACTGACATGAAAATATTTAAATAATTAATTTCTCGTAATTATCAAACTATACGGTCGATTTGCACTTATTGAACCTCTCACTCATTAATCAAGATTCGCCAACCACTGGACTAATGGGTCAGAGTAGCACATTTCTTATTTACTTTAATATTTTTTTACTCGTTCTCAGTAAATTGAAAACGAGTCTTAGGTTTCCTGGATTTCACTTCCTACGCACTAATTATGTAGAGAAAGTTACAACAACTTAGTTTTTCACATATCTAACAATGTTTCACATCTATACTATATATATTGATATATATTAGTATACTAGCGGTGCGCTCGCGGCTTCGTCTGCATGTTTTACACAATTATTTGATTTCTCATCTGAATTATTTAATTACGTTACGAACTTTTCAATTATGTTCGAAAAATGAGTTCCTGAGATTACCGCGATCAACCAAACAATACACAAAATAACTAAGTTAAAAATACATATACTAAAATGGTTTAAGTTTTTACATAGTTTTTGAATGTTAACCTAATATTAAATTGATAAATATATTGAATTACCCATATATTGAATTACCTGGGATTGAAGCCACAACATCCTGTTGACAGGCAAACACTGTTCCAGTGTGCCAAATTGGTGTAATTGTGTAGGTACGAGTATAACGCGTTATTTAAAGTACTTTCCATTACGGCGTGTAATACAATTACATTACGATACATTGAGTCATTTCGGTATAATAGCAATAAAAGAACGAATTTATGCAAAATATAGTACTTTAATGATAGCTTGGTATTTTTTTAAATTAGGACTTATTCAAGTTCTGTTATTCAGAATGAAAACAACCTGAAGGGAATTATAATCGGGATTAAGGGGATAATCGATAACTTAGCTAATAAGGTTTTACTTTTTTTTGTTTCTTTCCCACTCGGGAGAATTAAGTATTTGATATTTTCCTGGCTTTGACAACGAGGCAAAGCGCCGCAATGAGTTCCGCCACTCAACACACAATGCCCCAAGAATTCGGCGGAAAGTTGGGAACGAAGTGTCTTATCATTAGGTTCCCAGATTCCATCTGCCTTCACGGTATATCTCGCACTTAGCAAGGTATGTGCAGAATATGGCGTGAAGCTAGAAAAATACACATTTTTAGCTTTTGTTTTGTTAACCTCGACGAATGAAGTTTTTTGCAGTTAGTAACTATGAGATATAGTTTTTGATGAAGATATATCAAAAACTCGAATTTTGGTGGAAAGTTAAGGTTCCTTCTGCCATGAAGCAAAAGTTAAGTTAAGTTAGGTTTCACCTAAAAAATCTTACCTTTTTACAAAATATTACACCAGTAATAGTTACTATACTCCAACGTTATTTTGTAATAGCAAGCCAATATGCTATGATTTAATACAATTCTGCCCAAATTGTCCATTTTTGCATAAAGATATTCAAATATAAATAAACTCTGACAAAACCGACCTTTTTTGTTCGTTTCGAAAACAGCTATGAGGCCAATGTCGCCATATTCCACCAAGGCAAAGGATAAAATGAAAATAAAAGTGTGTCACCGTATTGTAAGAGAAGGAAACGTAAGCAATTCGATATATTTATGTATGCATTTTGATTGAACGAATAATCGAAATTGGACTTTGTTTTCATACTGACATTGTCAAGGGTCATAGGTTCAATATTAATATGGATTTTGATGTTCAATTCAAGACACTTTATATAAGCAGTCTAGTTATAAAATTTTAAGGTTTTCGTATAATTAAAAATTTAAGTTTGAATTTTTTTGTATATTTTCACGCTGAATCCTGTAGCAGAGTAAGCAGAGGGAATTAAGTATTAAAACGGTGAATGGTGGAACTCAACGCTGCGCTTTGTCTTGTTAGAATGAAGAAATGAAAATAGCTCTTTCTCCCCAAGTAGGAACCGAACCCACAACTATCGCAATTGAGCTCACAACCCTCAATCTCAAAAACCAAACCAAAACAAAAGAATTTCCCAAAAAATACATCAGTATTAAAAATAGTTCAGGGATAACTTACAAAGGAAACAAAAGAAATCGACCATCAATCTAGAGGCATACGCATACGGTTTCTAAATGTGGGCAAGAAATACGATAAAGATTACCCGACAAATCCCCGAAGACGTTAAACGCTGTGATATGAATAATACATGGGAATGTGTTCAATTCAATGAGTTTTATCAATTATTTTTCAATTGGATATTGGTCTTTGATATTGGAAATGTAATTTCTTATACAGGCTTTTAATTTTTTCATAACGAAAAAAAAAGTGGTGGATAGATTTAATAATTATCAGTTTTCACTATATATAATTATAAATCTAATCATTCATATCTAAATTCGACTTTTTTACACAATTAATGGTATACTTCAGAAGTATACATAAAGTTTATGGCAATTAGTTGAGGACACACTAGACGACTGATGCTTCTTTAAGTAATCTATATCTCTACTAATAATATAAAGCATAAAATAGTGTTTTTGTTCTTGACATTAATATTAAGATTAAGACACCGTCCGTTCCCTACTTTCTGCCGAATTTTGTAGGTATTGCGTGCTACAGCATGCGTAGCCTTATCCTTAGTTATTGCCATCGAACTACAGAGGCGAAACCGCAGCTATAAACTAGTATATGATAAAACATCAACAACAATTTGTATCTTCCACCATAATTTCGATGATGCCAAACATAATGATGTATAACTAAAGAGATAGCTTTTGAACTGATGCTGCATGGACCGAAGCGAGCTATATGACATTAATTTGGCAACCTCCCTCGCCCAGGCGACAAACCGTTTTCATCCATTACATTTTATATTGAGCGTAAAATGAACTGTCCAGAACCAATACTAAATCTTGAAGCGAATTTTACAAAATAACTTAGTTCTTTTAGTTGTTTCTGCCTATTTTTGTGTTGTAGTAACTTTTAGTCTCATGGGATAGTGTAGATACGAGTGTTGAATTTAATAAATGTTTGGCCAAATTGTTTAATGAAACTTTGAGTTACAAAAAATTAAATTTCTGCTCATTTTAGACATTACGTATGGAATTCGGACAAAGTAAAGAACTGTAAAGGCGCATTTACTGATCGAAGATAATTAATTCTTACAGTATATCCCCCTAGAAACGGACAGAAAGTGGGAATCGGAGTGTCTTAGCACAAGGTTCCCTCTCTCTATCTCTTGTTTTATGCGGCATCAGCGTAAAGATAAGAAGAGACCAAATTTTCCTAAGTTGAAGTCTAGTAGAAATTTTATCAATACCGTGTTATCTAAGTTTTTTTTTATAACAAAGCCCTGTATAAGAATATTATCTTAAAGTTTTTGAGAATATCTTCCTAGGGACGTTTATTTATACTATGTATATATACCTGTCTCAAGAGCTATCTTCAAAGAAGTGTTGCGACGACATAATACATTCATTTGTATTCGGAGAGCGCAACCATCCCCCGGTGACAGGAGATGACCGATGCTAGCACACGGTTTTTATCTATGCTTAAATAGATTTTTTTATAACATTTTCATACATATTTTATTTTACGTAGAAAAAAAATTTTTGCTTTTTATATTCCACTTGTTTTAGAAATAATAAGTTTAATGATTCACTGTAAGATGCGCTTTATATGTATAATAAGTTACTGAAGCCCGTATTTATAAACCGCTCTCAAGTCTGAGATAGATCTTGAGATGCTGTTTTTATTCATAAATTAATTTATGAATGAACACGCGATTTCAATATCGTTATCAGACTTGGGAGCTGTTAACGAGCTTTAAACTGCGGCTTCGTCAACGTGATCATGTGGAACTAAATAAGAGGTAATATTAGCCTCAGGTACAATAGGTTACGGCGGTTAATTATTAAGGCGGTGTAAATAATTTGTTATTATTTTAATATATTTCGACGATATTCCTAATCTATGTCATAAGAACATTTATGTGACGATAGGGTAACTTGTATAAAAATCTCACAATTCATTCCCCTAGAAATCAAACTCACAATCATTGCGTTTACAATCAGCTACCACTTATCCACCATAGCCTCGTTTAAACATTTTATACACAAAATTAGTCTAAAACATCAGGAAAATACAGATTAACAGGCAGATAGCCAAAAACAGTACTAAACTACTAACTTAACTGGATTTACGCTCCAGCGTAACTCGGCTTGTTATTTACCAGTTTTAATGGTGGCCCAGGATCTGGACTGTGGACATTTCATTTCACGCTTAATTTATAATGAAATGGATGAAAGAGCTATTTGAATGAATAAGGTCATTAAATTAATATGTTGGCATTTTTTTTTAAATAGCCAAACCGATTTCAATGAAATTTCAACCGTTTCCTTAATTAAATATACCTACTTTATTCAAATCAAAAAGGAGTATATCGATATGAAATCTAGTTTTCGAGAAGTTTGCTGACAAACATACATATATTTACAAAATTTAGCCTCCTTTGTTTTCAAGACGGGTAAAAAAATATTTAACGGTGTGCTAACTACATATGCCTTAACAAACTATTCTCATTTCCTTGCTCTGGTATAAGACAAAGGAAGGCATTGAATTCCTCTGTCCTTTACAAATTTCAGTCAGGTCATAACGTCAAATAATTAAAAAGATCCTTAATTTAATTTTCATTCAGTAAGAAAAAATATTTTTCTATACCATGCTAAGTAGAAATCCAGTTCCTAAACCCTTACATTTCGTCAAGGGCTAGTCTAGACGAACGCTCGTTTTGGTCCATTTTCGTGTTTTGAACCACGATTTTTAACGAAAGTGCTTGTCACCACGTGTGACGCTTTTAACGCGGTGTAATTTTCGAGAGTGGCCATTTTGCCAGATGAGTTCTGGGCGTCGTCATCTATTACTGTTGAACATTCGAAGACAGATTTCACTTTGGACGTATTAGCTGATGTACCTACGAGTATGTACGTATATAGTTTTTTATTTGACATGTTTTATTAATTTTTATAAGTAAAAAAAAATGGAAATTGTGTGATAAAGGAATTCTTTCTTTCTAAGTGTGACTATAAACGCAACGGATATACGTTCGATTCTCACCATCATTCTAGACGGAATAAATTATTTTAATCATATTATGGTAACAAGACGAAGTTTGGCCTTAGCTGCTACCACTGAAGCAAGAAAAAGGGAAACTGATTATCTTTACGCTAGATTTTCTCTCCGTTCTCTACTATAGGCTGGTGAAGCTACAGAAAAACAAAGTAATTCATGACGATTGCTATTTTATAACTGTGATTTTGTATTCCGCAATACAAATGAACACAAAACATCCGTAAATATACATAAAAGGAGTTCCTTTATATGGCATGGTAGTTATTTATCACAAACTTCTTAAAATCTAGAAACAACTTAGTATAATCCTTTAAAATTCAACAGTTTCTCTTTAACACCCGCTTTTAAACGTAAGAAACTTTCACCGCAAAACAGATAGATGTGCTCGAACTACCCTTCAGCCTGGCTTCTTGCCAGATCCGACTAAATCAGGCTTAGAAAGACGGATGAGCTTAGGTCCCATACTAGCCACATTACAATCCTTTTAGACCACTTCCGTGATACTGGAATCAGGGTTAGTGTTATATAAAATATTTTAAAGTTCTTCTTACTTCTTCTTGAATGGAAAACGGTGAAATATCTGGAATAAATCTGGCAATATATCAATCCGTTCCCTAGTTATGCACACATGACGCCATCTTTGAATATGTAGAAGTTGGGACTTGCGTAACTGGACGTAATGGTAGTAGATTCAAATATCAATTGGATTATTTATATTTATAACATTGCTGTGGTGTTTAGTTACGCCCCCACAACAGGCGATGTCTTGAATACAGGTGGGAAGTGCAGAACAGTCGTTACGACTAGGTTCTCTGTTCTACACTGCTATGCGGAGAAAGCGTAAAGCAGTTTTTTTATTAGAACAATTATATTTAAGTTTGCAATCCCTTCATGTATTTAATACTTTGACAAAACTTGTGTGTGAAAACTGTAATACTCTATCATATGGATGTGGATTTTCATTTACACAAAATATATTTAAAATTTTTTCATTTTATTTTTCCGATACAATAACTGCACCGAGTGAGGCAATGGTCTCCGTATAATGTCTTTAAAAACAAACAACAAAAACATTATTTATGTCTAGGTTATTAGAATCCGTTAACAAAAAAATAAGAAAGAAAAAGTAAACCAAAGTAAAACTTAATCATAAAGAAAAACAGTTGCCATCAATCTCGGAACCTTCACCTCGGGAAGTTTGAAAGACGAAAGTACAAAAACCGCTTGAATACTATTGTAATCATTCAATTTGTCTGCTAGCCTTGATTTGAATTATAATTTTACTTACCTAAATTGATTATTTAAAATTTAAGTTTCCTATTATTATTCTTTGTTTTGTAAATTTATAAAATATTAAATGTTAATTGTTTCAAGATAAGAGAGGGCAGGAAAAGTAGAGAGAATCAAAAGTTAAGACACTACATTATTTATTTTCTATCGGTATTAAAATGATTGCGTGTTGATTGTTGACTCCACATCGCACTATTTTACCGAGAGAACAAGGCAAACGAGGTTGAAGGTCTCCATGTCGTACTGGTCTTGGAGCAGTGCCGCAGGCGCGCCATTTTACAGTTCCTAGGAAAGTTCCTGCGAAACCGCACAGTTGTGAGACATCTAAGGCTTAAACACGGAGAAATAAATATAAATAAAAATCAACAAGTTAATTCAGCCCCGATTAAAAATTATGCCAATATTGTATATACCTAAATTTATTTTAAAAAACAGACAATGAGCAGTAGAAACTAATTTGCGTAAAACACTAGTCTCCTTAACAACTGTACTTGAGCACATATTTGATCGATCAAGATAGGTTAATTATACATTTTGAGAAGCTATTATTATCCATAGATATGGAATTTATGGATGATCGATCTCAAGATCGGTCTCAGATTTGGGAGCAGTTTATAAATACGGGATTAAGAAAGAATTTCAGCGAAGTTGCGGGTGGCCATTAGCTTAAAAAAGAACCAAAGCTATATTTTTTTCCAAAAATAACACTTTATTAATTAATATTTCTACTAGCACACACGCGTTTATACGGCTGAATGCAATTCTTTTTCAGTTTCAGACATAAAATAGATATTGAAAGCTACAGAGAGTACCATTTCATGTTTTCGATTTAAAAGCTACAAATTCGGTTACTGTTTTTTTGAAAAGCGTATATTTCGGAAAAATAAGTTTATAAATTGAAGAATAAATATATGATTTATTGTATATACATTTCTGGATATGTATGACGTAACAGGGCGATGGTTGTATTAACTGGCAGAACTCAACGCCGTAAATTACCTCGACATCAGAGCGAAATATAAATAAATATTTTAATTCTTCGAGTGGGCATTGAACCCACTACCGTCGCGTTACAGTCACACCCTTGTGCCACCCCACAACTGCCTACAAAAATTTATCAAAAATAAATAAATTGTGCCCTTTGCCCTATGCTATGCATAGCACTTTATCGTACATACTAAACATATAGGAGTATCTGAAGTAAACAGGCGACACTTCTCATTACGGCTCCCTCTAATGGCACCAGCTTTTAACTCAACACCAGTGATGTGCCTTTGTAAAAGCGATACGACAGAACCATTATATTGTATATTAACACCGAGTTTCTAATACTTGGGTTATACGTGGGTGTTGAAGCTAAATTCTTGGAGTTTCGAACGTACTCTTAATGTAACTTATATGAGGTTTTCTCATAATAATTTGTAAAGTATTTTGTATAATGATTGTTGCCTCGAATCATTATCTTTCGTTCGTTTTCTTCATATCTTTTATCATATTAATATTTTTAATATTGAAAATTATGTCGATAAATACGAAATGCCCCGAAATTTAGGCAGAGACTGGAGAACGAAGTGTCTGATTATTAGGTGGCCTAGCTTAGTCTTCTATATTCATAAAAAACGTTATATAAAGAAGTTGAAGATGATTGGAAAAAAATTTGATTCTTCATATTCTCCACTTAATGGGCTATAAAGGTTTTATGTTTACAAAACATGGATCTATTCATACATATTTATTATTGGATTTACGCGTCACTCACGTTCATTGTAATACAAAGAAGAATTAGCGTAGTATTATTTATCATAAGAGTATTAATTAACGGCATTGTGTACATGTTCACAAACAAAAGTGATTTCTAAAGGAAGAGTAAGGAGCTTATCCTGCCTTGTATCTGCTTCATTTGCAGGTTTATCAGCGCTGGTAAGCTTATTTGGGATCTAGAGATATTTTACAGGGAGCCTTGAGTTTAATTTTGATATTTTTACGTATATAAGTTTTTTACTTTTTGTTTTTTTCAGACCAAATTTTTTTTAACTTAAAATTCATTATAAATAAATCAGCTTCACGTTCGCCACATTCTGCTGACTTTTTCGAAGCATTCCGTGTTGAGTGGCGGAACTCAACGCCAGGAGTTTGTCTTGGTGCCAGAGCGAAGAAATTAAAATATTAATAAATAATAATCAAATTCATCAAATATACATTTTAAAAGTATAATAAATATAAAATTTTTTGAATCGATAAAATAAACATTATTAAAATCATAGGCAAAAGATATATTATTTTTTACCAAAATACTTCCATTACGCTACAAAGATTTAATGTATGTACCCATATTTCACAGTCCCCAAGGCTTTGATATTGTAATAGGCATAGGGGTTATTTATAGCGACGTCAGGGGACATTAATACGAAAATTATGAGAGCCCTTATGATATTTGGTATCTTGACAGTTTGTAATTTGACAGTTGAAAGTTCAGTATGGTTAAAGACTTTGTAATACAAAAAGAAGAGGCATTTGAGGCCAGTCGTGGTGTAGAGGCGTGACGGTAAACGCGACAGGTAGTGGGTTCTATAACCACTCAAGGAAATGTAATTTTTAATATTTTCATTTCTTTTGTTATCTTTTTCCATAAAAAAAAAACGATATCTACTACACGATATCTTACCTCTAGTAAGATATCGTGTAGTGTTGATTTCTGTTAACATAATTTCCATATTTTGCACGGAAGGTGGAGGATAGAGTGACCTAACGATAAGGTCTCTTCCGCCTACCCAATTGTGCAGGATGAGGGAACAAGTAATATATATATAAGAACTGAACAAGTAATTTAAAAAAAAAACAAAAATAGTCAACTGCATGAACTTAATTAAATAATGTCACCAAGACAAGTCCATCGACGAATTATTAATAAAAATCGGTTCTTTGGTTAAACAGCCGCAATGGATCAAAGAACTTACTTTTAGGTCCCGCCGCAATCGGGTAAAAATATATAATTCTCAATTAGAATATTTTAGTATGATTAGTTAATTTATAAGCTTTAATCAGAAAGTACTAATCTCGAGAGACATTGTAATGAATACTTAATGACTTCTATAGACCTTATCTAACTATAATGAATGGATTGAATGCTAGTTAAATATTTTACAAAAAACTACTCCCCCATTTTACTTTAAACAAAATGGCAGCTTTGGATTTTACCTAAAATTTAAAGTCCACAATGCCCTTTAAAGTTATAGGGAAAACAAATTCTTTAATAAATTTTCTGTACTTTTTTCCAAGTATGTATAGGACATTTGTGAAATAAAATTCTTAAGTATACATTTTTCGGAGAAATGTGTCAGGATCTACTTCTCCTCATTTTGCTAATTAGGTACTATATTTTTCACTTCACGGTGCATTCCGCATAAAGCAGTGTAGGCAGAGGGAGCCTGGGAACCTAGTGTTATCTCCGTTCTCATTAAGACTCTTAGCAACTTTATTATTAATTTAGGGTAAAATTCTGATATAGGCTGGGACATTGCGTGTTGAATGGTGGAACTCAACGCCGCGCGTTTGGCTTAATACCACAGCAAAGAAATGTCAATATTCATATCTCAACTGCTATAATATATAATATAATAAATACATAATATTTAAGAAAAGTAATAAATCGTTTGCCACTAGCTAAGGAACGACAAATTGCAACTTCTAAGACAAAACAGTCCGAAGCAACATTATTAGTCCAACTTCAGCTAGTTCTACGTACAAATTGCCAAACTTGAAAACTAATGGGTAGTTTAGATGCAATGCTCTTTAATTGTTAAGGTTACTTGTCGCGAAAATTGGAGAACAGAATGTCTCAATACGAGGTTCCTTCTGCATATCCTGATATAAGGGTAAAAAACAGCTTACTATCGTGAAACTTGTGTGCATATTTGATTATAAAGAGGGGTGTAGATTCGATTCTTATCCGAATGAATGCATATTACAAATATGCATGAATACAAGATAATGGAGGGGTGTAAGGGGTGTCTAATATAAAAAATATGATTAATTTACCTATAAAAAGAAATAACATTTCAATAGGCCAGAACACCGGATACAGTTTAAATAAACCGGACATAGACTATCGCAACTCTTACTTGAGTTTTTAATAATATCAACAATTTTTTTATGTAATTTAAATTTCATAACTTCTCCTACAATACATATTTATGTATGTATATAGCTGTAGGTATTTAGTATAAATTAAGTTATATATGAAACTTGAAGCGTGCGAATTTAAAGGTGAAGGTTACAAGTTCGATTCCACTAGGGACTGGAATGAAATATCGAATATTTTCATTTTCTTCGCTCTGGAAACTAGGTGAAAGTGTCGCGCAATGCCTCGAGACTTAGATGGAAAGTGGGAACGGAGGTGTCTTAATGAGATCTGTTCTCATTAACACATGTCTTAACACTAGGCTCCCAGGTTTCCTCTGTCTACCTCCCTATGTAGAAAAAAGCATAAAGCTGCTTCAATATGAATACGTACTTACCTAGTAAATTGGCTAAGCACATATCCTACAGGTACACCAATTAAAATGTTAATTTAGTATCGAACTACATTAGTTTTTCTTTCATTTCAACTTTTTTACAAGAATCTCCAAAAACAATTTATATTCTAACTTCGCCCACACCTTTATACCAGCATATTTGATTTATATGACGAATGGCTGCCACAAATCTATCTGCATTTGACGTTTATCAATATAGGAATGTCTACGTGTGTAGAACTTTCAATTGCTTTTAGCGTTTACCTGTATAACGTTAAGGAATTGAAATAAATTGAATATATATAAAATGGAACATTATTAAAGTTGAGGCCAAGCGTACTTCTGTAAACGCGACTGGTTGAGAGTTCGATTGTTCGAGGAATTTAAGTAATTAATATTATAATTTTCTCACAATCTAAAAATAAACATAATTTTCCTTACTTACCTTCGAAAATAATGTTTAATTTCAATGGCGTCTCACTAATTTTTATGTTCTTGCAATACCTGAAACAATTAAACGTTTTTATTAAAATTTTATTATATCCAAATTTGAACTCACGACCTCCGCCATAGCAAGCAAGGTAGTATACTAAAAGACTAATAGACAATTCATGAATAAAAACTAATAATTTACTTGTGTAATAGAACAATAGTATTAGAAGAACACGTAATAATTGAGTGAAAGTGAAAGCTACGAGTATCAAACAGTACATTGCCATATAAAATGAATAGTCTTTCTCATGACTATTAATGTACCGTAGTAATGATATCTTATTAAAATAATTTGGCTTCAACGTAATAGGTTCGAATCCAATTTCTTATTGTTTGTTTTATTTTAGGTGTAGTTTAGTGAATCGTGGTAGTAAGAGGTTACTTAATATAAAAAACTTGGCCATTTAAGAATAAGTTGTAAATTATTCCGCATATAGTAAGTTAGGCAGAGGGAACCTGGAGACCTAGTGTTAAGATAATCTTAAGTTCCCATTAAGACACTTCCGTTCCCCCAATTTTGGAGGCATTGCGTGTTGAGTTACGGAACTAGCAGCGCGAGAGTATGCAAAAATTAAGTAGGTATTTAATTTCATCGAGTGGGAATCGAACTCACTACATGTTGCCAGTCACACGCTTGTGCTTCTGAACTATGACTGGCCTTAAACTAAAACAAATATTGCTAAAAATACACATTGTTGTTTCATCATCATCATCATCATCATCAGCCTGTCCTCGTCCACTGCTGGACATAGGCCTCTCCAATGGCACGCCACTGAGCTCGATCTTCAGCTCATTGTCGTTTAATAATGAGAAATTATTATAGATTTTTCTAATGGCATTGGATCCTGTAGCATTTAGCTTTGAATAAAACATAAAAAGAACGACGTTGTTAAATTTTAGTATTCTAGCTATTAACTTTTATGTTAATTTTGACTTTAAAATTGTCTATAAAAATTGTGAATAATTTTATTACTGTACATACATTGAGAATATAATAAAATTACTGTTTATACATAGATATTACACAAATATTATTTTTATGGTATGGCTTACTCGACCTTGTGTACTTGTATTTACACCTGCAAGGACTTTACTTTTTCCCATATCCATAGATTGACTGAAAGAATATAGATATACTAGCGGACGCGCGCAGCTTCGCTTGCGTAGTTAGGGGTGAATTCTAATAACCCATGAAACATGTATTCGATGAAATATTTTTAAGAGTCTAAATATCAAATTTTATAAAAATCGGTGGCGATTTAAAGATTTTTCCATACAAACTTTCAACCCCTTATTTGCACCCTTAGGGGGTGAATTCTAGAAAACCATGAAACACATGTTCAATTAAATATTTTTAAGAGTCTAACTATCAAATTTTATAAAAATCGGTGGCGATTTAAGATTTTTTCCATACAAACTTTCAACCCCTAATTTGCACCCTTAGGGGGATAATTCTAGAAAACCATGAAACATGTGTTCAATTAAATACTTTTAAGAGTCTAAGTTTCAAATTTTATAATAATCGGTGGCCATTTAAAGATTTTTCCATACAAACTTTTAACCCCTTATTTGCACCCTTAGGGGGAGAATTCTAGAAAACGATGAAACACGTGTTCAATTAAATACTTTTAAAAATCTAAATTTCAAATTTTATAAAAATCGGTGACGATTTAAATTTTTTTCCATACAAACTTTCAACCCTTATTTCAACCCTTTAGGGTTAAAATTTTTCAAACTCCCTTCTTAGTGGATGTCCCGATTACGAAAGTAAATATCTGTCCAAATTTCACGTTTCTACGCACAGCGGTCACGGCTGTGCGTGCGTCTTACCTCAGTCAGTGGGGACAAGTCCTTTTATATATATAGATTTTTTTTTATTGTCAGTTCACTCTTCACGCTATATCCCGCACACAGCAGGGTAGGCAGAGGGAACCTAGTGTTAAGACACGCCGTTCACCATTTATGCAGAAATATAGCTTTTAATTAACATTACATTTTTTTTTTAAACGTTCCCCTATATTTTTTAATTGAAAGATATAACGGGGTTACCTTACCCGTAAGTGATAGCACTAAACTACACTAATTGCCAAAGAAAATATAACAAAAAGATAACCTAAAACTATTAACTACTATATGAATTTTCATCCAAATTACAATAGCCATATCAAAAACGATTTTATTTCAAATAGCTAAAGTTCAAAATAGCTTCACAAAAGTCATCATGTTCATACAGTTTCATTATAGTACGGCAAAATGGAGATGTCACTTGCACATGCTAAGAAAACAGTGTCGTAGTTGAGGATTATCACAGATTTAATTAGGTAGGGTTAAACGTTTCAGTTATTAATTAATTATTAAAAGCTCTTGTAAAAGTTACGTCGTATCTTCGTTAAATGAAGAAATTAGTTTTGGCATTTATTAATCACTAAGCCATGACTTCTGTCGCAATCCAGACATTGTGTGTTGATTGGCGGAACTCAAATCCGAACTTTTTTACTATTTTTTTTAACTAATTTTGATATATTACAATTATTTCTCCGAGATCAAATCAAAGCCATAACTAATATTTATGATATATTTTGTTAAGATATTAGATGTTACAAGGAATATCTTTAGTAAGTTTAAATTTCAACTTAATTAAAAAAAAAAGGCGAACAAAAATCAACAATTCAGCCGTGTATATAAGTACGTATATGTTGTTTAAAATCAATGTATTTAAAACTAAAAAACAATCCGGAGAGTGTTCTCAATTAGGTTCCTCCGTCGTTCCTGTTATTTGCGAGATACAATGTGAATTTAAAGAAAACCAAACTTACATATTCTATGACCTGATCAAACATTTTTATATGAAAAGACCACCCAGAACTTCTATTATTTTAGGCCAAGAAATCAGTAATGTAGCGTCCCGACAACCTCTGCGGGACTTAAGATAAGGGCGAATTGTTTACTTTTGCAAATTGACACGAATTGAAATGGAAATTTCATATTTACAACTTCCAAAGCTATAGGCAACTTAGAAACAAATTATTCAGTACAGGATTTACAAAAAGTAAGTGTTCGAGGAATTTTAGGACAATTTTCATGTTTTATTCAATGTTATGTTCTTGTCAAGTTGTGAGATTACTTCCATTAAATTGATAACATTATTTATTTATTTATTTTTAGCTTTCATTCCATGCCTACATGTTAGTGTGGGCAGAGGGAGCCTGGGAACCTTGTGTTAAGACATTCCGTTCTTCACTTTCCGCCGAATTCTGGATGAGTGGCGGAACTGAACGTCGCGCTAAGTCAATCAAATTGCATTGTAGAAAATTATATACTCAAATAGACAAATAGGTAGGTAGATTAAAGTTTATTAAGGGGTGCCAAAAAGTTTTTAGTTATCGCAAATTTAATTTTCTCAATTTTATAAATTATAAATTAATTTTATAAATTGGTATGAAACTCTCAGTATGGAAATCCGACTCGCACTTGACCGATTTTTATATAATATTTAATAATATTTACCTAAATCACACCACCAAAATTCGACCTTCAAATAGATAACCCCAATAGTGTACCAAGTTAGTCTACCATTGAAACATACTTGGTAAAACAATTAATTAAGCCTACGAAAATTAGAACAGACTAGTCAATTAACAAGTTGAAACAAGATAGCAAATATATGACTCGAGGGAAATTAAACACGAGGACGTATTAGACATTCGAGAAGTATATCTGGAAAGCCTCAGGCTCATATTTGGTGAAAATTTATTTCTTTGGGGTAAGACTATTTGCAATATCATTTTATTCTTTTGGGTGTGTCGTATGGTAATAAAGCAATATAGACATTTTGTTTTAGTTTAATGGTTCAGCTAGGTATGTAAATCTAACGTGATAAGATTTAATGTTTCAAAGTAGTAAATAAATAAATCTTCGAACTGGTTCATAAAACAAAATTTGATATTTTTTATTTAGCTTTATACCTTATCCTTCATATATAGCAGGTTAGACAAAGGAAAACTGGTGTTAAAACATCGTTTTTTCTTGATACCAGAGCAAGAATTCATTCTCCGGAGTGGAAATCGAACCCACAACCAGCGCGTAACTTGTCCGGTTCTGTGCCACTTTGCCACAGAGGTCTCAAAAATTTAAATACATTTGAAAATAACATTAACACGCAATGCCCCTGCGGAAAATAGGGAGCAGCATATCTTAACACTAGTTTCTTTCTGCTTAACCTGCTGTGTGCGGGATAACGTTTATTAAGCGTAGCTAGTTTATTTATTTATATTAGTATATTTAAACGAAAACATACATATATATGTACACAAAAGAAAATAAAATTTCCAACAGTATCAACGATATAACTATAATAGGGACTCAATCCAGGTAAATATTCAGTAGACTATTTATAGGAGCAATAAAAATATATTGCTATACAATAGCGTCAAGTGGAGCACAGTGCGGTCGTTGACCCCGGGGTGAAAGTCGCTGGAGACTTTGCAAATCTGTGGAATCTTTAATGAAACAGGTATTTCTATGAATACTTATATATTCGATAGCTAGGTATCCTGAAATTAGAAACTATAAGTCTAGATTCTTGGCCGTCGTGGCCGAGCACTCGTTTGACTGTAAGCGTGACGATTGTGAAATCGATTCCCAATAGATGGAATGAAATATTTTTGATTACCTTGCTCTAGTGACAAGGCAAAAGGCGGCGTTTAGTTCCGCCACTCAACACGCAATGTCTCGAACATCGACACTGTGTATCGGAAAGCGGAATATCTGAACACAAAGTTCTTTCTTCCCACCCTGTTTTATGCGGAATACAGCATGGACCAAAAATGGGCTATAACGACGATAGCAAGCTAGAATAGAATTTCTTATAAAACGTTATCTTGTAAAAACAACGTATAACTATTATTAGCGTTCGCGTGAATGGAATTCACGTTAACAGAGCGCTGTCGGGTCTTGAATTAATGCGATGGTTATGGGTTCAAACTCCTTATGGGAGAAGCTTTACATCTATTCTAATATTATAAAGCTGAAATGTTAATTTCTTTGAACGGATTAGTCTCAGCAACTATTTGTTAAAAATTAAAAAAATGTTTGTATTGCACAGACCATTTATTGAAGGCTATAATATACCATAATGCTTATTGCTTCGTTGTAACCCGCCTGCACCTGTATCTAAAGTTATTTTGGACTCATAGAATATATTATATATAATATTCATACATAACTATTGCTTATTACTATTGGATCACACGGGCGAAGCCCAAATAAACACAACAAACAGCTTTACTAATTTTCGACATAATGCGTGTTGAATAAAGGAACTTAACGCCGGGCTGTGGCTTATTACCAAAGCGAGGAAATTCAAACAATTAATTCCCACGAGTGATAATCGAACCCACTGTGCCGCCCCTATTCACAATACAAAAACACAAGTATCTATCCACTCTTAAAAATTTCTTTGTAAACTTTTATATTTATAAAAAATATTAAAAAACGAGAGAAAATATTTTCAAAGAGTCCGTGCAATAAAAAAGTATCAACAGCGCACTGCGCAGGAAGCTGGCTAGATACGTCGAATAAACTTCCGCTCAAAAAACCTCGGGATACTAAAGTTTTGTTAGCCTGCTTCTATTTTACTACAATAATACTGGAGAATTTCTTGACTGTCTTGTGATTGTGGCTAACAGTGCCTCAGGTCTGTTAATTTTAGGTTGTTAGGTTCGATTCCCACTCGAGGAAATTAAATATTTCATATTTTCATTTCCTCGATCTGGTAACGAGGCAAACACGGCATTGAGTTTCGTCACTCAACACATAATGCCTCCAGAGTTAAGCGGAAAATGCAGATCAGAGTGTATTAATATTAGGTCCCCTCTGCCTACATTGCTATGCTCTGCCTTGACACTAGAAAGAAGAGAATTAATTCATTGCACGACTGGGAATCGAACCCACAATCTGTCACATTTGCAGTCACACGCGTGTTTCTGCGCCACGATTGGCCCCCTTATATTAATTGATTTATAAATATCACACGTAAAGCTGTTAAAATGAACAAAAGATAAAACACTAAAGATGCAGCAAATAGAAAAAAGAGTGACGTTTCACTAGACTCTCTGAAGACGTATAATACATGCAAATTACATCGCATTGCAGTTCAATCGCTTTGTGCTAGTACAGTCAAGCAGATCAAATTAATACCACATTGCAGATACTACGAGCATATTGCTGTTTACTCAATCAATGTATGTTTACTTACATATTAGAATTATGTATATAATATAGATTTATTTTCAGCTTCAAGCTTTATCCCGCATTTTGCAGAATAGATAGAATGGCGAGTCGCGAAACTCAACCCTTAACTCCCCACAAGAGCGAAGAAGTAAAAATATATTTTTTTTCTTTTCTTAAGATAAATAGAGTAAATTGAAAAACATAAACAAGAGTGTTTTAGCACTACGTTTTCAATGGCAAAGATATTTAAATAATCTCAATACATCAATCATCAATAATCTATTTTATATAGCAAATTGAAATTTGATACATTATTTATTCAATTTAGCCTTATTACTTTTGTACGAGGCAATTTGAGAAGATTACTTGAGTTAATTTATCTTGTTACCACTAATTAGAAATTGGTATTGATGAAGCTCTTAGAATTTCCAATCGATAATTTCGCTGCCTATACTTTAACTTGTATCTACATACATATGAAAAATAATTTATTCCGATCGTCGTATATTCACTCCAAAATTCGGAGAAAAGTGGGGAACGGAGTGTTTTAACACTAGGTTCCCTCTGTCTACCCTACTGTGTGCGGGATACATCGTGAAGCTGATTTTTAATTGAATGTTTATATCAGTATGTAAGTATAAGTTAAGTCAGTATTTCTCTTTTCTATCAGACAGTTTAATCAAGTTGTTAATAAATTATTGTCAGTAATGTAAGTCGAGCGTTGTTGTGCCCCAGTTTGGAAGTAAAGAAGTGAGCTAATTTATTTGATATATCTGAAGGTCACGTTGGCCGCAATTTTTCAATATAAACTTATGAATAATACGGTCATTGTTATTTGTGTGAATGACGTTTGCACGTAAACGAGTTGATTAGCTTGCTTGCTTGTAGATGGTAATTTTCTTATTTTCAGCTTCACGCTGTGTCTCTTTGCACCGAATTCTGGAGGGATTGCGTGTTGAATGGCGAAGCTCAACGCCGCGCCTCTTTACCATAGTGAGAAAAATAAAATATTTAATATTTAATTTTCCTCGAATGGAATCGAGCCCACAACCACACATATACAGTCACACGTATGTGCTCCTGAACCCAGACCGACTTCACGCTTTTAGTGATGCCATATAATAAATTTCTTTTGCACCAAATACAAAATATCATCTGGCAACACAACATTTAACATATGAAACGACAAATCGATATTATCGGGCTCTCTTTGTTTACTCTACCAATTGTAGAATCGGGTAATGAAACTGAATGGACTGCTGTTCGTAGAGGATAAATTTTAAATTGTTTTTGATCATATAATAACATACAGATAAAAAAAAAATTTATAATATGTTTCAATACATTGCTTTTTTCAATATAAGGCGTTGACCGCCACTCAACACATAATTCCTTCAGAATTCGGCACAAAATGGGTAACGGAAGTGAAGAAGGAATATAACACTGGGTCGCCAGGCTTCCTTTGCCTACCCTTCAATTTCTGAATACAGCGTGAAGGTAAACAAAAAACAAAAAAGTGGAACACGTACGTACGTCATCATACCTTATTATATAAGCCAAATCCAAGGTAATCTAAATGGATTTTACCTAATCTTAATGAACAAAGTTGAAAATAGCACCCGTGTCTCCTTCCTAGTTACACGTAATACCACGAACCGATGGCTTCCCTCACTTCAAATTTACTCTAAACCCATAAAATAAATTGTATCATTTATCTAAGCCATTTAGGAAATTAATTAATCTCAAGAACCTCCAGCAGTCCTTGTTTCTAATTGACTTTGTAACATCTTGTAATAGTTGTTTGAAGTGCGCCTAAAATAAGGCACCCTTGATTGATTGCAAGGATTGAGTCAAAATTGATGAAACTTTTCAAGTTGAGGCTTAATAATAATTTAGGCCTTTTTACACTTTTTTTTATTAAGTAATATAAAAGTTGAGTTTCATCACTAAAGACAAGAAAGTGAAGCGGAGAGACTTCACCAAAGTCCGGTTTCCACCGCAAAAGAGAAATGAGCGTGTAATGCTTAGGTGGAACGAACTCCTTTTAAATAAAAAAGGTTTACATTTCTAAAAAGAGTTTTGTATTTTGTAATTACTTCGCTCGGCTCCCTAGAACTGAGCGAGTTCACTTCAACTCTTTCAGTTGGACTATTTATTGGTGGCAATACAAGTATATAGTTTACTCTTATGATTTCAACACATTCGCAGTGGAAATCAGGCTTTAGTTCTTTCTGCACAGCATGCTATTTGCTATAGCGGGAATGAGACAAAAATTAAATATAAAAATCAATTGCATTAAAATCAAACCCACAACTGCCTTGTGTAGAATTTCTAATTACGAACATTCCTTTTAAAATTGATAAAAACATATCTTTATATATCTTTTCCCCTAGTCGTGTAGGTACCAAGTGGCCATTAATTTTTTTCTAAGACTTAAAAGGAAACTGTTCCTAGTATGGACCATCCCATATTTGACCAACATTCCTCATGTTAAGCCTAGTTTAGTATCAGCTAGCATAGCCTGTTCCTTCGCAAAACGGATAGGTATTGTATAATAGTTTTTTTTGTCTTTCCCATAAACTTATTGATATCGAGTAGTTCCTGAGATTAGCTCGGTTAAACAAAAAAATTCATCATTACTATAATATCTTATATTATGAAACATTTTGTTGTTAAACATACATAATAAGCATCCTACATTAAAGGATTTGAATCAGTAACTTCCGCTTAAGCAGTCAGATTTTGTACCTAATGGCATATAAGCAACTAAATATAACATACATTTGTACATTACCTTAAATCGTGCGCAAACCGCAGCTATAAAAGTTTATTGTTTCTCGATATATCGAACACGCGAGCACTTTAAGCTGTATCCATTGACTGTAAAGGGATGAAGAGTTATCAGCTTTTGTTTCATCAGCTACTGGGTTTTTTTTTCTATTTCTCCATTATATTTTTTGTTCAGTCTCATACACAGTAGGGTATTCAAAGGGAACCTAAGAACCTGTGTTTTGGTGTAAATATTAAGAAACTCCATTCCCTGTTGCATTTACAATCATAAATTTTAATTTGATGTAATAATAAAAAAAAATAACTTGAACATATAACCACACCTGCTTAAATGCAAAAATATAGCAAAAAATCGACCTTTACTAAGTAAAAATGTGGCAGTTGAATTACTTACATAAGGTAAGGCAGGTGAAAACGCACGAACGACGTTAACCTTTTAATTGCGTAATGTTTTTTTACACATGACATTTAAATTACCTACCTATTACCTATTTAATTATATACGACATAAGTAAGAATATGTTATTTAAATTTTCCCATGAGAATTTAATACAAAATATGCAAAAACCTTGAGGCCAGTCGTGGCGTAGGGGCACAAAGTGTGACTGTAAACACGAATGGTTGTGGGTTCGATCCCCACTCGAGGGAATGAAATATTTATTTAACTTCATATTTTCATTTCTCCGCTTTGGTGTCGAGGCGAAAAGCTGTATTGAGTTCCGCCACATATGTGTAAGTATAAGTATATATATTTCTTTTGGGCAAAACCTTGGGTTAGTATACTCTGTACCCAACGCACTCCACAACATTTCGAGACATTGCGTGTTGACTGTCGCAACTCAACGCCGTCATTTGTCTTCCAGAGTCAAGAAATGAAAATAATTTTCTCTTACATACTACATCCGGCTTTTACACTTAACTTATACGATAGGGTCTTTAAAGGTCGAGATTGCTATTAAACTATCAACTGAAGTAATCTTAGAAGGAGTTGAATAGAGAGTGACGGAATCGTTGCGTGTACTGATGTCAAGTATCAATCAATCACCTCGTCATCATTATGTCACCGTCAAGTCATGTTTTAAATTACTGTCTACGTTTTTGCACACTAGTTAAAGAAATATGGTAAAAATAATATTTTTTTTCACATACAGCTTCTTACTTCATACCGGATATGCCAGGGTAGAGAGAGAAAGAGAGAGGGAGAGAGAGAGACAATCTTGCCAGAAATGAAAATCGTTGTTTTCCCTGAGCGTGGATTCAACCTATAACCACCAGATTTACATTTAGACATTCCCGCTGTACTACAATGGCACCTGAAAGGTATTCTTGGGACCTAAAGGTATTCTTAGGACCTGAAAGGTATTTTCAATATCATCTGATCCAAATTCATAAATAGAATTTACATTATACTACTAAGATTAGTAGATAGTAGAACTAGATAGTATAAGAATATCAGTTAACTAACTCTTGAATTCAATGCGACTAATTGAGAGTGTAGTTAAGCGGTCGTTGAAACTTCGGCTAGATGTTAAACTGCAATTCGCAATAGTACTTAAATTTAGCGGAGAGAAAGAGAGAGGTGATTATGTTTAAATTGTTATTTTTATTATATTAGAAAGAAAGTAGCCATATTAAAAAAACTTTTTTGAAAAAATATATCAAACTTTTCTACTATTCTTGCAGAATTAACTATTTCTTGGTTTTTGTTGAAGTGGATGTAAACAAAATTAATAACGAAAAAAAACGATTACTTAAGCGTACCTTCTTACTTGGAAAGATGCGAAAAAAATAAACACAAAAAATATAAGAAAAGTATATAAATGTACTGTTTTCCTTTTATCACTTACAACTATACTATACTTCTATAACTTACACTTGCCTTTTATCCCTTAAACTGAGTAAAACGCTATATCAGCACAAAACGGGACACTAATTCATACAATTTTTCACAAGTTCCAGATAAAAGTAATATTAATATCGAAGAATCATTTTGAACGGTCAGTCGTGAAAAGATCTAGGTTACAATTAGGTTCACTGAATGGAAATGGCAATTGTTATCGTTGTGAAATAGCTTCATAGATCTCTCCCTTTTTAAAGGGTTGAGGCCAGTTGTGGGGTGGCCACTCAAGGGAATCATAATATTTTCATTTTTTCGCATTGGCACCAAGGAAAAAAATCCGGCGTTGATTTCCGCCACTCAACACGCATTGCTTCGCGAAAAATCGGTAGGAAGTGGGATACGGAGTGTCTTAACACTAGGTTCCCGTAGAGGGAACCTGCTGTACGCGGGATACAGCGAGAAGCTAATTTTTTAAAATCTCGAACAATCAATTTCAATGGACAGTCATGGAAAGATCTAGGTAACAATTAGGTCCGAATGGGAATGGTAATTACTATCATTGTGAAATAGCCTCATAGAAGAGGGTTCCCAAAAGACGTGAATCTACCGTACTGTAGGTTATACAATATTAAAGTGACTCGGGAACTTTAATTAAAATTTTCCCGTTAGACTAATAACTTTATGTTAACTTTATGAAACTTAGCTATTAGTACGAAATCGTTGAAATGAACGCATATAGAATCTTTAAGTAGAGATAAAAGTGACTTTGGGGAGATACTTATAAATCCATCCTGGCGTAGTAGGATAAAGTGAGGCGTTGAGTTACGCCATTCAATATATATTTCGTATATTTCGAATTAAGGCGGAAAGCAGAATATTTTATTTATACAAAATAAATTAAATCACCTGTAAAAAATCTTTAAGTTCTTTATTATAAATGTAAATAAATGTCTCGTATAAGATATTAGTATTCTGTAGTTGTAATTCAACACTAGCATACGTACGTAATACGCTATGGCATGTGGCGGGTGGATTCTCGAGAATACGGAGAACGATATCGTTTTATGGGGTTTACGTCATCAAGGTAAACTAAACATCTTAGATAACGTTACATTCTTCGTGTGTTCTCCATACATTAGGGTATTGGTGAAGTGATTAGTCGTGATGCAAGGATACAAGCGTGCGACTGTAAGCATTGGTTGTGGGTTCGATTCCCACTCAAGGAAATTATATATTTAATATTTTCATTTCCACGCTTTGGTAATGAGGCAAAGCTCGATTGAGATCCGCCTTACAAATTAATACCCAATGCCTCCAGAATTCTACAAAACGAAAGCAGGGCACTTAGTGTTAAGACACTCCGTTACAATTAAGATTTTGCCGTTCCACAATTTCCAACAAATCCTTGAGGCATTGCGTGTTGAGTACCAGAACTCTATGTCGCACAAAATTGTTCTAATGTAATTAATTTTATTTTTCAAATATTTGTCATGAAGGTAAAATTAATACCCATATTAAATATATATATAAAAAATAAAATTTCAATATATTTATATAAAAAAGTACTATACGAATAAATAGTATTAATTAGTCGGCAATTTTAACGGTATATGTACATACAGGTTCATTATCGTATCATATATACTTTAATTTAATTCAACCGGATATTTGATATTATCAGAAGCCAGTTTAAACATAGATTTTTATTTTATGACTCATACAGTAACATGTCCTTGTATTTCCTTGATATATGTAATAATTAAATAAAAATTATAATTTCACTTCCTTAAAATTCTTTAGGACCGTCGTTGTGCAGTGAGACAGCGTCTTACTTTTGGCGCGACGGTCTTAGGTTCGATTCCCAATCGGGGAGATGAATGATATTTTCATCTCCTCGCTTTGGTAACAAGACAAAGCGTAGCATTGACTTCGGCCATGCAATATCCTGAAAATTGGACGAAAAATTTCCAATACTTTCGCGAAAAACAGTTAAAAAACTTCATGTCACTCAGAAAAAAGCGATCGTGGCGAAGTGGTTCTGTCACTGTCCAAACGTAATCGCAATGGCTGTCGTGATGGATTTCAATCATCGCTTCCATATAAAATAATGCTTACAGCAAGGTAGGCAAAGGGAACCTAGTGTTAAGACACTCAGTTCCCCATTAAGCCACTAGCGTTTCCCATTTTCCGCTTCCGCGATAGAACTAAGGCCAAGAATACGTCTAAATTTTGACATAAGTGGTAAAGAAAAGAGGTAAAAGAAATCTCTGGTATTTCAACCTGTATCGATAAAACTAAGCTGCCAAATAAAACAAGTGCGCCATGACAGAGTCTGAAATGATATTTAATTAGCTTAACCCACATCAAGTTTGACTATAACCTAATTAAAACTTGTTAGTAAGACCACAGATACTGTCGATATACACATACTCGTAAAATCCGATACACTAAACAGGTTCTATAATATGTTAAAGTATAATTTTAAAAGTAGATACAATTAGTAAACTAGTTACTTTTTGAAAGGAAATTGTTGGTAATTAAAAGATTTAAAAAAGAGTGGAATACATTCGTCTTTATGAAAATTATTATAATTTTAAGAAGTCATCAAAAAAATTCGCCTGCGACAGCGCCTCACCAGGATTATGTTTAATTTTAATATTTCATATACCTATTAATCTTTAAGCAATCAAGCTTTCGTTTCTTATTAAAATATATTTAGCTTCATGCTTCCGCACAGAGCAAAGTAGGCAGAGGGAACCTGGAACTCGTGTTAAAATATTGCCATCTCTAATTTTCGGAATTCGTCTGGAGGCCATGCGTGTTGAGTGGCGGAATTCAACATTTACAGAACGAGGAGAGTGATCAGCGAAGAAATGAAAATATTAAAATAAATTTTATTTCTTGAAATGGGAGTCGATCCGCGAAGAGAGAACTTGTCGTATATAATCGTACACTTGTCCTGTTGTAAATTAATGGCCTCGAGTATTTTTTTTTATTATTTAATTAAAAAAACGTAAAATAAAAGTTTCAAATACAAAAACTTATATATATTCTACCATCATCCATACCAAAATTATTATTCTCTCTCTCTCACTTTAAAATCAACAAGCAACCATAACACCACCATAACATAACTTCGCCTTGTCTATCCCATACATAACTCCCTAGCTCTAAAGCAAAAACACTAGAGCTACCATAAATAAGGCCAGGACTAGTATAAGGCATCGCAATAAATATACCCTCTACAGTACATTCGTTTCTGGATAGGAGACTTGTGATCGCCAGTTGCATTTTCCTTTCAATTTTACGTGAAATTGAAAGATATTTTGTCTAAATGGTTTTGTTTTTATTTATTTTATATTCATATAATTTTATTGTAATAACAAATTGTTTCATATATTTGGAAAATATTAGAAATTATGATTTCATTTTAAATTTCGCTATGAGCTTTATAAGATTTGTATCTTGAACTTTATAACAGGACTGTTTAGTCTAGACCACTTGCTTTGCGTAGATTTTTAAGACGTAAAAAGGAAAATTCCGTTTTTTCCTGTCCCCGTGAGATTTCCAGATATCCTCTACACTAGTGGAATCTCCCCTACACTCCCTACCTTCCCAAATTTCAAATTTCAACTATCTAAATCCACACAGTAACGAAACATTTATATATATACGAGTGAAGCTGGAAAAGCTACCCATTTATAAATAACAAAAAAGCATTATTCCAATATAAATATGTAGGGAAAAATGGAACGACGTTTCCATGGATTCAGTTCATTCTTCAATAAGAAATAAACATAATATGACAGCGATTTTCAAAGAAAAAATGCTTGTGACATCATTTGAATAACTTTATTATTAAAATCACAGACTAGATTAAGTAATTATTATTTTTGTAAAAGATAACATAGTACATTGTATCGTAGAAAGTTATATTTTTTTTAATATAATTTAAACTTATATAATATTAAAACTCATATCCGCATGCATTTGGGAATTGCATCGTTGAATAAACATGGCACAAAGGACCGACCAGCAAAATGAAGAGAAAAAATTAAATTTTCCAATTTGTTAAATATTATATATTTTATAAAAAATCGTATTGTTAATTAAATATATATTTTAAAATTTATTATATAATAAAATTAAACCAAAATAAACATGAGCCTTTGTATCTGCTACCATTATCAAAGGCTTTAGCCACCACTAAAACTACAGTTGCCGCAGGGTGGTAAAGTGAATCTAGTGTTGAGACACACCCCCACTTTTCACCCAATTTTCGAAAAAAATGTATTCTAAGTTGCGGAACTCAACGCTGCGCTATATTTCGCTAGCAGTGAGGAAATGAAGATACTTTCTCGAGTGGGAATTGAACGACATCCCCTTTTGTTATCATACATTAATTATATAGCATATTAGAAAATCACTTCACATAAACTTAACTCTAAACTATATATTTATACTGGAAACTCATTTTATGTACTATATTTTGGGGGCAAACTTTAACTTAAGTTGGCTTGTTAAAAGTCCGAAAGTTTAGAAGTAATAATTTAAGTTGCAATAGCGAAATCGAATAACATCTTAATAAAATATTATAATAAAATGACAAGTGGGTCCGTCGTTGCGCAGTGGGACGTATCTGTTTGTGCACGTGATGTTTGTGAGTTCAATCTCCATTTGGGATTATATTTATTTCCAAGACAAAGAGCGGCGTTTGGGTTCCACTACTCAACACCTAGTGCGTCCAGAATTCAGTGGAAAATGGAGAACGAAAGTGTCTTAACATAAGGTTCCTAGGTTCTCTCTGTCTATCGTAGTATATGCAATAATAAATAATTAATATGAATAAAATTATTTACTTTTTTTGCAAATGAAGATAGGTAGACGACGAATGTAATAACAAGAAATTAAATGCTGTATCCCTAAGATGGATTTGAACCTGCAGCCCTCGTGGGCGCACTAAGATGCATTATACCTATGATTAAAATGCGGGTAGATGAGGATGACGTCAGTATTATAATGTAAGATGAGAATATTCACACGGAACCCAAGATATCTTGGGTTCACAATATATCATATTACAATTAATGTTAAACATACTTACCTATGTATAAGTAATTCAAGGCTTCTATTAAATCTATACTAATATTACAAAGTCTATGGTTAAACGCGCCAATCTCAAGAATGTCATGCTTCATATTCGAATACAACTTTTATTTAATTTCGTTTGACCACGTGTGCGAAACCATAGGTAAAAGCTAGCTTATTATTAAAAAAAGGCATTCGTGGCGCAGCAGCACAGCTGGCTGTAAACAGAACGTTTGTTGGTTCGATTCCTACTCAAGGGGGATTCAATTTCTATTTTCTCACGTTCGTAACAAGACAAGACGCGGCGTTGAGCGCTCAACTGAAGTAAGTAGAAGAGTAAAAAGTGCCATAACTTCTAACTTCACAACAACATCATAAAATACGGCGTTGAATTTCACCATTCAATATGCAATGTCTCAAATACAAGCGGAAAGTGAAGAACGGAATATCTCTCTGTTTTTTTTAACATAAACCGACGTTTTTGTAATCGTTTTCTATTTATTATATTTACGTTTAAATTAAAAGTAATCATATCGTAAAAGCTGTGCCAATATTTAAAACGATAGTTTGAATACAAATATTTACTATTCATATCCATATAAAATAAACTAGGGTTATAAACTTAGAAGTAGATAAAAATTGATACTTAAAATGTCATTTATTCTACATCGTATGGCATATTATAAGAAAACTCATACTCGAGCTTGCTTTATATTTACAAGATATGATAGCAGTGTACCACGCTTTGGTGAACCCATATAATACGGTTTTACTAGATTGATTTATATACTAGGGTGAAAATATGAAAAAGTATATTATTTTTAACTATTTGAGAGCCATTTCTTTTATATGAAAAGAAGCTGTTTTACTGTAAAATGCCGCGACGGTCGTAGGTTCGATTTGCTACTCAGGAGAAGATGATACAGAGTTTAGCTAGAATAAAAGAGAACTCACTCTTTTTTTAGCTTATCGCTGTATCACGGTAGAAAGAACCTAGCGTTAAGATACTCCGTTCCTATTAAAACACTTCCACTCTGCACTTTTTGCCAAATTCTGCAGGTATTGTGTGTTATGTGGTTGAACTCAACGCGGCGCTTCGATACCGATTACTCAAAGTGAGGAGATGAAACTATTTAATATATTTGAATATTTCCCTTGAGTGGGAATCGAACCCACAAGTCGCATTTAAAGTAGCTGGCCTTAGAGTTTCTGGTTAAATATATGTATATAATAGACTTTTAAATAACTATAAGTGATTTATAATTACAAGCACTTAGTTTTAAACAGGTTGTCAATTTGACAGTATTGTCGTCAAGGCCAAATAAATGTATTTTTTTTTATTTAAGTGGGCCGAACAAAATATACGTAATGGAATTTTAAAAAGGCCTAGTAGACAAGGTTAGTTGTGGGAGTGTTATTCAATTTTTTGTTACTTCTCGTACCTATTCATTTATTGTTTTTATAATATTTTTAACAAAAAAAAACGACTTCAACCCGATCTCAAGATCAGAACTTAACCAAATTCTCATTTCTCTATCTCCTTTTCAGTAAAAGAAGAAAAATCGAAATCGGTTCACCCAGTCAAAACTTCTGAAGTAGCAAACATAAAAAATACGGACGACGAAATACAGACACTTAGTACACTTACAGATGTGGGTTAAAAACCTATAAAAAGGCATTATTATAATAAAGAATGTACTAAAATTTAGTTATTAAGCAATAACATAAAAAAGTTGGTTATTAATAATTGATTAATACTAAATACTTAAAAAAGAATATCTAATTTCATTAAAATACAAAAAAAATTATTAACAGATTGCTTAAAAGTTTGAATAGGTATATCGACATAGACTTTTTATAGGCAAAATTAATAAAAACAACACACAGCTTCACCTTATTGTACTAAATCTCCTAAAATAGTTTTTAAACACTAACACTAAATAATATGTCAGTTCCATAGCTGTATAGATAAAAATAGAATGCGTGACCAAAGCAGAGAACGCGGGAGACAATTGACTACATACTAGACTACTAGAGTTACGTAAAACTAATTATAAAAATACGTAATGTATGTGTGGTGGTGACCTAGATAATGAAAATAACTGACAATCACACTCAGCGACGTCGATTAGTGTATGGCGGAACTCAACGCCGCAATATACCACCCCATGAAGGTAAAAAATTTTTTAAATATAGTTGTAGTGTATTCTGTCTCCGTTAAGTGTTGAAAATATATCGTAGTAAACAGATATATAAATGTTAAAATTTTCAATTTAAATTTCGACTGAAGTTAGCTACAACTAGTTCTATTTTGGCCTAACTAGATTATTATTCGCATTAAGTTGCCGACTTCCTACAGCTTCAAAACTCAAAGCGCCGCAAAATTCGGTGCAAAATATAAATTTTGAAGCCCCCATTATGAGTTCTCCATAACTTCTCCGTGATGATAATATTATTATTACAAATATATTACCTTCCCACACACAGGAGGGTAGACAGAGGGAACCTAGAGTTAAGACGTTCCATCCCCCATTTTCCGCTGAGTTCTGGACACGTAGAGAGTACTAGAGTAATATAGAGTTGGAAATACTAAATTCTAAAGCACGGCGTTGAGTTCCGCCAATCACCACGCAATACCTCCAGAATTCGACGGAAAATGGGGAAAACAGTGTCTTAATGAGAACTAAGTGTCTTCGTGCAGTAAAAAATAACCTCCCTGACACAACAATTATATATAAAAAAATAATAAAATATTTTAATTTAAAATTTAGTATCAATATTAAAAACTAGTTTAGCATAAACAAGTTATCAGTAAAATATTGGCACAGTTACCGTTTAATTATTATGGTGATAAGAAATTCTCCACCAATAACGTATGAGTTCCTATCAGATAATATTACCGATTTAATCATATGAAGGTAAAAATTAGATCATTTTCGTATATTTTAGCAATAATGTAGGAATTTGATGTTCCGAAAGAAGTATATTTTAAGTTTTTTTTGTCGCTTCACACTGTATAGTGTACCTATCAGGGTAGGCAGAGGGAATCTGGGAACCTAGCGTTAAGACACTCCGTTCCCCTTAAGACTACAGTTCCCTACCTTCCGCGGAATTCTGGAGGCATTAAGGGCCTCAAATAGAATAAATACTATGAAATAAAAATAATTATGGTGTCAACGCTATACAATAAGTAATGCCCAGCACATAACATGACCGAAAGCAACCCAATTACCCCCAATTATTTCTTTACGACTCCATGCGAAAAGATAGATAGATAAGATAATACATAAAATAATTATTATATTACAAAAACTTTTATTAATTATATTATACTGTAGTGGGGAACAGAGTGACTTAACACGAGGTTCCTTCTGCCTACCCTGTTGAAAGTTAATTAAATTATACTATTTCTAATATATCGATAGATTTAACTTACTTAAGACTCTTAACAAGTTAAACCAGTCACAGTTCACTCTACCATGACAGATGCTAGGTATATAATTAAAATATTAAAATACATATTCAAATTATGTTTTTACGTTAAAAAAACAAAAATTTACGGCAAAAGTAATTGGTTGGGAGGATAATCTCTTAAAATTTCGTCAGAATCAAATCTGCCGCTTTCGCGTTTTCGTTCCCTCGTGCTGAATTTGCACCAAATTTCAAAATATTATTTTTATGTTTTTTTTTATTAATTTAAGGTAGTGCGAACGAGTGTTTGATGAGATGGGTAATAGTCATGGGTTCGATTCCCTCTCGGTATAGCTTAAATATATTATTATTATTAATCGCCTTTATAATCACCGCTGAGCCATGAAAGTCTTAATATATCATAAAAAATGTACAATAAAATAAATCAAAATTTTCCCCTAAATAAGATTCGAACTCACCATTACCAATAATAGACTAAAACCCACACAATCATCACCTACAATCACTTATCACCATATTACATAGACTAATGAGGTTCAACAGGCGTCAAACAATTACTGCCTACCGACTTACAAATCATTGTATTATCAACACCCACGTTAACCTTTACAAAGTGTTCGAATCCCACGTGTTTCCGCCATTACGAGATGGAGATAATAAGCGTTGAATCTTAAAGAATCATTTACACATTTTTTTAATATATACATACATAAGTTGTCCGGATTACAAGATTTAATGGCTGGTATAGTGTTTAGACACTACCTTTTACACATTTTTCCCGAATTTGAGACATTGCGTGTTGAATAGCGGAAGTCATCGTCGCGCATTGTTTAACCAGAAAATTGAAAATAATTTAAATATCCCCGATTGTGGATCGAACCCTCAAGCATAGCGTTTACAGACTGGTTTTTCCACTGTCCCACATTAGCCTTAATATGTAGGATATTATCAATAAACATGTAATTACTAAATAAATTTATTATATCGCTTCAATAAATAAAAAAATATACGGCAAAATAAAAAAAAAATAATTAAAAAAAATCAATACACAATTATACAATACCTCATTTTCGTCATAATCAAGTAAATAAGAATTTCCCGTAGCGTAGTACTTTACAGAAATATCTTATGAAGTTTGAATTTGAAAGTATTCCCAACACCCCAATTTGCGAGATCAGCTTTGCAAGAAAAAAAACGAAATCACTGAACGAATTTCCCTGAAGAAATCTACGAGAATATCAATGGAGTGTTATTTCGGTTTTTCTCTATATTATAAAATATGGTTGGATTATCAGAATTTCGTTCATTTTACACATTTAATATTAACAAGAAGTAGGGAAAGACCTCGGTTGACTAAAAAACATTGCTAAGGTTTTTCTTTATTTTTAACAAAATTTAGCTCATAATTTCGTTTGCGTGGATTATAAAACTTATTATCCTATTCTTTCCTTCCCCATAAGAGAAGAATCTTTTCTTGAGGTTCTTCTACACTGTTGTCAGTAACTTACTAACTATAGTTTTGCACGCCATAATATAAAAAACCCTAAGCCATAAAATATGAAAGATGCCTGAATGAATTGAAGATATTCTAGCACCTCAAGATTGAATACTGATATTACTGACAGTCGCAAGTCCTTTTATGCTGATAGAAAGGCTATTTTCCTAATGAAATACACGTGTAAGTATTGTCAGATATAAACAAGAAACAAAAGATATACTACTTTTCAAGAATAATATTATATGACACAATTGACACTTTTCTTGTCTTCTTATTTTTGTGTTACAAATCAATGATTATTCTGAATTTGTGGCCATTGTAGCCCAGAGACAGAGTCTAAATGGAAACGTGATTGTTGTGGGTTCTATTACTATTAGGAGGAACTAATTATTTTGAACTCTTCGTTCTAGAAAGAAGACAGCTCAGTGTTGTGTTCCACATAACACGCAAGCAGCGAAACAATCAAATGCTTAAAACGCTCTAAGAAAACGTCAAAAAATAATAAGCTTTCAGAATTTGGCGAAATTATCTTGATGGACACTAAATTTCCAGGTGGCCCTCTGCTATGCAAACCTTGCTACGTGCGAAACAGAGAAATCGAACCCACGATCTTCGCTCTCGAAGGGAAAGACACAAAAGAAATACCCCTGTCACCATTAAACACACATTCACCCACTCATTGTATCGCAGTTACAAATTCAACCGGCAAATGACGGTATAATGTCTGAATAATTGTTCTACGTCCAAAACAATAAACGTGAGTTATTATAGCGCGAAGTTAGAAACGTTATTTAGGGACCCATATTTTAAATCCTATTTACTTTGTCTATCAAATTGTTTGGAAATATATGGAATGTGATAATTTATACTAATATTATAAAGTTGGGTTGTAATAGTTTATTTGGTTGCTCGCACTAATCTCAGGAACCAGCTCAATCGAATTGAAATTTTTATTTTGTGTTAGATAGTCCGTTTATCAAAGAAGACTATAGCCTTCTTAATAATTATAAGAAATACAGCCTATAGGCTATAAATATTATAAGTAAGCTAATCGAAGTAAGAATTAAAAATTAAATATTGCATAGAACGTGAAGTTTGATCCTATATATTTCATTTGGTTAAGCAGATAATCATAATTAAAATTATTTTTTTTAATTCTCGCCCTTTCCACCAAATGATTTTTTTTTCCTATTTTCTTCGCGACCAGAATTAACCGTGACTCCTGCCACGCTACTTCATTTACCAACTGTTGTGCCTAAATAGTTCTCTAAATATAATTCCAGTCAGTCATGTGATCATTGTTTGTTTTGGATTTTTTTTAGGTTCCCTCTGCCCCCTTCGAGGTTCCCTTCGCCTACCCTACTATATGTGGGATATAACGTAAACTGCTATATAATATACTGCTAGCTGCTTTTTGGGCTTCTATTACAAAGAAAATCGATTAATATAATATTTATTATTCTGTTGAATGTAACTCACTCTACATGAGTAGAATATTAATGTGTTATGAGAAAAGGTTATGTAATGCGTCCTTGTGGTACATTACTGACTTTACGCGGAGGTTGCGGGTTCGTAAATTCGTAGGAATATTAATATTTAATTTTTACTAATAGACTACAATAACGCTGAAGAGTTTGTTAGGTTGTACGGCCTGATCTCAAGAACTAAAGTTTTTGATAGATACTCGAGGACAGTTATTAATATAACCTAATGCAGGTACTTGAAGAGAGCTGGGTACATCGAGCACTTAGAGTTTGTGCTATTTACAATTCTTCGTTACTTTCATTTGACCATGCGGGGGAAACCGCGTGTACAAGCTAGTAATATATATGGTAAATAGTAGGACGGAGAGACTCAACACAAAACAAAAACTCCAAAAGTAAGTAGGTAAGTAACTTCTTATAAAAGATTTCAAAATTTTAATCATAAAATGTCATCGATATCCGAATTCGTTTAAATCAACTTTCACTTCGGGTGGTTGGTTATACATGTTCTTTGTACGTTACTTTCAACAATAATGGAATATTTAATTGTTTCTTATTACAATATGTTTTTGTCAAATATAATAGTAGAGAGTGTTCTAACACTCCTACTTACTATACAGTAGAAAAAACATATTGAAAATTAATTTAAAAAAAATATTATATATCATATTAAATAATCAAAATGACATAAAGCAACTAAAACAATAAAAACAACAACTTACACAAGATCATAACCATAAATATCTATAAAGAAAAAACTGTTACTACAAATGAAAAGTTAATATTTAACTCTTACAGTTAAATTTAACTGCAATTGTCTGAATAAACCAAACATAATGGGAACCCAGTTAAACGTACCATTGTTTCCTTCTCGATATCAGAACTCTCATTATTGGAATGGGTGCTTGAGATGGATCGCTTGTTTGCTCGGAGCTCTTGGTATATTACCATAACGCTCCAACGACTATTAAGCTTAAATGATTTTATGGAAAATTTTGCTATAAAATCCTAAAATAATATTTAGAAATATTAGCTTTCACTTGCGGCTTCGTCTGCATCATTAAATAGCAAAAGTAAAATGATAACACAGAATGATTAAAGAGATTTGTTTAAATTTGAACCAGTTCTTAAGATAAGCGTGTTTAACCAAACAATTTTTTTGGATTTTTATTATAATTATAAAAGATTATAATAAGCAAATTTTAAGCTACCGTCTTAAATAATTTCGAAAAATTACACAACGTTACGTCTGAAGTAAACAATAGTGTCAATAATTGCAGCGAAATTCCTTCCCACGGTTGACCGGACGAAAAACAGGTTCCACTTGCATACCATAAGAAATTAACTCGTCCGTCAGTCGGTGTGTTTGTTACGAAAAAACTCATAAATTACCTTCAATTTATCCCACTGGAAATCGTGATCACTTAGCACAAAACACACACATAACTTAAAACTTTGTTCAAAGTAAAAATATGTGCAGCAAACTCGCGAAAGCCGGTATTTATTTTCAACCGACACGTCCACCTCCTCTGACGGTCGGAGCAATACTGGTGAATGCGGGATCCATTCTAGAATACTACGAGATACGGCCATTCAGGTATGTGAACAACCTCTTATATTGAAAACACAAACTAATTTAACCTCTAAGAACAAGTTAATAAAATCTATAATTGCCTGTTTGATAATGTAGTGATAAGGCTGCGTCGATATCAGCTGCGTCTAGGATTCCGAATAGAGAGAGATAGCAATATGTAATGTGCTAGTGTTAGAACGAGATAGTAGTGTTTGGACATTCGAGATGATTGAACCGTGAAATTTTTATTTGATTCAAAAGCACAGCATCTCAACAATGGTTAGGAATATGCACTTGTCTAGTCGTCACTTATTATTAATATAAAAGTTTATTATTTAATATTATATTAAAATAATAATTAATAATAGTACTGGTAATAAGACAAAGCGTGGCGTATAAATTGGGGAGATATTGGACTTGATATGGAAAAAACATCGATGAACATCGATGATCTTATACAAGCGCGGTGTTAAACTCCGTCAGTAAAAACACAACATTTAGAAAATTGTGCGCTTGGGGAACGGAGTGTCTTAACACTTAACATTAGATTCTCTCAATGCTATAGAAGTTCATAAAAGATAACTTAAGATTTTTGTTTGTTACGCTATATTCCTATAGATCATAAGGTAGGTAGGGAGGCCTTGCGTGTTGAAAAGCGAGTCGAATGGGAATCGTTTAAGAAATATTTTAGGTATCCTAGGACTTTATTACTTTTACTTCTAGTCTAGATATATTTTCTTAATTCACAACTTAGAATACCTACACAGAAGATCATTGAACTTCCAAGTTTTATTTCTTACCAGTGATTCATTATACAATACATTGAGCTCACCAATGAGGGAACAATATTCTTCTTAAAGTGTCGCATCCTGCTCTTTGATACGCTCGAAATTCCAGTCTATATTCGATAATAGTTAAATTCTACTGTTTTTCACGTTTTATTTCAATGTTAAACTAGTGTCCAAACACTGTTCTCTTCGTTCTTCCTGAATTCGAGGTACAGCGTGTAGTGTGGCGGAACTCAACTTTTTAAACCTTTATTTTTTAATATATAGTCAAAAATAGTCATTTAAAAAGCTCCGCGTTCTATCTACTTAATGTATTGAGATTTTAGTCCATTCTTCAGTTTCTGCTCATTTATAGATTCTCTGAAGCTGGGCCAAAATGGTTCATTACTAAACCAGATTGGATAGATGATATGATAATCATTTTATATCATAAACATTTTTCATTTTGGACAGCGACTGACTGAAAACGTGATGGTTGTGGGTTCAATTCCCAATCGGGGGAATGAATTATTATCATTCTCCTACGAAAGAAGACAAAGTTCAGGGTTGAGTATCGTCACTTAACATTCAGCGTCTCGATTTTGAAAGTGGAACACGGAATATGCGTGCATGCAATGCGGGATAAAGCGTGAAAATAAAAAAATATACATTCCTCAAGCAGTAGTAACCACAATTTAACGATTCACTATTTTACGCTTTTGCGGCATTTTCTATAGCAGGTAGTGTTTTTTTAAGTGGCAATGTAATTGAGAACGAAGGGACTACTAAACTCTGGGCGTCCCATACATTTTTTTTACACATACTTGGAAGAATAGAATAAGAAGAATTGTTATATCTTTAAAGACATAATTTCAACGCCTTTGTTGCATAGTTCTGATGAATGTGGTGAAAAAAACATTTTAAATGAATTCAATCTTACTGAGATTAGTTATAATAGGTTTAAATTTAATATTATAGTATAACACCTACATATTACGCTCATTTAATGCAAAAATAATGTTTTTGCAATTTTTTAAATCTTTTTTGCCAATTTTGAATCATATTAAAAAAATCTTCACGATTTTTTTAAAAAAGTACAATTACGTCACGTCCTTGTACTAGCTTTTACTAAATACAAATCAAAAATCAGCTTCACACGTTGCTGTATCCCGCATTTTCACCCTGTATCCCGCACACAACAGGGTAGGCAGAGGGAACCTAGTGTTAAGACATTCCGTTCCCCGTTTAGTGGCAGCCACGCTTTGCCTCGACACCAGAGCGAAGAAATGGAAATATAAACGTAAATAAATACTTCACTTCCTCGAGTGGGGATCGAACCCACAACCGTCGCGTTACAGTCACACCCTTGTGCCGCTGCGCCCTAACGGCCTCAAAATATAAAGACCGGACATGAACTAGCTCTCGGTATATATTTCTTGATAAGAGAGACCTTGAAAGCTCTTTTATATAGATACTACTGGTTCACAGCGAAACAGTGTCTAATTGTAATGTAATGATAGTTGTGATTTCAATTCTTACTTCTGAGAAAATTTATTTATATATTATGTTTTTTTTTTTCTCCGCTTTGGTGTGAAAAATCTCAGCGTTGGTTGTGCCATTTAGTAGCCAATGGCAATGGCAAATAGAGTTGAGAACGGAGTGTCTTAGCACTGGGTTCTCAGCCCACCCAGCTAAATCCAGTAGGTATTTTTTATAAAAACCAAACTATTAAAAATATAATCAAACTAGACTAGCTTTAATTCTTATTTCCAAGTAGGTACTCTCTTTATCCTGTTGAACTCATTTTAAACCTACGATTAGGGTCAGTAGCAACAAGTTAGTAATTGTCACAACAACTGTGCAGATAATTTACGAGACTCGGTGTTTTTTATCCGACTGTGTTAACGGAAGAGAGGGTTATGTATTTATATTACGATGAGAATAACTAAATATTCTATGTTTGTTTTAAGCCGGAGCCTTGGGTGATTATGTTCATTTTATCATCTCCATCACCTGTGAATATGTGAGTGATAAGAGAGGCAGGAGGAGACCTTGCTTGACCTTCAATATAACTGGAGGTAGAGTATGAGGCATGAATCGTTTGCATGCAGAAATCGAAAATAATATGAGAAATCTCCAATATATTTATCAAATACAGAACAAATAAAATTTTACATACATTTATTCCGTACTAGTATCCTTAAATAAAAGGAAAACTAAGTTGAAGCAAAACTTGCAAGAAATTCTACATATAAAGTTATACAATATACATATTTTAAGATAAGAAAAGGATGTAGAATTGCTTCGTTGCATAAATGTAATTCGATCGCAGATAAGTTTTGGACGAATACTGTTACTTGATGTCTGAGTTGAAGAAATAAAGTAAACATAATTAAACTATAGAGTTGTGGGTTCGATTCTTACTCGGATGAGTCACTTTAACGTCGAGTCTCTGTCTGTGTTTCTTATATATATTTTTGACAGCTTCACGCTGTACAGTATCCCGCACACAGCAGGGTAGGCACAGGTGTAGTGTTAAGATACTCCGTTTCCCCCTTTTTCGTAGAATTTTGCAGGCATTATGCGTTGAGTGACGGAACTAAACGCCGCGTTTGCCTCGACACCAGAGCGAAGAAATGAAAATATAAATTTAAATATATATTTTATTTCATCGAATGAAGATCGAACCCACAACCTTCGCGTTACAGTCACACCCTTGTGCCACTGCGCCACGGCGGCCTCTCTCTCTTATATTTCTTATATATATATACATAAAATTTATATTCTCCACTTAGCTTACGTACAATGCCTGTATAGCAAAACCCCGATATTCCGTTGACTTATAAGCGAGTCGTGCTAGCTTCTATAAACTAGAGTGATAGCTATTGTATTGGGATTTAGAGCACAATCAGGTACACGGTGTACAATACACAAACGTATACACTATACTATACAATGTACACACCTGTATAAGGAACACGTGTAAACACCTCGATTAGACATGTTTGGACCTGTCAAGACAAGTTCCACGGTTGATTTTGGGCAAGCGTTGAAGCTAATAAAATATTCTTAATTATCCATTTATTTTTATAATTTTGAGGAAATGTATTTATGAAAGATTTTTTTATAATTTTTTATTTTTCATTGGTAGAACGACTTAATAAAACACGGTGGTTGTGGTGTGTTTGGTGGTGATGGCGTTGGATTGGGGGAAACTATCCTTTAAATATTATTTTGTGATAACAACTTCACCTTTATAATATCAGTAAAAACACCACCTTTATAATATCAATAAAATTTCTTATAAACAAATATATAATTCGGTATAAAAGGATATATTTAGTAAAATATGTACCAAATATACCATATACGAATATAGTGAAGATAAAATAAACGTGCCATCAGCACGAGCTCATGCAAAGTAGTCCGTCCACGAGGTGAATACGGAACAGCGACGTGTATCGCTCGACCGGACGCGTCTGGACGTGGACTGGTCTGGTCTCTGGTATCATACATAAATCATAATGCAACTTGGCAATATGCTTCTATTACGTTTTTTTAATATGTTTAGCTTTAATTAAGCTAAAAAAACAGCAGTGGGAGGTCGTTCTGGCGCAGTGGTACAAGAATCTGACTGTAAACGGACGACAGAATTTCCATTTGGAGAAATGATTTGTTTTCTATTTTCTTTTACTCCGTTTTCTTCGCTCCGTTCTCCACGTTCTCCACTTCCAAGCACAAGGTTCCCTCTGACTGCCCTATCATTTAGGATCCAAGTCGGAAATCAAAAGGAAAAATGTTGAAATGCTATTCAATTTTCTTGCAGTGTCAGCAATTTATTTTCTTAGATTAAGTTTAATGAGAGATTCCAGTGTATTTGTCGCCGAAGCATTTGGTTAATTAAAAAGTTGCAGTCTCCCGCTTTCATTTTTTAACAAACTTTTCGACGCGACATAATTATGGAAATTAAATGTTTTGAGGTCTTGAAGAATTTGTATATAATTTTTTGGTTACAAAATTATTATTATAATTAAGAGGAGAGGAGGAGGAGGAGACCCTTCGTTCGCCCTTTACTCAATAATAGTAATGATAATGTTTAATAATAAATAAACTGTGTGAAGCACAATCATGTTTATTATTTTATTTAACCGACTTCTGTAAGAAAAGGAGGTTATCAATTCTACTGTATTTTTTTTATTCTATTATAGAAGACTAACGACAGTGCCACAGACACGATAATATCATGATCACCTTTACAGTAGAAAAAAGCATGCAAGGAAGCTATTCCTGCTGGCTAAAGAATCTATGGAATATAAGCGTGCAGAGTACAACATAAAAAATGAATATTTGAAAATTAAAAAAACAGCTTAAACAGCACGATTCTATGAGAACGGTTATACTATTTATATATAGAACCCTAAGAATAAACAATTTATGCCGACCGAAGCTCTCGCTAAGTAAAATCTGGCTTATAATAAAGACGGACATTCAGGACCCTCGTTAGAACATACTGTTTGCTATTTCAAGTGGACCTTTGACAATGATGTTGTTACAAATAATAAATCGATATGACTTTTATTAATATCGCATATAGGGTTGAAAATCCAATGCGGACTTATAAGTGATTTATGTATACCAGTATATTAGGTATATAATAGATATGTTAGTCTTTGTCTACATTCATCTCGTAGATTAGACTGCCTTCAGGTTACACGTGATGGTCCTAGACATTGTCCTGTAAAACACTTTGTTAATATAATTAACGTAAGTTGTTCTATTATGTACCTATGCAAATATTTGTTTAATTTTTCTTTGAAAGGATTGTAGTACTGTAATAAATTCTGTGAGTTAAAGATGAATAGTTTTTTCGTTAAGGCTTTAAATCCTTGCATAAATTGTTTGTGTCATACATAATCTTATTTGTTTCTATTTAAAAACTGGACAAAGTCGCAAGTAAAAGCTAGTAGGTGCTGCATAAAGATATAAAAAATATATATCATCTATTACTTTAATTATCAAATTGCTCGTTTTCTTCTTATAGTCTCTAAAGTAAAATTCAGTTACTGTATAACCAAAAATGCAATGAAATTACTAAAATATTTTTAATATCAGATTGCTAAATTGCTATTTTGGTATGGTTAAGAATAGCTTGTTTCAAAGAAAATACTGCAAAATTAGTAATATAACGAACATACATAGGGCACAAAGGCATATTTCAAAATCTTTTCAGAGCAACTTTTGTTTACACAATTTATAGCGACAAACTTGCATGAATTTGAGCTGGTTTCCTTGTTCATGCATGGACAAGCTGAAAATTAACACTGTAGGGTACGTTACATTTACAAATTACGTAAAGAAATGAGGTTTCAAGGTTTTGCACCCTTTTTCCCTTTTTCATAATAGTTAAGATAGAGGGTAAGTAGTGATAGGACACTCGGTTTTCCCGCAACGCCAAGAATTCAAGATTAATGTCAGAACTATAGCCTACGCTTTGTATTGTTACCAGAGCAAGAGAATGAAAATAGTAACGAATCTATGAACACCACGACGACCTTTACGTACAAAAACCTTTCAGAATACTTGAAAACCATGATTAAAAGCAAAATAATCAGATAAGTTTGGATTAAAACTATTTCTAGTGAAATGAAATGAATGCGACGGAGCGTAAACTCCATCAAAAGTTATAGAAAAGATCTCTTTGAGGCCGCTTCCCAGCGTCTTGTGAAAAGATGCAGATCTTGAAGACTGGATGTCAAGTTGGGAATATGAAATATTTTATTCATTCCTCGTTCTATTCAAAATAATTATTTTAGATTTAAATACTTGATCGAAAATATATTTAATATAAATATTTTTATTTTAGAATATAAAAAATATTGAGAAGGTATAAATATAATAAAATTCCGCAGTGTATTTTAAGTTTGCTACTGCCACAATTTAAAGTATATGTAAAAAAATTTCCCACTTGTAAAGCTTATTAAACTGTTTAAGAATATTTAGAGGATAAACATGTATGGAATTAATGTCTATTTAATGTCATGCAGGATAGCTGCCAGCTAATGTAATAATTAAATTATACCATTGACTTTGAAAAGAGCAACTGTTGAGTTTCTTGCCGGCTCTTCTCAGCAGAACTGCCTTCAGAACCGTTGGTAGCTTTTTGTTTATATGTTCATTCGACGATTCAAAACTGCTATAATAAACTTATTTGAATTAAGGATATTTTTAATTTGAATTAAACAAAACAAAACATGGCGTTGAGTTCTGCCACGTAACACACAACATCTCAAAAAATGTGGAGAAATTGGGGAACAAAGGGTCTTAGTATTAAGTATTTCAAGACGCATGTTGCAAAAATTACTATAAGACATTCGGTTCAATTGCGTGGACGACTATGTATCTATTTCTACTAATTTAACATCAATTAAATTCTAAATTGTCGATTCTGTGTAAGGACTACAAGTTAACATCTAGACCTAGGAGTAATTAACAGATGAAGTTCGAACATTAGTTTAGCTAACTAAAGCAAGACCAGTCTAGTTTGGTTAGTGTAGCGTTTAAAGCGTAATTAAATGTTAGTTTTATACTGGGAGTTCCAGCATCTCCATTTCGATGAACTGGAGTGGAATAAATGTATTGCAGATGTTGTTTGGTGGTTGCGAGTTCAATAAAGTACATTGAGGCGGTTTTGGCAGTGGTAGAAGTATATGTCTGTAAAAGCGACTCTTGAGGGTTCAATTCCCACTCGGGTAATTAATTATTATCTATTTTTTTAATTTTCTATTAATACTTTCATTTCCTCGCTATAGTAGCAAGGTAAAGGCGGTGTTGAGTTCCACCACTCAACATGCAACGACTCAAAAATTCGATGGAAAATGGGGAACGGAGGGAACCCTGACCCTATCATACGTGTCAATCATACGTGCTGTATGATTGATACAGCGTGAAGGTTGTAACGATCCATAAATAATAATAATTTATTACACTATATTATAAATATAATTTGTTTAGTTCAGTTCTTTAATTACGCATTCCATTCACAAATAATATTAAAGTAACATGGAAATATAGAATATATTTTATATTTATTATATTTATTATTATAATTATTTATTAAAAATAATTTAATAACTAAAAATAATCTTTGTGTATTATAATTCAAAAGAAATAATAACACAATTAATATTTTTAATATAATATATAATATACATGTTGGCTGAATAAGTTACTGTCAACGTCAACATCGAAAAAAGAATAATTTGTGATAGTTTATATTTGCAAAGCATGTGAGAGTGAGATAGTGAATATAATTGTAATACAAGTATTCGAGGACGGTTCTTTTCGGAATACTTCGTCGGTAAGTTTTTAATAGCTTATTATTAAAACAAAGAAGAGTAATTAATGCATATAATGCCATTTTATATACAGAGATAAATATTATTTCATTATTAAGTGTAAATAAATGTATAAAATTTCTGAGGTACCTATGTAAAATTACAATTTTAATAATGTACGCAAAATGCTTGCCGCCATCTTTGTTAGATGCGTGTATATGAATCGTGAAATTAAAGTTATATGAGTTTTTTTTATGTAGGTATGTCATTACTGCGTGAGGTGTGGGTTCGTTTAAATTGTTTTCATCCCCCCGCCCTTAAGTCTGGTAGAGGGCGGCGTTAAGTTCCACCACAATACTCAACATCTGAATCTCTTGAAACTTTGCTATGTACGGAAGAAAATGTGAAACTCAAAAAACAACATTAAAAATCAACATAAAAATTAAATAACATTACTTGCATATTTTTACATGCAAAAGAAATTATAATATTCTAAAAGGCGAAGTCAGCGAGACATTCAGCGCGAGCCGGGGTGATTTAATTAAAAGTTATTGTTTTGCCTCTGTTCTCTTAGCCGCTCGGCTGCAGCTCGAAATGTGTCAGTATCATTGTTTTACTCTAACCCTACCCTAGTCCAATAATACTTGCACTTTACTACTACAGGAGGTTAAAGGAAAGAAATGAGTTTTTTCTTCTCACCCGACTGCGATCAACCCCAAAAAGAGGATTATGTTGTTAGCGTAAGTGTAAGTATGTATGTCCATTCCTTTGTTTTTTGTTGTTGTAACTATTAAACAGTGTGTCGATTTTGATAAATAAAATGTCGTGTCGTTAGTTTTCTGTTTATTGCGCGATTGTTATTAGTTTATTTAATTTATATAGGTATATTGAAACTATCTTTGACGTTATTTATACGCTGTTAACTTATTTTAGGTACCTTCGCGCTCACTAACCCAAACTATGACAAAAAACATTCTTAAGGAAAAATTCTTCAAATTTAACAGTAAAATTAGATAATAGAAATAGGCGGTTCATTAAAACTTTAGCACGATCCACAAAGAGTGAATCCAATGAATAAGAAAAATGGCACAATTACGTCCACAAAGAGAAGTCTAGATGATCTCTTAATAATAGAATGGTGGAAAGTAAGATCTTTTACTAAATAAATTATATTTTTACAATTGGTGGACTTTGAAAAAGTTTATTTTTTAGACAAATTTAAAGATTTTTATGTAAATGTGTATTTTTCTTGACTATCGTAACTCAGTTGTAAAGGTTCGGAATATAAACGACGATTATAGGTTCTATTCTCGCTATAAAAAATGCCATAAATATGTTGGTTGGTTATTCAAATAATTCAACGCTTTGTTTACGGCCGCAAGACTAGGCTAGAGTCCCGCATGGGGCGCCCTTGCTGCAGATGATATCTTCTCAAACAGCTATATAGTGCTTGCACTTTCTCAAAGTTATAAAAAATAATTGAGCTATGCGCGGGATACACAGTGAAGCTTAAAAAAAATAACCCAATGGTTATTAACTTTTTTTAGTAAACAATATCTATATATGTCAACAACTTTTAAAAACTTTTTAATTTAAGCGTTTTCAAGAGACAATGAGTCATTTATTTTTTATACCTTTTCAGAATTTTTTTTCCATTTAAATAATAATATTAAAACTAATCAATTTCCCATTTTGTATTTAGGTCTTAGATAAGTAATTTGAATAGAACGAGGAATGAATAAAATATTTCATATTCCCAACTTGACATCCAGTCTTCAAGATCTGCATCTTTTCACAAGACGCTGGGAAGCGGCCTCAAAGAGATCTTTTCTATAACTTTTGATGGAGTTTACGCTCCGTCGCATTCATTTCATTTCACTAGAAATAGTTTTAATCCAAAACTTATCGGATTATTTTGCTTTTAATCAAATGGTTTTTAAGTATTATGAATGGTTTTTGTACGTGGTGTTTATAGATTCGATACCACTCGGGTAAATTAACTATTTTTAATTTCCTTGTAAAACCAACAAGACAAGCCCGAATTATAGATTTGATATTCAACCTGTAATATCTTGAACATTGGGCGGTGCCTGAAAACCGAGTATCTTAACACTCCCTCTATCTATCCTGCTATAGGTACGGGAAAAAAATAGAAACACTATTTCTTTATGTAGTTTCTAAATGTAACGTACCCTACAGTCAATTGTTGTCCAGCATTGTTAATTATTCGTGCAGCTTGTCCATGCAGGAACAAGAAAACTAGCACAAATTCATAAAAGTTTGTCGCTATATATTTTGTAAACAGAAATTGCTCTCAAAAGATTTTCAAATATGCCTTTGTACTCTATGTATGTTCGTTTTATTACTAATTTTGCAGTATTTTCTTTGAAACAAGCTATTCTTAACCATACCGAAATAGCAATTCTGCAATTTGATATTAAAAATATTTTAATAATTTCGTTGCATTCTTGATTCTACAGTAACTGAATTTTAGAGGCTATATAAAAATGGAGGCAGTCGTGACGAAGCGGCACAAGTGTGTGACAGTAGCGCGACGGTTGTGGGTTTGAATCCCACTGGAGGAAGTGAAATATTTATTTACGTTTATTTTTCTATTTCTTCACTTAACAGGCAATGAATGCTTCCAGAATTCGACAGAAAGTGGGGAACAGAGTATCTTAACACTAGGTTCCCTCTGCCTACCCTTCTGTGTGAGGGATACAGCGTTAACAAGCTTAACAAGCTCATAAGAACTTCGACATAACTCGATAAAACTAAACTAACTAACTCCTTGTCGTACGGTCGCACGTTTGTGCTTTTAAATCATAACGACCCCAAATTATATGGATCATGAAAATTTTTATTAATATTTATCTAATCCTGATAAAATAGGTTTTTTATCAGGTATCATCATTATGAACTTTGGTCCTTTTTGACGCTTGCCTCCTTCCTCTATTTTAATGTCGATTGGTTCTGCTCCGTTGGAATAGGCGAAAATCTGGCCTGGACACAAAAAATATGATATATTTTGAATTATGTTATTGATATTTATTTGCCAAATCGTTAGAAATACTACTAGTTGTCACCCGTAACTTTGTTTGTGGTAGCTTATTTAAAGCACTCGAGGAAATTAAATATTTGTTTAAAATGTATATTTCCATTTATTATTCCATGTATTTTCCAACCCTATGGTGTCGCGCAATGCCTCCAGTATTTGACAGAAATTTGTGGAAAAATGTATATAACATTTAAGTATACTTATTTCCGAATTTAACACAAGTAATCGGAAACGAGAATGAGCCAAACAAAAAAAACTGTTCCTACAATACGTCATACACATAGGTGAAACGGATGACTTCCCTTTATAAAAAATATTTTAAGAAAAGGAAAAAAAAATATTGGACTTACATAACACAAATATTACCCAACAAAACATACGAAAGAACAGTTTTCCCATATTCGATTTAAAAATGAAACGTTAACATGTGAAAATATTATGAAAAGTCTGAAACATTGAGGCCTTATCAGTGGATTTTATTCCGTTTCGGTATTGAAAACGTATTTTACACATTTCGATATACAATTGAAATACAAAATACAATTGAAATTTTCTGCATCCAAGAAAAAGATACGAAAAATTTAATTTTCAGTAAATGAATTATTGACGTTTCGTTTATTGGATCGTATAATAAAGAAGACAAATAGTGTAAAAATATAAAATTCTTAAAAAAGTCGAACTTAATATTACAAAAAGGAAGAGATTGTTTGCTTGAACGTTCTTATCTCAGGGGCTAGGGTCCAAATTGAAAAATGCTTTTTATATTGTTCATGTTTCGAAGAAGGAACTCGCAGTAAGGAGTAGATTATTTATATAAAAGCGGTATATGGACAGCATGAGAGCTTTCGCTGCGTATGTAAATGTTTTATCCTGTACGGCAGGGTAGCAAGAGGGAACCTTGTGTTAAGACACTCCGATCTCCACTTTCCGCCGAATTTTTGAACATTAGTTGTTGAGTTGCGGAGCTCTGCATTTGAACTACGCAGTATTGAGTGCGAGGAAATGAAAACTGAGACTAAAGTGAAAACAAAATAACTTAAATATAATCGTTATTAATATTAACTCACAAACACTGTTTATGTTTATAGTCACTGGTCAGACGTTCCACTACTGTCTAACTCCCATAAATTAATTTGTTATTTATATAAAAAAACACAATTTTAAACAAACTAAGATAATATGTTTAATAGTGCAATAATGTAATATCTGTGCATTATTTTCACAAACGTTAAATTCACATTGACAGACGACGTGCAAGTAACAATATAATATAAAAGGATTTTGTAACAGAGTTTCGGTTGATCATGTGTAGTAGTAATTATCTATTTTCAGGTCGTCTTACTCTTTAACTTTCTGTTTAAAAGAATTTCAATTCCAAAAACACAGCAAGACAGACCGCAACCAATGATCCATATATAAAATGCGCCCGCCGACTCCCGCAAGGTAATTTGGCAACCAACTATACAACTATAGCTGTTCGACAATATATTCTCATTTGCAATCCTAGCTTTGTCTACTACAGTGATGCCAATAGCCTCTATATACAATTTGTGACAAATACCAGCTTCGAATAATCTCCCGGTTATTTTGTCGAACTTCGTCACGAGCATGTGATCCTTTCTCATAAGCATTTCGTGATAAACAAACAGTATTACTTGAGGGACGCCCAAGACTCTCGCCTCGTCGTTAACTGATGTGGCTGCTTGGAGTGGAGGCAGCTGGCCATCGATTATAATAGTCGAACCTTTATGCTTCAGCATCGCTCTTTCACAATCTTTAAAATTGTCACATTCGAGTGATGTATTGGCAAATGCCTTGTGCTTTTTCTCATCGATAAAATATTTTGTTAGGGACCTTAAGTATGGTGTCCTATCTGATAGTGCCAATTCATCCACAGTTTTAAAAGTTTGGGGTGGTTGTTCTATAGTGAGATAGTAATAAAGCTGAGTTCCTATATACGATGATAAATGTATACACATGATCAAGTAAACAACGTTTAAAATTTTCTGTTTAAGACAACGAGCGTCCTGTAACCCAGACGTACCCATCAACGCTCCCCAAGCGTAGATGAGGGTGTCTTGTATTGAATCAGACCTATTATCATACTTGCTAATCAATTTCCAAAGTGCTGTGTAAATTATATAAAATATGAAAAATATGTAAAGACCCGTTATTTTAACTATTAAAGATTGCCAAGATCTTATTTGTCTTTCTACTGTGTAAGTCCAAATTACCGACTGCCCTGAATATACACCAGAGTAGGCTACGACGTCACCATATATTCTATATAAGCCTCCTGCGCAGGCGTCTAGTGTTGCATTGAACAGATATTTTAAAAAATTGAAATCTAAATAGGGATTTTCCTCTTCTCTAAATATGTAATGCATTTTTAGTGTCGCGTTAAATATATTTGCGAAAATTTTCATATATTCTATATCTGCGCCATAGATTTTGTCGTTTACGAGATCAAGATCTTTATACGATTCTTTGTCATCCAAAACTGAATATGGAAATAGTGTTGCCATTCCAACATTAAAATTACATTTTTTCAAGTTTTTTGGGGTTTTTACTGGAAATATATCAGTTATTTTAGTTTTTTCCAGCGTGCCATTATTGCATGTGTTTATAACTTTCATCGGTGCATTTTCAGATATACTACACGAATGTTCATCGATTTCCGGGATTAATGTTGCCAATTTATAAGTATCGTTTTGAGCCCTTGTAAGAAATGTGATATCATAATATAGAACGGGAGATAGAGTGTGTTCTAGGGCTTGAATACACACTTCATCTATATATGAATCAATAACAAAAATATACTTGAAGTTGAGATAGAAAATTGACAGATCAACTTTCAATGTTTCATCACAATTATTATAATAACTAACAATTAACATGGTGCCATCATATACTTTGCTAAGTTTTAGTAATTCTTCTCTTGTATTTATTTTTATAAAAGGCATTTGATTTTCTATAAGTTTATCCATAAAAACATCAATTATATGATCTTCAAGAATATTCTCATCTTCATAAATAACGATGGTTCTTTTGTAGCTTATTTGATGAACTTCAGATATAATAGTGAAACATTTCATAAACTGTAAGCTGTCGTTGTTTTCTTCAACCTGGAATATTCCTTTGTTTATTCCAGCTATTATTCGAGCTGTCATTAAAAATATTAAGAGTTCTTTGTAAGAATTTCTCAGCAACATGTTTGCGTTGAAACTTTTAACTACATAATACGTATATAAGATTTTTCTTGTGCGTTCTAACATTTGTAGGTTATACATAGACCACATATTTGACAGAGGTGCGATTAAATTTTAAATATAAAATATAAGCTAATATAGCTTACTATAATAATTTTATTACAATATTATATTATAAATAGAATGCTATTGGAAAAATATCGGGAATAATCGGGATATATTTCTAATGACTAATACCTGACGTGCTGCTTTTTAACGCTTATCGGGCTAGACCCTTTAAATAGATATTTCATTTTTTCGAGTGGGAATTGAACCCACACCCAGTCGCGTTTATAGTCACACTTTATTCCCCAGCACTACGACTGGCTTCTTATTTATTAGGTACATTCAATTCTAAAATATAATATAGCCTATAACGGTGTTCAAAAGCAGTACAATTACATTAATGACACGTGCGGTTCTTACGAGAAAAACCTTTTAAGAAAACAAATTATATTTTTAAACGACTCGTTAGATATATGGACCGTTTATTTTGAGAGTGGTGTAAGTCCATTTTCTTTTGTGTCGAGAAAATTAAAGGTTAGCATATTTATTGATTTAAAAATATTGGCAAATCATATGAGGTCTGGCATTGTTTATATTGTTTTATTAACATTTAATTTGTTTATATAAATTTGTTTTTGGCTAATTAGACTACGATAACACATATTAATGTGCTGTAAATGGACTTACACCACTTTCAAAATTAGGCAATTGTAAAAATCGTTTAATTTCAATTTTGAAAAATCAAATATCGCCAAAAACATACTTCATTTTAATATAATTTTGTTTACAAATACGCATAACAACACATACAATTTTATTTTAGACGTAAATTACATTGTCATTCAAAGAATTTACTTATTCTCTGCATGTGGTAGTGTTTCAAAATATGTATGATGCACCGGAGGTATATAGGGTAGTAGCTGCTTCATGTCTTTATATTTTTCGTACGTAATAGGTCTGGCATTTTTGCGTTTTTCACGTAATATCTCACGTAATCCTATAAATATTATAAGTTTGAAAGTTTGTAAGTTTTTTTTTTGGGTAAAGATATTGCCAAAAGTACGTAATAGATTGGTTTTAAATTTAATACAGAGCTAGAGTATGAATTGGAATACAATGAAATGAAACATAGGCGACATTTTATTTAAAAAGTCAACTCCTAAATAATATAAAATTAGAAAAGTCTAATACACTTCTTTAATTTTTTAATATCTATCTTTTAACTTACGAGTAGTGGAAACACGTATGGGAAACAATGCAAATCGTCCGCGGGACACAGCTAGTATAAAATAAATGAAAAATAACAAAACACAGATCGGCATCCATCTGCTATACCTCTGTCAATTGGACTTACACCACTTTCATAATCAATGATTATGCAATTTCATTTACCGACCGATTTTGAGTTGTACAAAGCATGGGATTTTTTTGAGAAATTAAACACGGACTAGTTATATATAAAAAAATTACATTAAATTAAGCATGAATAACGTGATAGCTCATTTTTCTTAAAAAATGGACTTACACCACTTTCAAAATAAACGGTCCATATATTAGTATCCGATATGGCTTTATAAATATGTATTTATGTATGTACTAATAATATTATTTTTTATTGGATTCTACGGGATTGCACAATTAGTAAAAGAAACATTTCTAATAATGCAATGTAAGTGTCCTTAATTAAATCGCTAAGTTATTATTTTTTTCTAGAGTAAAAATATTAAATTTAATATACAATAAATTGAGTTGAATATTCGGTCACGTCGTATTAACATCGTTACCTTGCCATAGCCCACAAGATTGTTATACAACTAAAACTATTTTAAAATTAAAATTAAATTTCAGGAAATTAAGGAACCTTAGATCTGAGTATATATATAGAGATAAAGGCTCCTAACAGACAGACAGACGGACTGATAAAAAGTGATATTGTAAAGGTTCCTTTTTACCGTAAATGGTGCGGAACCCTAAAAACTACTACTACTACTGATAATTAATACATTTAAAGGTAAATAAAAAGAAATGTTATAATAGAAACGTTTTATTTATAACAATGAACGTAGCACATATTATTACTTTAAAAGCTTATTATCTGCAGATAAATTCTTGTATTCAATTTCTCCATTATATTCATAATAAAAAAATAATAACATAGTGACTAGAAGGCACTTTTTCACAAATAGAATTTGCAGTGGAAATATATAGAAACAGAAATAGGCAAAAATATATAAAACTAAAAACTTAATCTTCCTTATCTGCCCAAATGCTATCACCGTTCACTTCAGTTGTTCCTCTCACATACGTCTGTATCGTTGGTAGTTTGTACAGATATACAGATATGACAGATCCGGCACAGGCTCCGAGCCAATATACCAGAGCGTGTTCCATAAGGGTGTGTCCATCACATCCCGCTTTCAGGGAAGTCGCTAATACGGGGTTGAAGTAACCCCCGGAATAGTCGAATGCTGTGAAAAATGAAAATTGTTATGTTAATATCTAAAGTGTTATTTAACTACTTGTGTAATATTTAGTTATTAGTTACTAAACGATATTTAAATATAGCTATATTATGTTCTTCTATATTATATTTAACGTTAATAATTCAGTATTTTTTATCTAATAAGAAATATTAATATTATAATTTGTTTTTAATTACTTATATAAAGACAGGCGTTGAAAGATTAGACGGTAAGAAGGGGAACGGAGTGTCTTGACACTAGTTTGAAAAAATTTGTTTTTAACTCAGTGTCAAAAGTTTATCTACTCAAATATCCCCTGCACGCCAATCTTCATATTTTTCAAATATTATATATATTGAGAGGTAAAACTTTACATTTAGAAACTTTAAAGGAGAAACGGAACAACAATCATTATGTAGAGTCAGACACTTGTCGACATGACTGTAACAATTTCACATTAAATATTTCTTTTAGCTTTGAGTTATATCTCCACACCTGAAGCATGATAGAAAGATGAACTTAGTCCCAAGAAACTTGATCGACATTGCGTCTTAAGTGTCGGATCTCAACGAAACGCTTTGTCTTGTCACCAGAGCGAGGAAATGAAAATAAATCATCCTTCCAAATAGAAATCGAACCCACAACCCTCGCGCTTCCAGTCAAACATCATGACGTTGCCCCTCACTAGGTAAATATAAATAATAATTTAAATACTAAATATTGCAAAACCACGACTACTACAATTAAATTCCACAAAAACTAGAGATACTTCCGCAATTAATAACAGTATCGTCGTTTCTCAAATTATACTACATTTTAATGAAGGTGCATTAAGACTAACAAGTGAAAATGCGAAGCAAAATATTTACAGTGGACAGCCATGCTTTGTAAATCAAAATGGAATTTGAATATAAAACTTCGTTATATTTTAGTTTGTTTTTCTTATTAATGAGAAGATTATTTTAGCTTCACGATGTATCCCATAGCAGGATAGGCAGAGGAAACCTGGAATCCTAATGTTAAGTTAACGGAGTGTCTGTTCCCATTCAGACACTTCCGTTCCCCCCTTTGCGAATTTTTGAGGCATTGTGTGTTGAAGGATTTGATCCCGGGATATTGATAAAATTTACATTATTTTATTTCTCTGCTGTGGTATACACATAGGCATTGAGATTTAAGCCGCTTAACAACGCAATGTCTTGAAAATCGGTCACAGAGAGACAGAGAGTCTGAACATTGGGTTCCTTCCGCATACCCTGCAATGCGGTAGAAATTATGATTTTTTTTAAAACGTATCATATATTATTATTGTTTATCCAATTTGAAATTAGTCCATCCATTTTATGAAAGATATATTTTACTTTATTTAAAATTTTCCTAAAATATAATTAAATTTAGTCTAAAATTAGAATTCCATTTTAACTTTATATTAATAGAAAATCTTTTAATATTAGTCGACACAGACACAACTTCTTGAAGCAAACTCATTATAAAGATCGAAAGAAATCACAAATTAAAAAGTAATTTGATCAAACTTTTAGTTGGCATGTCATCTGAGAGTAATTTTGTGAAGTTGGAGTTTGGTGAAAAATTGATATAAGTTTCAGGGAAACATGGTAAGTTGAAGCTCAGGTATTGCTTTTTTATCTATTATATCCATAAAATATCTTTGTTTTTCAGCTTCAAGCTGTATGGCGAACATAGCAGTGTAGGCAGAGAAATTTAGTATTAAGACACTTCGCTCTTTCTTTTTTAATAAAGATCGAAGCGCTCCGAACATTTTTTATTCTTGGTAAACTGTATCAAGTAGTTAAGCATTAATTTGTCACTAACTAAAATTGCACATTGTTAACTTTAGCTTATGAAACTGTTTTTTATATTTTAAAACGGTCATAATTATTTTTGTAGTCAGGGTGGGAATTGGGGCAGTAAGTAGACGTCGGTTGACCTTCGAAAAAAAATATCAATGCTTCTGAAGGAAGGTCACGTAATAAGAATGAGGATCTCCCGGAGGGCATATATGAAAAGGTTGATGACAATGGATGAGGCTAAAGAGGTATGCAGAGACCAAAGCGTTTCGCTCTAGGAATAACGCGTGTAGCTTAAGAATATTTTCTTTCAACTGAGTTTAATATATTAATTAGTGTATGTAAATATATATACAAATATAATTATACAATTTGTGTGGAAATGAGTTTGTTTCAAAGTTTCTCAAGTACCTTTTCCTACATGGATTTTGCAAAAGACAGACACACTGAGATCAGCGTTGGCACTACTGTCCTCATAGCGGTATGTCAGTACCGTATGCCTATTGAGGACCCCTGCAAAGTGATATTACTGTTGGATGAATTGCATTATGCTATTACTAAGTTGATAAAATATATGTATATATATGTATGTACATCCATAAATATTATTATATACTTATATGTAGTTTTGTTAAACATGAAATACTATAATCTGATCTAATCTAACTTTACTTCGCTCTATTCCTAACGGGTTAGTCAGAGAGAGCCAAGCGCCATTCGCTATGGTTTCTGCATACCTCTTTCGTCTCGTCCACTGTCATCAACCTCTTCATACATGCCCTACTGGGAGCCATTAGGATTTTTACGTGACCTTCCAGTATCTTCGATATTGTGTTTTCGAAGATCAACCGAGATCTCCCCCTACCTCTCTTAGCTCACACTTTTTCTTCATGTCTTTTCTGCCGTTCTATCATTACGCTTTTCTGCAGCCATCTTGTATATTTCATTACTACCGAACATATTTCCCAAATAAGTATATTACTTCATTTAGTTGTTCTAATATATTACCATTTACACCTTGCATTCCATTCTTTCTTATACCAGAACTTTTGCCTTAATCGCATTCAGGCTTAGATCATTATTTTCATTCTCTTCTTTCAGACTGGTGACTAATGCCTGCAACTCACATTGCATCATCTGCGTACAACACTCTCATGTCACTTTATTTCACATACCTAAATTAATTTGACAAATGATAATATTTAAAGATATTACAAGGTTAGATTTTTAATGATTTTTACAAAGGATGGTTAATAAGATTAGAATAATTATAGATAATATTTAAATAATAATATACCTGAAACGTGCATAAACCTTTTTTTTTATCATGCACACAAATTTATGAAATATATAAAAACAAACAAAAATATAATTATGTATAATTTACACGTAAAAAAAAAAGTTTAATAACAAATCAACTTAAGACAATATTTAAAAACAAATAATTTCACGATATAAAATAAAATACAATACTCGTATATATTTTCCTTTCTCTTAAGCTTCAGCTGTATACGGCTTACAACAGACTATGAAGATAGGCTAAGGGGGTTCCCTTAGCCTAGCCCATCAAATTAGGTTTAATTTGACATACATTTTTCTACATTAAGTATGAAAACACTACTCTCAACGAATTTTTCCTCGTTAAAACCAAGCCACTTAACAAAATAAACATTAAAAACTTACCAGCAACTACAAGAGAAGTGCCAATGAAAGAGTCAATAGCTGTCGCGTATCTCGGGTTCAGGTCGCTTAGAGACCTGGATGCTAATCTGCAGAGGCATGTTGCAACACCTTCCACCACAGCACCGTATAAGACTGGTACCTTTCAGTGCAAAAGTTGTGATATAAGGATTTTTCATTTTTAATTGTATATAGGTTTTTTTTGTGAACCTAGGGTTAAGACACTGTGTTATGAAAGCACCAACCAGTTTTCGAGACATTGTTGAGTTGCAGAGTTCAACGTCATGCTTAGTCTACCAGAATATTCCTCCGACTGGGTATTGAACCCACCACATTCGAAAAGTTTACTTGATTGTACTACACACACAAATACAGCAAAAACCGAACACAATTAGTATATTAGGTTAATTGTTCTGTTCCCTGACGGACTCTAGTGCTACCATCTAAGTAAATGGCGCCTTGTCTGGAGAGGACGTTGCTATGGCGCCCCCGTAACAACCGGAGGAGTGTATTCCTCCGATTTGCATTTGGGGCGCGAGGGAATTGTTAATTGTCGATTGGGGCTAGAGGGTGCTATTTAGTTAATATGGTGAAAATGTAAACCCTTTTTAGTGTTTTTTTTTTTTTAAATATTATTCGAATTTAGTATGATACTCAGCTAGCTATTTATCTAGGGTAGTTTGAAGAATTTAAGTAACGAAGTGCCTTGAGACTGCATTCTTTCCTTCTGTATGCGGAACACAGGGTGCAGATAAAAATTAGAAACATTTTGGGGCAGTTGGAGTTAATCACTAGGATTTTGGAAGAAAAGTTAAGAAAACTTATTATTGACTAAACAGACATCACAATTTAATGGCAAAAATCAATGTCTTACTCTATAACCAATATCAAAATTAACAATAAGAATATATCTGAATTAAAACTCAAAATCTGACATTTATTAAGCACATTCCAATTGTTCCATAATCAATCAAATTATATGAACATTGAATAATTTTAATAAATAATTAGTTTAAAATTTATATAATAACTGAAATGACGAACGACTACCAACAACAGTTTCAATGGCTCTTCACTACATCAAAATGAGCAGTTATTTCAGTAAAGACCACTGTAATTCAATTTATATATATGATGAATTATTGAAATAATTTTTTTATACAAAGTATTTTCATTTCGTTTTGGTAAGCTCTTTTATTCTTATGTTGGATATTGTATTAGTACCAGAAGAATATATTATAACAATTTTAATACTAATCACACACTTAAGAAAGAAAAATGTTAAGAAACGTGAAAAGAAATTTTCGACACAGTCGATAAAAACGAATGGCTTAATTGGTGACGAGTGCTCTGAATCCAAGAAGCACGGGCTTAAGTCCCGTTAACTTAATTTTTTAAAACGTTTTCAAAAATATTTTCTTATGTGAAGTAACTGTCACTTTAAAATAAATGTTTAAATATACTTTTTAGTGGTAAAAAAGTGATTAAAATTTTGTTTCTTTGTCCAAAAGTCTTAAAAAAATAACAAAACCCCAATCCAAAACAAAAAGCTAAAATATCACCTGTAAATCAGCAGTACAATCCTCGAAAGCCTTATTCTTGTGTGTTTCAGAGATCTCCAACGCCCAGTACATCTGTACATACTTGAAGATCAGCAGACCGCCCCCCAACTCCGCCCATGTCTTCAACACTGCCTTGCGAACGTCGCCTTTACCTGTAAGTAGCGTTAGTTAGGATCAAAACTTTGTTTAAAAGCGCATCGTGCAAACTATGAGGAAACTTGGTTTTAGTTTTAGTACTGTTGAAGCCTACGGAAACCGGTAAAGTTGAGTGTTGGACTCGACTTTTTACTTTATGAAAGGTAGTGGGTTCAATCTGTGTATATAAATATTAATGTACCTATACATTGATTTTCAATTGATTTTCAACTGCATGAATGCACAAACAAAAAAGAAAAATAAATCCAATAGTTTCTTAGAATTAACAAACGGGGCCCGTTAAAAATTACATTAAATGATTCTTCTTAACATTTATTATAATAAAATCAACTTCACGCTGTTCACGGGATGCACACAGCGGGGTAGGCAGAGGGAACCTAGTATTAAGACACTCCGTTCCCCACTTTCCGCCGAATTCTAGAGGCATTGCGTGTTGAGTGGCGGAACTCAACGGCGCGCTTTGCCTCGACACCAGAGGGAAGAAATGAAAAAATAAGCTTAAACAAATATTTTATTTCCTCGAGTGGGGGTCGAACCCACAATTAGTCCATTTTACAGTCACACTTCGTGCCCCTGCGCCACGTCTGGCCTCATCATTTTAATATAACTACTGGAAAAGTTCAAGATAAGGGTACCTTCAATGATATCTTCAATGTGTGTGTATGGACAGGCGGATGCATCTCCCCAGTTCAACGACCACCAAATGGTGAGAGCGAACAAGAAAATAGCATACGTCGCTACGCCAAAGTTGTCAGCAACTGTAAATTATAGTTTTAAAATCATTAAATCATTAATAAATTATATTTATCTTAAAAAAAAACAGCCTGTATCAAAAAAAATTGATTTGCATTGTCAAATTTTGGTATTTCTAGGAATAATAAAAGAACTATGGGAATCTGATATTCTCTTCTACATACCAACAATAAGTTCAAAACAGCATCCACATAACTCAGCCGCGGCAATAGCTTCTTCTAGAAGTAGCCTCACAAAGGGTTCCTTGACATATTTCTGGACCAATCTTCTCGCGCAGTGGGCAAGTAAAGAAGTGAGAAGAATGAACAGAGTTGACACCACTAGTGGTGCAAACGTCACTTTGTTTATCTGAAAAAAGAAATAATATTAATTAACATATTATAATTAGTTACATATTTTATTAACACACAATGACTCCAAAGTTCGGTGAAAGATCGGAGGTGTCTTAATTGGAACGGAATGTCTTAACACTAGGTTTCCAAGTTCCCTCTGCCTAACTTCACGCTGTAGCTGTGCCGTATAACACATTAGATAGAAAGAACTTTATGTTAAGTCATTCTTTTCTTCGCCTATTTTGAGTGGCGGAAATGAACCCCGGACTGTCTCATTATTTTTGTTCTTGTTTGTGTATTGTCACAACACCAACTTTTTATCTAATTTACCTAATTCAGTAGTTAGAGTTCTTCAGTCCAAAATCTACAATCGATATGACGATAATTTTCCATCTCTGGCCAGAAAGAGTCTACTAAAACTAGAAAACTAAATGACTTATCACTACCTCGTAACAAGGCTGGAAGAAATATGTATCGTATATTTGTTCTATTTGCAAGTAAGACATACTAACGAGATTATAATTTAATAATATAAAGCCATATACAAAGAAAAAGTACATATTTTATTTTATTTATTGTATTTGAACTTAAGTTGACTATTACGGTTCTGCAACATGTATTTCTTGGGGAAAATAAATATTTAGTCTATCTGGAAATAATTTAAAAAAATCGAGAAATTATTAGAGAAATATTTTCGAGAAAAAGAAACAAGCATACAAAGTGCTTGGATTTGAATACGTTACTTAGAAATTAAAAAAATATATATATATGAAAAAAGTAATATTTTTTTATGTAGTGGGAAATGGACTTCCTAATGGGGAACGGAGTGTTTTAACATTAGGTTGCCGGGTTTCTTCTGCTTTCCCTGCTATGTGAGGAATATGGTGTGAAGCTAAAAAAAAATTACTTGCAATAAGTTCTTTGATTTTCACGATTATTACACATATTAAATGAAACTATTATAACCGGATTAAAACGAACCAAAATAAACGCGATTAATTCGGTAGCGATAGTGGTGAAAGTCCATATAATTCGTTCCCCCGTGTGGAAATCGGCCTCAGATATAACACATAATTATAATATAATCATAGAATATTATTATTATAATAATTCAAATAATATTACCTAGAGATAGTTCTATAATATTGTATACGTAAGCTTAACGAGATAATAAGCGTGTGCTCAGTTGCAAGTTTCGAACTGAAAGTATACTAACTAGAACACGTCCTCGTACAGTTCCAGCGAACTTTTAAGGAACTTCACTTTTCTCTATTTTCCCATAATATTTAAGATACATTATAATTTTATGAAGTAAAGTTTTATAATAAGCTTGTAATATGCGTTGAAGGTTTTTCATCATTTTAAGTAGATTTTTTTTGCTTGCAACTTATAATTTTAATCAATTTTCTACCCTGTTTTATTTTCCTTTTTTTTAGCTTTACGGTGCACATAGTTAGAAAAAGGCACCCAGAGTTATGACACTCCGTTCTTTACTTTCTACCTACTTTTCAAGACATTGGATGTTGGAAGGCGGAAGTCAATGTTACAGGTCGTCGATGGAATGTAGCGTGAAGCTAAAAAGGTTACATATGTTGTTTATTGACATGTAATGCCTCTAAATTACTCTCTAAAGTGGGATTTCAGTTACTCATCTCTGTTCTTCTTTTCCAAATAGGAAAAGACATATAAAGTAAAAAGGACTGCGTTAGTCAGCTTCATGCTGTATCCCACACATAGCAGTGTAGGCAGAGGGAATCTGGGAACCTAGTTTTAAAACATTTCGTTACCATGCATTTTTACGCGATTACTACGAACGTGTTACATATAATTTAATTCATATTAAGAATGTAAAAAAATCTTATAAAAAGTATATATATAGTATATTCCTATATCACTTTATTTTTCATTTCTAACGTAAATAAGGTGGGAAAATAAATCGTCAGGTATAGAGAGTCCGGGTCAATGCAGGGTGCCACAGTGCTCGTACAGTGCCAACTTGTCAAATCGAATTTTAGTTTCAAAATGTTTACACACCAGTCCTACGGTTGACGGATACAGAGGGAAATATACGTGGATATATTTTGTTTATTGTTTATTATTTTTTTTAGCTTCACGCTGTATCCCGCACACGGCAGGGTAGGCAGAGGGAACCTAGTGTTAAGATCTTCCGTTTCCCACCTTCTGCCGAATTCTGGAGGCATTGCGTGTTGAGTGGCAGAACTCAATCCGTACAGTTTATCATTTTATATTTATTATGTAGTTACTGTCTTTTTTAGTGTTCCGTACCTCAAAAGGTAAAAACGGAACTCTCATAGGCTTACTTTGTTGACCGTGTATCAAGGCCATCCAAAACGTCAACGCAATCCAAAGATACGAGCATTTAAATATCAATTTTGGTGTATGAAATTCACCGCGTAATCAAAACCTATAGAGTACTTCCCGTGAACCTACAAAATTGAAATTTGACACGAAGAACTGACAATACATTCACATTCAATTTTAAAGGTAAAAATTCATAAATTAAAAATTTATAGATATTTTATAAAAAAATAAATATAATCTTATAGTTCATTTCAGACAAAATATTAATATGGGTTACTAACTTTAGTTTGTCATCTTCTTAAAGTTGACCTAATAGGTTCTAAACCTTAATGAATCCAGCTATGTGTACTCCTCTGAGGTAATGATTTAGAAAAGAATCGGTAGCTTCCTTTAACCCTTCTTATTTATTACTTTAAAAATCATAAAAAATGTAACGATATAATGTATTTCCATTACGTACTCGTATATTCTCACCACTCCCAATAGACGACTCTTTGAATAGGCATCGAATATACCGCAGTAAATGTATATATACTCGTATATATATAGAACAAACACAAAATATAGTCGAGACATGGTATAACTTAAAGTGAAATATCAATTACTTTTTTTTCAGCTTCACGCTGTATCCCGCACACAGCAGTTGGACAAAGGGAAGCTAGTGGTAAGACCTTCCGTTCCCCACTTTCTGCCGAATTCTGGAGGCATTGCGTGTTGAATGGCAGAACTCGACGAGTGGTAACGAGACAAGCCGCGCCGTTGAAATTCGAAAGTCAACACACAATGCTTCCAAATTTACGATAATGTCTTAATAAGAATGGGATGTGTAAAGTCTAGGTTCCCTTTGCCTACCCTACTTACCTTACTTTATGTGCGAGAAACAGCGTGAAAATAAAAAAAATATTACATATATATACCTTTCGTTTATTGGTTAAAAATAACACGGCCATATTTAACTTAATTGTTGATCATAATTTTAATTAACGTTAGCTTTCATCTGATCAGGTAATTAAGTTAATTAAGCAACTATACCGATTCGCTGCGTAACAAACAAATTAATTATATTAATTTTATATAAACACATATAGATACATATATGTAATCATTACATACATATAAATAAAATTGAAATGTCTGTCTGTGATTTTTTTTGTGTTTTATTTATTTACCCGACACTAAAATTAAGTCAACATTTTAAAAAAAATAATCTGTCTTTCTGATTGGAGTGATTTTCGGAACACACTGAAACATAGAGGGGATATAGAACAATATAAAGATTACTTTTAAAATATACGCGGATCTACTTACCTGAAGAGAGAGATATAGATTATAAAATAACTGAACATTTCACAATGGAATACAATACAAAATAAAAAATATTATTAATATTAATATTGGAATATCACAATTTTTGCAAGATTAACGAAAACCCGAAAAAAAATTACGTTCTATAAAGTGTACCAATTTTCTCTAAATACAATTAAAATATCTACTAAATTAATAATCGTATACTTCTATATAGACGTTCGTTGTCGTCGGTCGTCGTGGCGTAGTAAGGCGGCGGAAACTTGAGAACGGAGTGTCTTAACACTAGACTGACTACCCTGCTGTACACGGGATACATCGTGAAGCTAAAAAAAAGTAAGTGTTTATTTTATTCTCACTTTGCCACGTCAGCCGCTTCGAATAAACAAATCGTTAAAAATTGACGTAACAGTGTATGGCCACTTGCCAATGGAATACACTTGGAATAAACAAAATAAATATTTTTATTATGTAATTTTAACATTAGCAGTTAGTTACTTTATTCTTTCTATTTTCATCATAATATTACAACCTAATATCAAGACACTCTGTTCTACATTTTCTGCGCGAATTACTGACGTTACGTCTTGAACTCAAAGCCTTACCAGAGAAGGGTGATAGAAAATGGTTCACACCCTTTAGTGAGAATCGAACCCACAACCATATCGCTTCTAATTAGTCACTCCCTCCTCACGCCACGAAGTAATAATTACTTAGTGTTATATATTACGCTAACCTTATAAGAAAACATCGTAGAATTTTCTAAATATTTTCAGAGCAGAATCACCAAACCAGTCACTATAAAACTCTTAAAAGGTCTGGACCCTAGACTCGTGTAATTAAAATAAGCCTACTTTATTTTAAGCTCCCAATTTAATTGTCTGAACAAATACCTGGTAATGATAAACCAACATAATAAAATATTTAAATTTAAATACAATTAACAAATTGTAAATTTCAATTTTTAATTAGCGTTATCAATTGTGTTCAAGGGCGAAGTAATGTAAAGTAGAAGTTTTTGTCTGTCTGTCTAATTGTTTGGATTATTTAACCGACTTCAAAAATGGGGAGGTTCTCTATAAAAAGCTTTATTTTTTTCCTATAATCAATTAGTTACTAAACAATTAGTTACTTATAGTAGCGACAGATCGTTAATAATTGATGTTTATATTTAAAAATATATATAAATTGATCTGGGTGAGGGTTTTGATTCTTCCGAAATAAAATCATATTTGTCGGTCTTCAAACTCTATTTTATAATATGCAATGGACAACAAAACGATTTGTATGCAGGGCAAATATTTTGGTTACAAGGAAAAGCTTTGACCGTGGTCCAAAGCGTACGGTATAAATATCACTAAACTGTCGTCCACTTAAATGTGTTTGTTATTATGTGAATGATATATTTATTTCTGTTATTAATAGCAGAGGTAGAGCTCATAATAATGAGTTCGATTCCAAATTGGGCAAATTTATTATTTTCAAGTGAGTGAGGGAACTTTAAAACAACGAAAACTAGAAACGAACTCTAGAGGAACATGGAGAATGGAGTATCTTGACACTTAGTTCTCACTGCTTAACACAGTTTGAATCTCTATGAATGTGATTCCACACTATTACTATTGATTTCAATTTGAGGCAATATCTTTATCTAATATTTATCTATACGCAGATATAATAGAAAAATAACACGCTGTTGTCTGTACATGGAAGATATATGAAAAAGTCGACAAATAATATTAAAATATATGAAATAAATTACTATATAAACTTATATTAAAAAAAGGAAATTAATTTTATATGTTACAACATTGAGAGGATTTTAAAAGTTTCCTGAGAAATTTCAATATAGTAGGTAAACTTATATTTTCAAGCCACTACATATAAACACTGTCTAAAATCAATATCTTAATATCTATTTTCCATTCATGAAAGTTTACTGTATAATTAAAAAATAAAGACTATGTTACAGTTATCAGTCAACAATAACAAACAAATCCAAGGGTTATAAAAAAGTCTTGGTTAATCCAAGTTATCTAATTAATGGGCATTAATTCCGAAGTTTAAGTTCAAATCGACATTAACTATGAAGATCACTGAAAAACACTTGCAATCCGCGAAATTGTTTTCCACTATTTATTTAATTTATTATATTACTTATTATTGAAATGTTATCAAAATCGGTTAAGCGTTAATCCACGTGACAATCAAAACTTACCCTAACGACTACTTTCAAAAATATGCCCAAAACGTCAATTGTGAACTTCATATTGATTCTTGTACTTGAAAATTTCTAATTCGCGTTCACATCACAGACTGGAAATAAATATTACATTAGGATTCCCATTTCATAGAGCTGGCAGCAGAAAGTGAGTACTATTTTTAGTCGACTTACCATTTTGAGAGCCCAGAACAGGGATTCCAGGGTCCGAGAAGGTCAATCGCTACCCAAGTTGGGGGTTTTCGGAAAATTCGGGATGGAAAAATATATAATACGTGCTACGTTTAGATATCAATGAGCGGACGGTGGGTGTGCGCGCGCGCATCGCGAGGCCGACTCGGTCTTAATTTAGACGCGAACGAGACCGAACTAAGATCGATGGTCCCGGGATTCAATTTTATACTGTGGACTAAAGTAAAACAACGCGGTGGCCGTATGTATGGAAATAATAAAAATATAACTACGCGTGAGATAGGAAAGTATAGCAAAGATTAATATGATACAATTTTTAAAAAAATATTGGATTATTTAAAAAAAATAGTTGTATTTTTTTTAAATAAAAACCTTCATAAGTAATTTTTTTTATTTACCTACACATCTTACAAATGTATAATATAATAATAATTTCATTTTCACAAATGTCTAGTTCAATTCCCACTCGAGGTAATGAAATATTTAATATTTTCACTTCGTCGCTCTGGTAATGGAGGTAATGAAATATTGCGAACGAAGAACAGAAAGAACGGAAGTATCTTAGTGGCAACATAGTGTCTTAACACTAAGCTCCCAGGTTTCCTCTACCTGCTGTGCTATGTGCGGGATACAGCGAGTAGCTTTAATTTGCCACATCTCTTAAATAACTGATCCCCTCTACGTAGGGTGTAACGTCATTGAAATAAACTAACAGGACATGTGCAGTTTACATGTGCATGTATTTGCGTATACGGTCATTCAATTTGTATGTAATGCAATGTGGTCATATAACTCGCTTGGTGGTCAAATTTAATACAATTTATACTAATACTAGAGACTGAATCGCGGCTTCGCCCGCTAGCACAACTTATTTTTATATTATGGCCGAAGGATTTTTAAGCATATTTTTTTTTATTAAAAGTATTCTTTATCCTTTCTAATATTTCTAAGAATATGTTTAAAAGTTTCACGATAATCGGTTGAGTAGTTTGGGCAGGAAAGCGTAACAAAGAAATTTACATCTATATATATGAAATCGAAAGGTCACTCACTCACTCATCACGAAATCTCAGAAACTATCAGAGCTAGGAGTTTTACATTTCGCACGGAGGTTAGTTATAGGACGTAGGTGCTCGCTAATACGGGAATTTCCAATATTCGACTTCTAAGGGGTAGTTTTCGGGGTTGAAAGTTTGTTACTATAAATGCTAGGAGTCTCAAATTTTCCATGGACGTCACTTATAGGACGTATGCACTCATGGACAGAAATTAATAGTAACGTAGTGCACGCGGGAGAAACCGCGGGCGGGTCGCTAGTTTATAATATTTGTATGATGTCAATGAATGACAAATCAATAGAGTTCAAACGTGTTTTATGTGAAATTTAGCTTGTTACATTTGGTAATATTACAATTGGTCGCTTTTCGAAGAGTTCAATTGTTAAGTATTTGTTTAACTAAATAAATTATAAATCATTTATTCTTCATTAATGACATGCTAGTCGTCGCCAGCAAAATGTTTCCCTTCATTGTGGACTTTAAGACAAAGAATGGAATATCCCAGTTTTCCCTTTAAAATCCTCTCTCAGTCTAAACTCCCTAATCTACCTACATGCCATAAATTCTAAGTACAGTAGTTGAAGGAACCTGGGAACCTAATGTCAAATTATACTCCATTCCCATTAAGACATTTCCATTCTCCACTTATCGCCAAATTTTGAAGGCATTGCATATTGAATGATGGAGCTCAACGCTGCGCTTTGCTTCGCTACCAGAGAGAGGAAATGAAAATATTGAATAATTTATTTCCTCGAATGGGAATCGAACCTATGACCTGTCTCGTATACGGTCACACGCTGTTATACCTGCACCACGATTGATATCAAGAAGAGTTTTATATAACAAATATATAAATACTTTAATATTGATTGAAAGGTTAGTACGACATGTAATATCGATATACCATTGTAACAACTTACAACGGCGAAACACCTATAATTATTATGAAATAATATCTTATTTCAATAAAGGTTGATACTATTATAACTGTGGTTTTGTATCTGTTACCTACGTATAGTATGAGCTAGCCCTAGTTTGCTATTTGCTAGTTAATTATCTATCTTGATAGCTCTCTATACTGTAAGAGAAATATACTACAAAAGACAATACACCTTATAATATTAATTAAACTTTTACTACTCCATTTATTTATTTAAGCTTTGGAAAACAATTTAGCAGGTATATCTAAATATTTCAGTTAAGTCAGGTTCAGTATTAACATTCCGAGGCATCTACTCCGCAGCCCTAATCACGTTAGCGTCACTGTCCCGACACTTGCAGTGCTATTTGTAGGGTGTGCCCACTTTACTACTTGTTTATTATGAAAATTAAATTAAATATTTTTAATTTTTTAGGGAATTCTGAGAATTTTTTTTGTTTTTAGTACTCACTAAACCCTTACTTTCACATTATTTTAGCTTTCACTGTTAAGAACTTAACCTAAATAAGTATATTTTTATATGACTTGCCTTGCATGGGAATCGAATACATAACTATCTGAACATACGTTACTAAATGTTATTATATCTACTACTATGAAACAAAATATTTTGATTATTCAGAAATGAACTTCAAGCAATGAATTATTTAATATTTTATTAATACTGTATCAACTAATATTAAGAATCAGGAGTCCAATGAAGCAGCTTAAAATATGCTAAAATTTTAAAATAAATGCACCTTTTTTTCCCGCATAGCAGATTAGGTCGATGGGACTTAGAACACTCCGTCTCCCACTTTCAGAGTAGTTTCGTGACATTGGATATTCAATAGCGGTTCTCAGCGCCGTTCTTAGTCTAGCAGACCGAATAAAGGAAAATATATATATAATGATTTGGGGTCGTCAATCGTTTTACATGAGAAATGTCAGTAGTGTGAGTCCCAATGAAGCCAGGAGACAATCATTGCATTAACTATTAATATGCCATTAATAGTTTCCTTTTAGTACATTAGCAACCCGTTTCGGAGATTAGCATGCAAAATTGCACAGACATACAGACAAAAATTTAGAAAATCATTGTTTCGGGTTCCATTACATTGATAAAAGCCACCAAATTACATTTTCATATATTTTCTATGTACAGACAGCGATCACTTACAATACAATTTTATTATATATATATATATATATATATATAGATATAGTTTATAATAAAGAAGAATAAAGTAGCATAATATAAATGCGAAAAAATTCCATATTCATTCTAAAATATTTCAATTTCAATATTCCCAATCATAAAAGAGCGGTCGTTGAGGATAAAATTTAAACAATTTTTAATAAAATCCCGATACGAAATTTGTATACAAAATGCACTACAATATTGGAAATATTGCAACGTATCTGGATGCCAGTTATCTATAATGGCAAATATTTGATAATATCGACTACTAAAGGACCCTATTGACTTTAGTATGAACAACTTAGTTCAATATTAATTTTTTATTTGAAGAGGCAAGTACGAAACAAGTGTGGGTACTTTTCTGGATAATTATGTTTTTTTTTTAATACTTATGATGTGAATAGGAGGAATTTTGTACTTTTGAAGTTCAAAGTACAAAATTCCTCCTGTATGTACTTTTAAGTTTAAAGGCCTTAATGAGATCAGTGTCTTAAGACCAGGATCCCAGGTGCCCTCTGAATATATATATGTTCGGGGTAAGCGTGAAAAAAATGTAGTTCTATATAGTTTTGTTTTCTTTTTTTTTTTAATTTTAAGACATATGAGGCTGAGTGTAGACGTGTTGGTTGTGAGTTCGATCCCTTACACAGGGAAATTATTTTTTTTACTTTTTCACCGCTCTGGTATGTCAAATTGCAGCGTTGGATTGTGTCACGCAAACGCCATCTATCGAAATCGGACAATCAGTGGAGAACATAGCTTCACGCTGTATCCGCTGTAGGAAGAAGGAATCTCGTATTAAGAGACTGTTCGCGGATATCGAACCCACAACCATCGTATTTACAATGCCCTACTGCGCTACTAATAGCATAATTTAATAAGAAAAGACAATACCATTGAAACCGTACACACCCTACATTCCAGTACAAAATTAGTTGTAAGTAAAATGCAGATTCAGTGCTAGATCCGCTTTGTTCAGCATAATGCTTTTAAAAATTCATTTTCTTATCTCAGTCCTTTAGCGCGATCCGTAATGAGAACTTTAGATTAAATACAGAAAGAACCGTTGAAAATAAATTGGTTTGGAGTTTTGATTAAAATGCTAAAGATTTTGTCGTGCCCAGCCCAGCCCAGCTCGTGATTAAAAACTAACTGAGCAGGAAAATGAGGAAGTTAAAATCTATACTTAATATTGTAAAGCTGATGAGACTGTTTGTTTGGACGCGCCAATCTCAGGAACTACTTGTTTGAATTGATAAATTATTTTTGTGGTGGATAGTTCATTTATTGAGGAAAGCTGTAACTCACAGCTTAGGTGCGTCATGTAAATTATATTAATTATTATCTGAGGCCGTCGTGGCGCAGCGGCACTAGGGTGTGACTGTAACGCGACGGTTGTGGGTTCGATCCCCACTCGAGGAAGTGAAATATTTATTTACGTTTATATTTACCATTTCTTCGCTCTGGTGTCGAGGCAAAATCGCGGCGTTGAGTTCTGCTGCTCAGCACGCAATGCCTCCAGAATTCGGCAGAAAGTGGGAAACGGAATGTCTTAACACGAGGTTCCCTCTGCCTACCCTCCTACGCTAAAATATGGAGGCATTGCGTGTTGAGTGGCGAAGCGCTACGCCGCGGTTTCACTCGCTACCAGAGCAAGGAAATGAAAATATTAAATATTTCGTTTTCACGAGTGGGAATCGAATCCACAATCGTCGCGTTTATAGGCATATCCTTGTACTACAATATGTACCTTGTCCACTTATGAAAGATAAGTATATTAAGGAAAAGGTATAATAAAACACTCTAGATTTCTAGCTTTCACCATACATTTTTTTCTTCATTTCCAGCAACTTTTTAAACTTATTTATGAGAGAAGAGGGAGGCTGCTTCTCATATTCGGCTTTGAATGATCCCGGTCCTGACTCCACTTGCGGGTAAACACCGAGCTTTCTATTTCTCAGGTAAAATTTGTCTTTGTGTCGGTTTGTAAAGTCTGGCTGTAAACGTAATAAAATATTAATAAATGAAATAAAACATTTTTTAAAATTGTTTCTTGACGCTAATTAAACTATTAATTTAGATTCAAAATTAAAGTCGACATGTAAAATATTATTATTATATTTAAAACAAACAAAATAAATTAGATAAATAGTAAATAAAAACGTCATTTGACATAAAATAAATGACAATAAAAAATAAAAGATGGTAGATATTCCAGCTAGGAGAAATTGATATTATAAAAATCCGATCACGTTGAATATCTACTTATAATAGCAAAGCAAGTAAGAAACACTTTTTGGGGACACTAAGTGGGCGAAGCCGCGAGCTGTTCCCTAGATATATATAAATATAAAAACAAAATTTAGAAAGGTAAGATGATCAGTATCTAGGTTCCTCGGTGACTTATATGCATTATACCTTATTAAAGCGACAGGATATGCATTATGTGCATTAGACTGCCAATTATGTAATAAGACAGAATACTGAGGTTACTATGAACATAGAAAAATAATACGTCTGTCTATTTATATTCGTGCAGAAAGAAATATAATGTCTTTAAGATTTAAGTACTAACATTTCAGACATAAAAAATACAGCATTAAATTATCAAATTGTACTCTAAATAGCCGGCAAAATGAGAACAAATGAATGAACTCTATATTCTTCCTGAATTTACGATATTTTACCTTAACATTGTAGAAATTTTCAATCCTGTCATATACGAGGGGGGTAAAGGAATCCACTTCCGTGGACACCAGCGGCGCAATTTGACATTTTACGTAAAAAACGACAGACAGTGCCAGAAAAATTGCAAATTGCATATTAATGAACTATAAGGCTGATTTAAAAGAGTACTTATAAAGTTGAACGTAAAAAAATGAATGGTTAATTTTCAATTAACTTCAATATTTCACGCTTGTAACTGGTAACGACTCTTGACACCGTTAGTTTGTGTATGAAATAGTTTAAAATATAAAGAAATATTTAATAATTTGGGTAGTTTATAATAATATTAGTATGTAAATACTAATACACATAATTGACCTGAAAAGTTTGGTTAAAAGCGCTAATCTCAAGAACTACTTTGTTTTTATCATACGTTTTTAGCTTCACACTGTATACCGCACATAACAGGAAAGGCAAAGGAAACTTGGGAACATAGTGTTAAGACTTTATTCCCATTAAGACACTTCCGTTGCCAACTTTCCGAATTCTGGAGGCATTGCGAGTTGAGTGGCGGAACTAAACGCCGTACTGCTACCATTACTACTATAGGTCAATTTTAACTACTGGTAGTTAATATATCACATAGTCAATTTATATATAACAATACAAGTTAATTATTACCATATTATTTCACTACGGCGGTGAAACTGCAGTTAAAATTACACTAAATCTAAGTAAAATTTATACTATAGTCTATTCTTTTGGGCTTGAGATTAAATGTAAACAAACAAAACAATATTGCTCAAACGTTTATTTATAAAATTACATTTTGTACGAATCCTTCGGTCAAATCGGACACGTTTCTTCTGCGTGTTAGAATACATTAACAACAGCAATTGCTGTTGCTTTGGCGGAGAAAAGTGCAAGTTTTATATAATTCCCGGTGTTAATATAAATTTATAATATATAAAGTTATAATATATACATTTATATAAGTTATACCAATGTAAGTTATTCCTGTTAAACAAACAAACCGACTGAAAATTTAAAATATTATCTTACAAATTTTCGTCTTCAACGCAAGTTATATTACGATAAACATTCTACTTAAATGTTAAACATTTCTAAAGTTTTAATTTAAAAACACGCTGTTTAAAGTAAATGGTTTACTGTCTGAATTAAAACAACAAACTATGGCGCTGAGTTCAGGAAAGAAACACAATTATTATAACCGCAGTGTCCATTAGAACGGAGAAAATTATTATATTTTCTCTAAATATTACAATAAAAACTCGATTATCCGGCCGTCGGGTATACGGATTCGCGATTATCCGGACTATCAACCGCGATAATTATTTTATAGAACCTACTACAATGAAACGTAAGAAAAATTTATAAACTAAAATGAAATTTATTCTAAAATTTATAAACTTATCGTATGTTGGAAAATATAAGAAAAATCTTAATAAACGTTGATTTTCGTTGAAATATACATTTCCCCGGTGGGAATCGAACCCTTAACCGTGGATTTTATGCCAGAACGGCCACCTTAATATAAATATATTAGCCCCGGCTAACATCAATCTTTTTCTATTTCTCACAAAACAGCAGGTGTACAGAGTTTTGCGCCAAATTACCACATAATCACAACGAAACTCATCTAACAAGTAATTAGGTTTTATTGATTTTGTCTTATCTATTATTAGTCAGCTCTGATTAATACATTTTGTTTCGTGGACGACTTTGGAAAAGATTTCTGCAAAAAGTGAATCATTTATTCTTCACGCAAGTAGGTACCTTTATAGCAGGGTACGCAGAGAGAGCTTATTGTTAAGATACTCCGTCTTTTTAAAGATTTTCTTTTATATCTTTTACACTTTTTTTTTTAATTATTGAATTCTACATAATTTACAATAATGTCGGTAGAAAATAAAAACAAAAAAGAAATTCTTAATATTACATTCCCTCTGCCTACTCTGCTTTCTTTGTCTACCCTTCTGTATGCGGGACTACGTAATCAAAAAAAACAAACAAACTAATTCAACATTACGTTTTTACTACATAGAAATAGAAAAAAGGATAAAAACCTCACACAGTCTCACAACAATTTATACTTCTAGCACCTACATATGTATGTATACCTACTTCGCATTCAATATTTATAAAAGGCTCCACGTGTAGAAGAAGCAAATCAATTACTCGGTGTCACCTTACGTCGAATAAATCTTAGCGACCCGCTGTAAATTTTCCCAAGCACGTTATTATACCTTGAAACGCAAGCAGAGTCTTTTATCTTTGCTTCAAATTCGTAACAGTAAGAAAATGCAGAGGAAGATTCTTGTAATACTCTTTATAGCTTTATTATGCAAAATCTAAACGGTAGACGGTATTAATATTAATATTTATTAACTTGAATCCTTTAATTTGACAAGGAGTTTTTAATTAGCTTAGTTGTTTTTACCTCGTTATCAGTAAAGAATCCACCTAATTGTTTTTCAATATAATATGCAGATAAGCCTAATTTGGGTCTGTATGTTGTATGTTAATTAAATTCTATTTTTTTTCGATGGCTACAACTTATCCCACTTTTAATAATGGCAATTTATAATATTATTTTAAATATGTATTTCATGTGTATTGTAGTAAATTTTAAAATAACAAAACCAAATAAATTAAAGTGCTATAATAATTAATGATAATTCATGTAATTATCTTTATTATCTCTCATCAATATGACTATTAGAAAATGTCTATAGCTAGATTTCGTTTTAATGAAGCCAAATATTATTCTTAAATATTAATATAATATAATTCCACTAAAAACATAATTTGTGCAATTAATGTAATAGTTTAAAAAATAATTAGGATTTTTTTTTTTTATTTTTTTATCCTAAAAAGTATATGGTTTTTGGGCGTAATATTTGTGACAGTTAAAATAGTTTTTGTTCGTGTCACTGTCAAGTAAACTTCAAATTTAAAATACTTGTTTCATTCACCGGCGGTTTATTTATTTAAAAGATAAAATGAGTGTTTTTAATGGATTTCCTGATTTACCAGGCTCAGATGAGACAGCATTTTGTAAAATTAACGAAGTATATTGCTGTGGTAATATCAGATATGGAAATATTTCAACATTTACAAATTCGGTAAGGTTAGAGATGAGGTGATTACAATATCATAATCATGTTAGATCATTTTATTAAAATGGTTCGTTTTCAGATCAAAACTCATCCAAAAATCAACGTTACCAAAGACTTACACCACCACAGAATGTCTGATGAAAATATATCTGTCTACGTCGACGTTGAAGACAATTTGCTCAAGAAAATAACGAGTGTCTGGTACAAGCAGGGATTTTTAGAGGCACTTAGCATTGCTGCCGACCCAAATATAAACAGAGAAAGCAAAGCGGTTGCTATAACTGCTTCATATGCTTTAAAAGTTGCTAATTTGTTTACTGCACTAAGATATTTCATGCAACCTCATCTAAAGGATATAGGGCCTAAAATTGTATCAAAATACTCAAGAACAAGAAGTTGGGGTAACGCCCCTGTAAAATGCTTAGCATGGCATCCTCATACTACCAAAATAGCTTTAGCAACATCTGATGATAATGTGAGAGTGTATTGTTCCGAAGTATCTTTTGTGTCAACCTTGAAGTGTAAAGCTCAAGGGCATGTGTCTTCGTTGAGTTGGAGACCTTATTCGGCATCTGAACTGGCTGTTGGTTGTGAACAAGGTGTTATTGTTTGGACGGTGGACCCAAATTCTATGTTTACTAAACCGTCTTCAAGTAATGCAGTTGTGTTGAAAAGGTATATATTTCTTAATTTTTCTTTTATAGTAACAAAACACTCCATTCACCACTTTCCATATACTTGTGTGGTAAAACTACTAAATGTTGCTTTGTAGACCGCAGGCAGGTGAAACCTGTAAAGCCTCGGATTAGGACACTCCATCCATTAAGACACTTCTATTCCCTACTTTCTGCTGAATTCTAGAGGTCTTGTGTATTGATTGGTGGAACTCAATGCCACAATATTATAATCATTTTTATATGTCACACAGTTCTGGAGCAGTGGTATAGTCTCATTGTAAAAATTATTGTTGTGGATTCAATTCCAATTCTGGCATATGAATTCTTTTTATTTCCTCGCTCAGGTAATAAGACAAAGCATGGTTGAAGCACAGTAGCATTTAATTTCATATTAAATTGTCTCTGCCTATCCTGCCAGAAAAAATATGAAACTGCTAACTAAATAATAGTTAAATAATGAATACAAATGCTTCCAGATCCGGCCACAGTCCGGTTACCGATGTGAGCTGGTCTCCAAACGGTGATCTGCTTGTCAGCTGCTGTGGTGCTGACACATCAATGCTGATATGGGATGTGTCTATGGAAACTGCTATCCCATTGAGAAGAGTTGCAGGGGGAGGAATTGTGTTTGCTAGATGGTCTCTTTCTGCTTCTAAAATATTTGCCGCGACATCTTCTATTATATTTAGGTTTGTACAGTTACAGTTACTACAATTTTTATTATGAATTATAATTTATCAATATTTTCATTTCTTTGCTCTTGCAAGGTAAACGCCCAGCGAAAAGAAAAAGGGTGGTGCATATAAGAATAGAGTGTCTTAACATTATACTCCCTCTATTGCCCTGCAGTATGTGGGATACAGCATAAAGCTGATTATTATTTTAAAGTTTTATGTATAGAAAATAGAAAAATAAAACTATTTATTGCATACAGAAAATAAATTTACCAGCAAAAGAAAAACATTCAATAAACAAAATAAAAATATAATTCAACAATCTTGTATAGGTAATTGAACCCTAGTAGTGCATAAAAAAATAAATAGAAGTAAAAAAATTGTAGTTTCCAAAGTTGTAAGTAGGGTATAAAGAATCTAATAATATTATGGACGAGGGTGCCACAATGGGCTCATTACTCCCTTTTTCACTTTATGAAGGCATTGGGTGTGGGTTTGCGGAACTCAACGCCGCGCATTGCCTCATCATCATTATTATCTCCTTATTTCTTAACAGTTCTTCAAATATTAAAAATAGTTAAGCATCATGCTGAAAATCTTGCTAAAGCAGTATTAAGTAAGTATATATATATTTTGTGCGTATACAGAATGTGGGAGACCCAAACCTGGTCGCCGGAACGATGGTGTGCGCGAGGCTGTCGAGTAGTAGCAGCGTGTTGGGGACCCGGTGACATAGTGCTGTTTGCTGCTAAGAGTGAACCTATGGTGTATGCGCTTAATAATAGTGGGCTCTTGAATGGTATGTAAATTATTTTTGTAATGTTGGTCATTTTAACTATATATTATGAATATATAATAAATTTTTTTACATTTTTAAAGTGTTATTCCACACTTAGGAATGAAAAATACTTATTAAGGAGACATAAAAAATTGAATGTAGCGGGACCTGAACCCACACGTCTTTAGAAAAATGTCCAAGTGCTCTGACCAACTAAGCCATATGTTCTAATTGATTTACATCGAAATTCTTATACAGTTGTTATATTTTTAATTTAATTTTTTTAAATATTTTACATAAAATATTTATATTTAAAAAATATTAGAGTTTTTCATACTTCAATCAAAATTTGATTAGTTAATTAATGTAGGTCTAACTTTTAAATTATAATTTTATAAATAAAGCCTCATCTTTCTTAGTCTAGTTTTAATTAAATGTAATTTTTTTTTAATTAAATTTAAAAATTTTACTTATATTTATATTTTCATTTCTCTGCTGTGGTGTCGAGACAAAGCTCACGCTTTGTTAGTTGGCAAGCGTTAAGTTCCGCCACTTAACACGCAATACCTGCACAATTCGATGAAAAATGGGAAATGATTTATCTATATTTTGCAATTTGCATAGATTTAAAAGTAACCCTTCTATCTATATTTTAACATTTGTTAACAGGAGCAAAAACAAGCAAAGCTAAGCCAATTCTTGATGTAACAAAAGTAGAACTACCCTCCGGCGATTCGGTGGGAGGACCAATATTAGATATGTGTTGGGATCCTTCCGGAAGATACTTGGCCATTTTATTTGAAGAATCACATTTGATAGCCGTATTCTGTACTACTCAACTGATGATGCAACTTAGTGTCACACCTTGGTGAGATTGTTTAAAGGATATTCAAGTTAATTTTAGTCATAATGTTACTTGACCACAGTTTAGTCACTTTTCAAGGCACAAAGTGTGACTGTAAAATCAGCTGGTTGTGGGTTCGATACCCACTGAAGGAAATGAAATATTTAATTAAATTTGATGCCGAGGCAAAAAAGCGCAGCGTTGAGTTCCGCCACTCAACACGCAATGCCTCCAGATTTCGACGAAATATATATTTTTTATTCTTTAAAAAACATATAAATGAGACTGTGATTGTAAACACGAAGATTGTGGATATTGTTATTTATTTATTTATTTATTTTTTAGCTGTTTCATCTGTGGTATAGAAAGTGAAGTACCCTCAACTATGGCGTTCCAACAAAACTTTACAGAAGGGGCTTGTTTGACTATTGCCTGGTCGAGTGGAAGAATACAACATTTCCCTATTATTTATACTGACGGATATTAATAATAAAGATATAGCAGCCACACTCAGGTATGACTGTTAATGTTAAATTGGTGTTAAATAGAATAAATATTTATATGCCAATATAATGTCTCTTAAATTTTATTGAAGAATAGCTCTGAGTGTGATCTATGTAAAATAGTAATAATTATTTTAGTTTTTATTGCCTAATTTGTGACGTAAAAATAAGTTTGCATATATTTTTCAAAAATCTATACAGACAGTTTGTTAATACGATTACAATTACAAATACATAAGTGTTTTATTAGTAAATATAAATAATAAATATTTTTGGACAAAGCAGTTTTATAAAAATTTTAATAAGTGTTTATATATTTTTATATCGGTATATATTCAAAGATACTAAAAAAGATTTTCAATTTATGAATAAGTTTTTATTTAGTTTTTTCTTTTAGATAATAAAACCAGACTAAACCATCATCATAAATGATTCATTTGAAAAAAAAAAGACAATTTATATATTAATATATCCTATTGCACCTATTCACATGTTTATGATACTTTTAATGTTATAATACCTTATGCAGGTGTAGTTCTAGTAACATTAAAATATAATGAAGTAGGAAAATTCTTTCTGCCATTATCAATAGTCTGTGAATCCACATCTTCCACAGTTAACGCTACTTCTACAAATAAGTTATTATTTAGTTTATCTGAAAAATTTCGCCTACCTTTATATTTACTGTTACAAATATGAAATATGGTACATATTTTTGTAATAAATTCCCTTTCTAAATTCCCTAACTCTACCTCCATATTGATATTAATGTCGTCTTTGATTATTTTGTTTATTTTATCTGTGTACCCTAACTCTGATGCCAATACGACATTGGCAGTGCTTTTGACATTTTTGACAGCATGTTTGACGTAACGTGACAGATATTTGACATTTTGGTCCACTTTTTTTTCTTTATCAAGTTTAAATTTTTGTGTTTCTTTGATAAATATCTCCTGAACATTAATTTCTAGTTTCTGAATAACTTTTCTTATAATTTCAACAAGAGACGTTTCATTACGACCATCTACAATCACATCTCGAATATACATTTCTATGTAATTTCCTATAACATTTATCGCTGTATCGTTAAGAGTTGAATAGAAATTGTACATGAACTCCCTCAATTCGTTGGAACATATAACTAAATTCCCACATTTATCATCCTCCATGTCAGTTTGTTCCGCGTTCCTCAAAACGTTGCTAAATTGATTTTTAGGAATAAATTCACATTGTATTTTGTATTTTTTAGAAATAGCTTCAATATCAACCGCAACATTATTAAATAAAAGCTGAATGTTATCCAGAACTTTCGATACGTCAGCACGTCGCATATTTTTGTTTGAGAACAAATCATATAGTACTGTTTTTATTTCGTGTAAGCCTTTATTCCACCTACTTGCTATTGCGTACGGTTCATTGATGTTTTCAGCACGCAAGTTCCTTTTCCACTTACACTGGCTTCCTAACATAGTTTTTATTAAATCATCGAAAGTTTTTAATACAAGACGTTTAGTTTTGTCAGAAACAGAATCTTTTTTAAGGGCTTTATCGATTTTTGTCCTCATTTTCTTAAATTTCTTAAGATTTTTTTTCAAATGGTCATCGGTAACATTTTTATTTCGATCTGGTTCTGTTTTAGGTAGAAATTCTATAATAGTTGTGTCGTCTTTATCTTCAAGAAATAATTTATCTTCATCCAGCGCGTCATTATCATGCAAAGAGTTTTTTAATTCATCAATTTTTGTTTCTATAATATTATCGACTTCTGTGTTTTTTGTACGAAAATGAGGATTTTCTATAACCAAAGTAGTAACCACGGGTTGTAAAAACTCTTTAAATAGCTTGGACAACGTATTCGGTTCTGGTAATTGACCCTTAACCACGGTAGCTACCGCTATACCACAAGTAAATGTATAAAAAATAAAGATTTGTAATAAAAATTTCATAAAACAAAACATATTTTTGCTCTTCAACTATTTTGTAACGTAGTCAATAAACTAAATTTAATTTACTCAAAATTCACCATGTTTCTTTGTATATATGTTTTACGATGTTATAAAAATGCTCATACTGTAAAAATAATATACAAAATTTTATTATCTTTTGGTTGGTTTCATTCAACGTACAGTTTCATAAAAGTAGGTGCGTGGGCTTAACCTGCATACATACCTACATTGAAATTTCACAAAATCACAGTTTTTTCCATAATGCCTACTAATATTATGATTGTAAACGTTTTCTTAAGATTAATAATTTAATTAATTAATTACGTAATTGAGAAAGTGTAATGTTTTAACCAACATTTGAATACCTAATTTAATCTTAAATTCCGAATAATTAAGATTTGCACGTAAAATCCCCAAGGGGAACCCCCATGTGGAAAAGTAAGTGCCTTAGCACTATGTCTCACTCTGCCTACCCTGTTATGGGTAGGACACAACGTGAAGCTGTATACAAAAAGGTTAAGGCTTCAGTTCTCGATAACGAGGCAACGAAAATTCTTTAAGTACCTAATAGGAGGGATTTTTTAACGATAGTGACTATTAAGAATAAAACAAAAAATTAAGCAACAGTTTTTATTAACAATACAACTTACCCAATTATAGATACTAATGATCGTATGTAGCGAAGCTGTTATGCTTAAAACGAATATTGCAACTATATATCACTTGCATTTTAGTAACTACAATTAAATATTAAAATAACAAAAAAAAAATGGAAAATTTACGACTACACGAATTAAACTTTCACGATTATACAACAAGTAAGATTTACATTTTTACATACATATTTATTATGTTACAGTATAAAAGTAGAAAATCTCGGAATCTTTGTTCAGTAATCACTAATTAGTTAACTATAAGGAAATTTGTAATTTTCACACTTTAGTTTAGACTAAGGTATAAAAATTATCCTCTATAGCTATTCTACTAAGTCGAAAATGTCGAATCGAAATGAAGGCTTAAAATTTGCCGCGTTAATTGAGCACAGATAATTTAACAGGACAGATAAGTTCTGAGTTATCATTTTATTAAGCTTAAAAAATTTATATTCTTTTTTGAATATGGACAGATCATAAATAACTTTTTTGTTACTTTACTGACTTTTTATTTTACTGACAACATAGAATTTAAATAAGCGGCAACTCTTAAGCCGTCAAGTAATTAAAGTCGTTAGTTAAATATTAGAATTAAACGAACGCATAAAATATAATCTATATATTTCATTAAAAAAATATAATGTATATATTTTATAACGTCGATGGAAGTACTACACTCTCGTTACCAAGCTACGTTAACTACTCTAACTATTCTATTCAAGTAAATTAAGCTTGCTATTAGTTTTACGTAATTGAGCTCGCCAGGGGATGATTTTAGCACTTTCTTCTTCTTCTTCTTCGTGATGGCCGTTGGATGTCATGTGACCTGTAAATTAAAAGACCAAACAATTATATTTTGAAGAATTAGACACATGAAAAAAAATCTCATCATGACCTTTTATCAAGAAAGAAAGCAACATGTAGGTTCAAGGGGAAAGGAAAGGGAAATTGTATATTTATATATTTATTATCATTACTTTTAAATATTTGGAAGAAGTAATTGAATGAAATGATTTTAAAATTAAAAATATGGGTGCTCTGTGTAGCCAGAGGGGACCTGGGAACTGTGTTATGCTTTATTCCAAAGTGCGGAAATACTTCAGTATTTATCTCCCCGAGTCAGAATCAACAAGCTTGTGCCCATATACCACGATTGGCCTGCTCCTCTACTCTTCTCCCAGTTTTCTATACCCACCATTACAATGTTCCGTAGACAGCTTGACCTCCGAGGGCGCGCGCATGGGCTGCGCGGGCGCGTCATAGCACAGCGAGATGTTGTCGATGGAGACGGCGCGCTGCGTGCCGCTCGGGTACGCGCGCCAGGAGCCGTTCTGCTTCATCATGTCACTTGGCTCTTCCACTTTTGGTGTGTAGAGGGATTGTCTGGAAAATTGGAAAAAAGTCGTTAATTTTTTTTTAATATTTCAGTGTTGCCGCTCTTTGTCTGACTATATAAATTCTTTATTTTATATAGCATAGGGTATTGATATTTATACTCTAGAGCCTCGAAAGAACATAAGAACAACTGAAATAATTTGCCTACAAATAATCTGTTTTTCCTACATTACTCTAAGTTAACATAATTAAGGTTTATTAGTTCTTTAATTATTTAATAAATATACCTTATTACTTTAAAGAAACACACACAAGAAAACCATGTTTACTTTGTAACTATTTCAAAACGTATCCTAACTTTAATACTAACCTTAAACGATTCTCAGCTTCCTCCCGCCTAGCCAACAGCTGTCTCTTCCAAACTGGCACAGCTGCAGCACGCCTTCTCTCCGCCTCACCAGCGAGCTCTCTCTCTAAATCCTTCCTTGCTTTCTCCGCCGCCCTCCGTGCCATCATCTGCCTCTTCCACGCCGGTATGACATTACCCGCGGCATCGCGTTCCGGTATCTGCGAAAAACCCTGCCGTCGACCAACCGCCCGATTTTGAGGGATTCTTGTCCGAAATGGGACAATTTTTACAAGTGCATGATTAACTAATATATTTTCAATGTTTTGTTGCTTTTGGAATTTAACCTTGAAATTATATTGTTAATTTTGAAGTGGCATTGTTTTATTTAAAACTAGCGACCCAAACTTGACTTCGCCTGCTTAAACTTATTATTATAGCTGAGTTATATTATGAAATCTTTAAATAAATTATAGCCCGTGTTACTCTGATGTATTATATAAGCTATATTACTGTAAAGTTTCATCTAAATCAGTTCAGTAGCTTTTACCTTAAAATGGAACAAAACATCGATCCTTACAAACGTTTACATTTATAATTTTAGTGGGATGGCGAAGTTTGTAATAACTTATAATATTGTTCGTCGTCACTTAATTCTGAAGATGTTTATTTAGCATAAAGTTTATTATAATATTATTCTTGAATAAGTTTGACAAATTTTGGATAATATTATTTTAACATTACACAAAAACTCAATAGATTTTTTTAAATTAATTACCAGACATAAGGCACCTTACTTCAGAACCACCATACTGGTGGTTTATTCATAACTTTCATAAATTCAAATAAGATATTATTATACAAAATAAGCTACGATTATAAATGTAAACTTTTATAACAATTTAGTTTTCTATATAATTAAATATCTCTTGCCGAGACTATTTTATAACAGGGTTTACTTAGTAAGTAAAACTGGATGACTTCAAAAGAAAAACAAATTGATCAAGTGCGAGTCGGACTAACGAAAGGATCCGTACTATATCTATAAAAACGGCAAAAACATCATGTTTGTTAAGCCTTAAATATTTATTTTATTCTGTTTTTTGTAATTCGTGTCATAGCGGTAACAGAAATACATCATCGGTGAAAATTTCAACTGTTACTATCACGGTTCCTGAGATACAGCCTGGTGACAGACAGACATATTGACAGCGGAGTCTTAGTAATAGGGTCCGTCCATAGAACGCTTCGAAAATCCGGGGGATAATGGGAAACGGAAATGTCTTAATGGGAATAGTGTCGTAACACTAACTTCCCCTTGCCTACCGTGCTATGTGAAGCTAAAATAAAAATAAGTATACTTTCATATCACAATTATAATCGATATCGATTACCTAATTTCTTATTAAAGCGATTATATGATCGAAACTCGGTACGTAATTCGATTATTTTTTTTTATGAAAATCGATAAAAAAGCCTAATTAAATACAGATCCGACTGTAATAAGTTGATATATTTATAGCATTGGGTACCGTTAGTGCGGTGCTTGTGTAGATCACACGCGATGCGCTGTGACCGAAACGAAAATAGGATCGTGGATAAGAAGAATTTAAGTTCTTTTTAGTGTTTAAATAAATATAATATAATTTTAAATGTGAAATGTGTTTTTTACTTTTATATTGGTTGTTTTTCTATTTTTTATATTGAGTGGAACTTTTGCTCCGTTATCAAAGCGAGATAATGAAAATATTAAATATTTATTTTTTTCGAATGGGAATCGAACCCATACCCTATCGGGTTTACAGTCGCACACTTATGCCCTTAAGGTTTTAGAGAACTGTTGAACCGTGTATATAATAATTTTGTATTTACCTTTAAAGAAATTAAAAAAGAAATTTCTAGATTTTGCCCTAAACCAAAAAAAAAAGATAAACCATCTATTACGCCATATCATTATTACTAATATCCTAGCTATTATAGAACTAAATACAGTTATAATAAGGTATTCTAATACCTATTATTCCATAAATGTAGAACGAAAGAGATTAATGATGAAGAAGAATGTTCTCTGGATAACGTACAGCCTGTCACCATTGACAACACTAGGATGTTACATATAGTCATGTTACATAATAATATCTAATCTAATCCAAAGATATCATTGTCAATAATAAATATTTATTGACTAGGAAAAATCTCGTTGAGTGTTTTACGCCAGTTCAACTCGCGTCTAATGAGTTAGCTTTAATAAACAGCTGTTCAAAAAATTAAGCATGTAAGCCCGAATATAGCAGGGTAAGCAGAGGAAACCTAGTGGTAAGACTCTGTTCTCGTGTGGCTGAACTCAACGCTGCATTTTATTATATTATACCAGAGTTTCCCGAGTGGGAAACGAACTCACAACCGCTACCATTAAAGTTAGATCGCAGTATAACCGCGGCATGACGGGCGCGGAATTATATAAAGCCTTAGATCTACATTCTTCACTTAAAAACAACAAGATGGCAGTTCTCAAATAATAAAATCTAGATTAAAACTAAGTTTAAAATAGCAAAATTACTCAACTAGAAGTTTTCGCCTCAGTAAAATTAACGAAGAAGTTAACAGACCGTTATTATGAAGTACGCTTATTACTTATCACACGCGATGCGCCTCGATCGAGCGACGAGGTGTGGTGATGGATGTGAAGAATGCTAGGAATTGAGTCTATGAAGGCTTTTTTTAAGATAGCAGATGCAGTCAGGTCGGTGAGTTGTGGCCGCCCTAAAGCTAGACTTTCTGAGCTTTGGTGCATTGCACACTGGGGAAGTAAATAATTAAAAGTAAGCAAAAAAATTTTAAATCAAATGTGCGCAGCCATCTACGTCTAACTTCAGGCCAAGACTCGTCGTTTGTACTATAAGTCCATTAGAGGATATTGTTTTCATAATAGTAGAAGGTTACCTTAACAAAAAATAGTGTGTGGGGGGGGGGGGGGCAAAAGGGGGCATCATAATTATAAGCACAATGAGTCTTGATAATGGAATAACTACTTACATGTATCAATAAAAACATATTTATTACGAATTACAGTGTAATCTCAGTGCATTATTGAAAATTGCATCTTTCACAGTAATAATGACGCTCTGTATGGATGGAGTGTAATTGTATTAAGCCCGGTTACATTCGCGAAAGAGAAATGAGCGGGTAATGTTTAAGTGAAAAATAAATCCTTTTAAATTAAATAGGTTTACATTTTCAACAACAAAGAGTTTTGTATTCTGTAATTGCTACGCTCCGCCAAGAAATAAGGATAAAAGGAGATACTGGAGTCTCTACCCCAACTATATCTTGGTGTAAACACAAGTATGCACCGAACTCTTGCGAATCAATGTAAGAAAAGAAAAGAAGAAAAAAAAATATACACGAATTGAACCCACAACCACCGCATTCAATCAAGCGACTTCAATTCAATCACCTCTTAATGAAATCTACCGTCAATTAAATTTATACGAACATAAAATTGTTAACAGATCATAAATTTGTTGGCAGTTTTAAAGAGATTTCACTCAGTATTTACTCTTTCACTGATTTCTTGGTTTTACGAACGACGGTGATTACGAAAACCAATACAATCCTTAAGTCGAAAGTCTTAAACAAATAAAACGAGTTATAAATAACATACGTGCCTAGTTTCGCTTTTCACTCATTCAAGTATTATATTCAAGTAAATAAATGTATTAAATAAATAAAAAGAAATGTAAGTAAATAATAATAGAAGCCGTTGTGGCGCAGCGGCACAGTGGGTCTGTAACCCAGTGTTTTAATACTAGGTTCACTCTGCCTAACTACTTGACGGGGAAAAGCGTGAAACTGTTTTATGCAATGTTAAGCTGTAAGCTTTTTACTTTTAAGCCTTTTTATAAATTAAAGTCAAAATAAATTTATAATTAGGTTTATAATTTATATAAGTATATAAAGTTTAGAAGAAAGTGACAATTATAACTCTACATTGCAAAAGAATATTAATCGAATAGCGAAACTGCTTCACGTCTTTTTCCGCAAAGCAGAATAGCCAAAGAGAACGTAGTGTTAAGATTTTTCGTTCGATTTCGAGATGTTATTTATCGAATTGCGGAACTTAACGCTGCTTTTAGAAAAGAAATAGAGCGAGAAAACGAAAACAATTCACATATAATCGTTCCCGCAAATCAAAATCAAACCGACAACCGTCTAGCAGCCAAAAACTTCCGCTGCGTCAGAACGTCTTCACAAATAACAAATAATATAATATACAATACAATACATAAATAATATTAATCTGTTACGAAATGGAAACGGTTTCGCGATCGCAATGATTGCCACCGGTGCGGTGCTCAAAAGAAAGTTCGTCTTAACTTAAAATACAGCTCTCTCATACTTAACTACCGGCAGTTTCTAAATGTAACATACGTTTAAGTGCATTTATTCGTCTCCGATCGATGCTTTGTCATGGTAAAATGTTAAATATCTCAACTAATTATGTATTGATAGATCTTATATAATTGATTTTGAAGTGAGAGATCTCATTTAGATCGATAGGGTTAAGCATAAGATGTTTTTTTCCAACTTGTGGTTAATGGTGTTAGCCTTATTGAGTAGTGAAGGTACTCTGTCCCTAAGCGCAAGCACAACTTGACTGCTTGAAAGGATATCGATGGGCGTAAGATTGGGCCGAATCTTAAAATGGACAAGAACTTGAAAACGAAGTTAATTATTAACATTCAAATGTAATAATTTTTTTAAAAAAATGTTCCTTGTTTAAAATGACAGAAACATATATTTTTTTAAAAAGTTTTACAGAGCTTACATAATTATTATTTATTTATTTATTTATACGGATCTCCAACTGTCGTACATATTATCTATTTTAAGTATAGTATTAACAGTAAACGCTAGTGTCACTCTGTGCCAAACGATGTATAAGACAGAAATACGCCCAGTAATTTCGCTGACTAAATAGCATGATTAAAAGTTAAATGTCACTTTATTATTTGGCGGAGACTTGTCACCCGATGATGATGATGATGCAAAAATATGACAGGATAGGGTTTAGCTAAAGAACATTAAAATTGTTTATTAAAAAGACGCTAATTAATTTATGATAGAAACACAATTATTAACTGAGAATTTCTTAAACTGTCACAAAAGACAAGCCACAGATAAGATATATATATACAGGTTAATTATATTTATCTACAACTGTATTTAAATCATCTCTCATTGTACAGATAGGCAAGCAAAGTTACGAAACGGACTCTACCATAATAAATAATGACTTTTAATTTCAACTTTTGAAAGATAAACAAAATTCGTGATTTTGAGACATGATTCGGAAACAGCGGGCCAGTGAAAGCGTGAAAATGAGTATGCGAGTACAGTTCGCAAAAAAATAATAAAATACTCATATAAATCACAACATAATTAATTCAATATTTAAAAACTTTCGCTAAAAAAACTATTGAACGAACATAAATAAGGCTGCTTAGTGTTGTAATGAGATTATTTAAATTGTTTTTTATGTAAAGCATATGCATTATGTATAAGATACGTCAAATTATTATGTTGTTTTACTTTTTTTTACTAATTAGTTTGTGTTATGTCAAGACTCTCTGTAAATATGTTAAAGACGTTCTCTTTAAACATTTTGAAAGGAAGTCAGTCATGTATTAAATAAATTAATATGTACCTACTTCATTATAAGAAAAAACCAATTTCGAAATTCTATATCTAATCTATAAGCATTTTTCTTACTTTGAAATAATATAAACTTAAAATTATATTATTTTTGTTGTGAAAATTCATATGTAACACCCTTCGCCTTGAAATTATTCTTAACTTTTTTTTAAATATGTCCACTGAGTACTTACTGATGACAATAGAAACATCAAAAGTAATAAATAAATTTTAACTACATTCTGTATGGTGTACGATAATCCATATTTGTTTGTTTCTTTGGTATTCTTATCTTTCCTTGAACTTCACGCTGTATCCTCTATATTTTTATGTTTATATTATTTCCTCTTAGAGAATAAAATATATTTATATTGTTTTAAAATAACCAACCACCTTTCCACAAATCTCAACTATATATTTATTAATTATATTTCATAACAGTATAATTACGTATTAATGATAGCAAAATTTATAATAAAAGGAAGTTATTATAAATAAAAGGAAGTCGTTTGTCGCCTTTCGATCGATTTTATCGGAACCGCTGAAGTAAGGTACCTATATAATATATTATGAATATTAATATTTAATAATAACTTAGAGACGATATCGTGCGCAGTCATCGATGTAGATAATATTCTTTATAGCAATTAGCATAAAATAAATGAAAATTACTTAACTGAAAATAGAAATTAGCCTAGCCAAAAAGTCAAAGCTAGCATATTTTCAAAATGTTATATAAAGTAAAATCTGCAAGCTGAAGTGGCAATGGGCAAGCTATATGGTCAGAAGGACCGACAACCGATGGGGAAGAAAGGTCCTCGAATGGCGACCACGTCTCGGCGAAAGGAGTACAGGCCGCCCTCCAACCAGGTGGACCGACGACCTCAAGAAGACAGCGGGTACCATGTCCAGCTGGATTCAAAGGACGCAGGACCGGATGGAGTGGCGAGCATTGGGGGAGGCTTATGTCCAGCAGTGGACTTTAAAAGGCTGATGGAATGGAATGGAAAAGTAAACCAGGTGGAATAGTTTACTTTACATAACATTTAATATGACAAATAAGTAAATATATTGATAAATACGTGTTGTATAATCGACTTTGTAGGTTAATTGCAGATTTATTTCGACCAAACTTATTTAATTAATGTCACTCAATATTTTTTATAGTTAACATATTGCTATTATGTCAGGCAGAAAGAACTTTTGCTCATTACGGAAATATTTGTTTCAAATGAAAATCGAACCCAAGACTTCCACTCATCACAAGGTAATTCCAACATCAGTGTAATGTTAGTTTAGCAGTCATACTTTTCAAACCTAACTTCTTCCTTCCCTACTTTCTTACGTTCCCTACTTTCCGCCGAATTTTGCAACTCAACGCTGCCCTTTACCTCATTACCAGAGTGAAGAAATTAAAATATTAAACATGTCATTTCCTCGACTGGGAATATAACCCACGACCTGAGGCGTTTACAATCGCACTCTTGGCAGGGAAGTATATATACTTATGGCTTTTCTTTTTGATTTTCACGCAAGGTAATAAGAATAACACTTAGTCCTTACTCAGCCCAATTAATTAAATAAGTTCGGGTCAGGATATTCCTGACTTGGAAATTATGATGATAATTATCATTAACCAACGAATTATACCCATTAACAACCATCCCCTGTCCCACTGCGGCACAATGCCCTTGTTTTATAACGGAACATATAATTAAAAAACTATTACAATTTTTTCTATTGTGGTTTCCACAAGAATGAAGATTCTATGCCTTACATAATATTCAAATGACGAAACAGAATATTTAGCGCATATTTTTATGAGAAATTGTGGCTTAAACTAGTTATTATCAACAATGCTACATTTGCTAATGTAGGTTTACTTAACTTTTTAGATTTATCTTTTAAAACTAAACTTATTTACTTCCTTAAAGCAATATTTTTCTAAATTCAAATTAAATACGGATATAACTTTAAGCAAGAAAGTAGTATTAATATAAAATCGTCCAATTAGTTTTAGTTTCTATTTCAAAGTCGACGTAAGTAGATCATTTCCGGAAGACGAAGTTTGATGCGCGCACACATATCAGCGCTAAAAAACATCACCGAGGCGGAAAAATACTCAATTTTGTATAAAACACCAGTCATTTTATTTCACGGTCATTACACGAACAGCAGAGAGATAAAAAGTGGCACAGTAGGCTAAATGCGCGGGCGCAACTGCACCGGAAAATGCAAAAGAAATTATGTAAATTATCATAGAAAAAGAAATATATGTATATACAAAACAATACCACTTCTATACATACTTGTGCTTAAGTAATATGAGAACCACTTACCTGATCGACGAAGTTCTCCGCGGTGAATCTCTTGGTGAACTCCGTGAAGGTCTCCTTATCTTGCAGGCTCTCCCGTCTGGCGCGTTCAACTTTTAACTTCTTTATTCCCGTTATGTCCTTGGACAGTTTCAGTTCCTCTATCAGATCTGTTTTGGCGCTTTTGAAGTCCGCTGCACTCGGTAAGCACTGGAGGCTGACAGACCTCGCGGGTGGAGGAGCAGACATTGTTTTTGTTGCTGTCGTCTTCAATCTCACGGAAGTCAGTTCCGCAGAGCTGATAGCCGCTAAGGGTTGATGTACTAGGGGCGGCTGAGGCGGCGGTGGCGGTATGTTGTCGGGGACAGGCGGCGGGGGCGGAGGCCGGGGCTCCCCCGCGCCGTCATCACGCTTGCAGGGCGCCGTGATGGTTTTTAGGTACTCCGAGGGTTTGATGAGGCGGTCGGGCGCGTTGTGCGGGAAGGCCGGCGGTATGAACGGTAGCGCGGGCTGCTTGTTGACGAGGTTGGGTGGTCGCGGCCGGCCGTCGTCTGCGGAGCCGCGCCGCCCCGCTGCAATATCGCACCGTTAGGGGGGAGAGAAAGTAACACCCCGCGCGTGTGTACGCAGCGAACTGGTACAGATTACCATCTAGACGTCTCAAATAGTCTAGATTTACGAAATTAATGCGCGATGCTATTATGTTTTTCGTTCTTTTTCTTGTTTTGGTTTTTAAATATGATATATGTGTTTTATTTAATCGAATTAGGTATGAAAAAACGTTTTAAAATTATTTAACTGGTTATTATACCCGTGCCTTAGAACCCATCCACTAGATATCAAAAATACTGTAATATATCTTATAACAATTTTATATTTGGAGATTTTACTTGTGGATTAGATTCTAATACTTTTATCAAGAAATATAATAAGAAATAATTAATAAATGTAAGTATCTATAATTATATTTACTTTTACTGTAAAGTTATTAGATCATTAACAAGTAATAGCTGTAACGGATGCAGATACAAAAGAAGACAACAAAAGATTGATAGCAACAATAATGAAACACATTAGAAAACTTGGTTCCATAATTGTGAGTTTACGTGCGCATTGATTTTGTAAAAATAGTAAAGCATATCTTAGAAAATATATTTTAAATCTAACTTTAAATGTATTTTTTGCAATTATATTGAAGGATGAAATTAAATTTTTTGTTGTTGTTTTTTTTGTTAGCTTCACGCTGTTTCCCGCATATACCATTGTAAGCAAATGGTGATCAGTGTTAAGATACTCCGTTGCTCATTTTCCGCCTATTTCTAAAGACATTGCATTTTGGGTGGCGGAATTCAACGCCGCCGAGAAAATCAAAATAATAAAATACCCCAGAGGGGACTCTAACCCACAACCATTGTGTTTACAGTTGCGTGCAATCCAATTGCATAAAATTCCAATATTAGTAATATAGTTAATACGAAACTCAAACTCAAATTCCCTTAGTTCCTCAATTAAATAAGAAATGCTTCATGTGTTTTCTACGTAGGCATGTTTATTAATTAGGTTTACTTTTTTAGTTTCAAGCTGTATCCCCTCACGTCGCAGGGTAACGTAGGGTTTGTTAAGTAGGGGGAACCTAGTATTGAGACATTCCGTTCCGATTAAGTATCCTATTAGCCGACCTTCCGTATTCACATGACACAAAGCCAATTAAAATTAAATCTACGTACTCTAATACAAATACTTTAAATAAATAAAAATCTAATCTGCATACTCTTGCCTACACTTCGATACTAATTAACTCACTTCTAGACCTAAGTTATTTCATAATTTGAAAGTGAAAAAAAAAATACAATAAAAAAAAACCATATAAGAATGTATTATAGAAAGATGTAACATTCATATTCATAAAACATACGCAATGCGTGAAATGAAACGGTCTAACGGTCTCGTTAGGTATGAAGAAATTAATTTCTTGAAATAATTTATAAAGTTAACATAAGGAATTGAAAGTTATTATAGTTGTTAGAGGAACTTACTGACACACCTTTCTGTTTATTCTCCTTACAAAAAAGTCTAAATTATAAACCTTAAGTGTTTATTTGGTTGAAAGCACTAATCTCAGGAACTACAAATTCAAATTGTCAATTTTTATCTATTAGATAGCCCATTTAGTTAGGCTATAGGCTATATTTCAGTTAAATTATAGTTTCCAATCCACTGTACCAGAGCTAGCGGTCAGACTTACTTCGGGCATTTAGAATATCTGATATCCATAGGTCACTCAACTTTTAATTATTTCCATTTCACGAAGTTGTAAATAAAAGCAAGCGAAATATAAAATCTATACCAGTCCTTGTTTAATCAATTTCGAGAACCTAGTGTTAAGGCACTCCATTCTCATTAAGACATTTCCGTTCCCCACTTTCTGACAAATTCTGGAGGCCTTGCGTATTGCAACCATATATTATACAACCAGTCATTAATAAATATTAGTATTATATATAACCGTATATAATACTAATATTTACTAATGTTACAGGACAAACAGATGCTAGAAACAAAGACTATTGTCTAACCAGACTTAAAATTAATATCTATACAATACATTCAAATATCCGAACGAACTAGAAATATTTATTTAATTAAGACATTTTAAGAATAACAATAAATCTTAAGAATAATAAATTAATTTGTATAAGAGTTACAATACTTCTTATATAAAAAGGAAACGGTTTCAAGTGCACGACGGTTTAGAAAATCTAATTTGGCAATAAAAAATTGAGCGAAACTAAACGTACTTCCATATTGACTAACCAAGGTCGTGTCACTTTTATGTAACTGTGACAGAAATTAAAGGAGTGTTTTTTTTTGTTTGAAATTTCTATAGCCATACCTAAGAAATATGAAATAGAAATTATTTATATTCAAAGTAGATTTGTACTAGCTCTTATTTTTTTTAATTGGACATGATATAAAAAATACTACAATTATAGAAAATTGTTATAAAATTTAGCATAGTAGCATGTAGTAAATTTAGCACTTTTAAATTCTTATCGCATTTAATTTGAGCCTAGAATTAGTCTTTTCACGTGTTATCCCGCAATAAAAAGGCAAGCAGGGAGACCCTACGTAAGAGACAAGGGCACTTTGACCTCTTGTTTTTTGTGTTAAGTGACGGAATGCAAAACAGTTTTTATCCCCGAATGGGAATCGAACTCACAACTGTTGCACTTACAAGTTAGATTCCAAGATGCCACTAATATAAAAATAACACCAAAACAAATTTATCAATACAAAAATCTTCCAAACCAACTTCCAAGAGACAGCTACCATTCACTTGCACACATATATTTATAACTTTTATATGTTTTATAAAGGAAACTCGAACAAAAATATATTATAATTAGTTTAGCTAATTAACAGCCCAATCTCTAATTTCTTCCAAGGTTATTTCACTCTCATAAAATATTAATGTTTATATGAATCATAGGCGACGGGACTTTCTAGTGAGTGGACTGGTGGTTGATCTCGTTAAGAGTTTATATTTACTTTTATAATTATTTTACGCTAATTTTAATTTTTTATATAAATTTTATACATTTTTATATTAATTTTTATTTATTATTTTATACTTTGTTATATTTAAAGAATGTCGAAATTCATGCAATATTTTTTTTGTTTGAAATAATACGTTTCTTTGTTTTTCTTGATTTGGACAAAATGCAGCAATAAGTGGTGTTACTGAAAAGGCTGTTTTTTTAGATACGCAGTAAATGTCACTAGATTCTTCCTGCTTCTACTTTTTTCAAGCAACTAAATGAAAGTTTCTTTAAAGTATTTAGGGAGAAAAATCCTTTTTTAGAAAACGCTTTTTTAAAAAAATTGTACGAAGAGATTTGAACTTGTACCTCTCGAACGGTTTTTTAAGAAAGAAATGTAAGCTGTTTATGTAAAAAGTACCATATCACCATGAATTACAACTTCGTCGGTTATTACATTATAATGACTCAACGCGATTGCTTATGTACATAAAAACCTTTTAAAGGCGTAAACAAGTTGAAGTTGAGAATTTAGATCACTTTTTCTTCAGGTTTTTTAAAAAATAAATAAATTGATTAAAATCTAAATTCTTAACTATATAATAACAACTGTATAACTACAATATTAGATATTGCAATTATATATGTGTTTTATTTATTAAAAAATCTTATGTACAAGCAATGCATAATTCATTATGGTGTGAATGAACAAGATTATTTATTTAATTCCCCTCTCTGGCAGACTAACTTTGGCATTCGCATTGAATTCTCTGAGGAACAACTTAACAATTTGAAGTATTTTGAAAATTTTGCGGATAATAGGGAACGGAGTGTCTTAACACTGAGTTTCTTGTGTATACCTAGCTGTGCAGGAAAAAAATCCTAGCTTTATTTTTTTTAACAAAATGGCATAGGTAATAGTCTTGTCGAACATTCTAGACACAAATATAAATATAAAATAAAAAAAGAGTGTTGCCATGGCAACATTGAGAAAGAAGGAGAAATGAAAAGTGAAACTACACATATCTCTATAAAGTAATTCACTTTACATATTATTGTCTGAACGTGTCCGAATCAGAACGCAACTAACAACCTATTAAACTTTGTAGAAAGTAAACGGACTTAATTATAAGCGAAGGAAGCTTCATCATTTATATGTTATTTTGTATTCGCCATTTTTTTTTTATTTCAAACAAATGTCGAGAATGAATCGTTTTGAAATGGATAATTTATTAAAAATGTATTTTGCGATTAAATTTTAAGCTTTATATTGTTTACAAACTTTTATACGTTTCACGCTGTATAGGGGAACCTAGTGTTACCATTGATATACTAACAAAATATATAACCCTGGTATATATTAAATAAGTGAAACCTCCAGTGACGTCTATTAATTGAAATAATTCCTTCAATGGTAATCGTACCGACTACCGATAGCCATTGCGTTCACTGCCACTGTGCCACTGCCCACAATTTTTCCACGCCTCTATTAATAATATAATATTTAATTTCTTTATAATAATCTTATTCTAATTTATTTTAATCAATAGTTTAAATTATTTAAACAAAAAAAAGACAAAATTGAATAATAAGATTCAAAAATATTATTACCTAAAATAAAAAGCAGAAGTAGAGCAACGAGACAATTATACTGATATCTCGAGTTATCTATGAATCGCGATGTCATCACCCCATTGTGTTTAGTATATCTCTTTATTATATATCTATGTATTAATATTACGATAACACCTATTGTCCTGGCTAAGTCATTCATTTTCTAGTATTATACAATAGTGCGGCCGTTTGGCGCAGTGATAGGTCTGTCTTTGAAAACGCGACAGTTGGAGATTCAATTTCCATCCGGGGGAATGATTTGTTTTTAATTTCCAAGCCCTTGTATCAAGAAAAAGCACGGCGTTGATTTCCATAACCCAACTTGCAATCAGGATGGGAAATGAAGAATTCAGTGTCTTAACACTAGGTTCCTTCTGCTTACTTTACTATATGCGGGATACTTGGTTAGTGTAACGCAGTTTGGTAACGGTTTATTGCAGCCGATAGTCGTACATTTGATCTTGGCTTGGAGGTATATCGATATTTAAAATTTTCGTTATTCCTATTTCGTTATTAATAAGTAAACCTAATCAGCTTGAAAATGCGGAAGTTGTAATAAGATAAACAATTGTTCTTGTTCTAAGACGACTTGACGATCAAGTATAAATTATATATTTGAAGACCATTTTACGTAAATATAATATAATAAGACAACCAAATATAATGAAAACTTTAATTAATTTTAAATTAGTTATGTAAAAAAATATGAAAGTTGGTTTTTTAAATTAAATATTTATATTTATTATAATTCACCGGTTTGCTTAAAAAAAGGACGGTGTTGCTTTTTGCCACCCAACAATCTAATTATATAGGACGACAGGTTTCGGGTTCGATTCGAGGAAATTAAATATCAAATATTTTGACTCTGGTAACATGGTAAAAACCCCAATCCCGGACATATAACGAAAAGCTAAAAATAAAGTAGAAGTGTCTATGTCTAGTGCTCAAAATATGTAAAATTGTGCCTATACAGAATTTTAAATAATCTTAAAGTTGAATAATAAATAAAAATAATATTAAGCGAAAACCAAACGAAATTATTAAATAACGGAATTTTGTCGAATATTTTAAAACTTTCAGAACAAGGTGCAACCATTGTGAAATATTTTTGTCATCTTTATACGGCAAAACTTGGAAGATCATTCGAGTTATACTTTTAAAAGGAAAATAAATATATGATTTAATTAATTACGTGACGTGTACAATAATATTTTTTAGTGTCCTATTTAGTTAGGAAGAATCAAACTAAAGACTATGAACATGTCATGTTAGTATAAAGTGTAACAACTGCTCTAATGGTACTAATAGAGTACGACACTATTAGTGTATACATGGAGTATTTCTGTAAACAGTACATACATTAATGTCTTTACAATCACCTTTGTGTGTTCTCCATACAACGTGGCATTGGCGAAGTGATTAGTGCTCAACTGGCACGCTCGAAGCGCCATGAATAAAGAACCGAACCAAACCGATTAATGTGTGACATTTATATTGGAATTTCCATTTATAAATGAATTTGTTAATCAAGAGACTTTAAAATATTACGAAAGTATGTTATATTTGTTAAAATAAAATTTAGGTAAACTAAAAATGAATTGAGTTTGAGTTTCGTAGTAATTTTTATATATTATAATCATTTTAGCTTAAGAACTAAGCATAATTAAGTGACTGTTTCTGAAATTGAATAAAATGTATTTTTACGGTACTTACCGAGTCTACTCTTAAGTTCCGAAGGTTTCAAAGCCGGTTCCTCCAGCACCACCGGCGGTGGAGGAGGTGGAGGTGGTGGTGGAGCTTCATCTCCAGAACTGCCTCCAGATGACGCTGATGACACTCCTGATGACGCAGAGATTTGGATCGAGGGTTCATCTGTTACGGATGCGCGGCGGCTTCCCGCGGCGGAGGATATACGGCTGGCCTGAGTGGAGTAGATGATTGTTGAATGAATTAATTTGTATCCGCATACAGAAGGATAGGAAGATAGAACAGATACTGGCTCGTGAATTTTTAAGACAAGTGAATCGAGTGGCAGAACCCAACGCAGCGCTCTGCAGTATTACCGAAACTAAGAAAGGAAAAAAGAAATGTTCTGGTTATAAATGTTTTTTTCTGTATTCTCTCTTCTACTTCTTATATAATATATTTTGAAACCAAATAAAGGAAACATATTTACATTATCAACATTCATCCTAACAATGGTGTTCACTCATACATTTTCATAATACCAGAACCTAATTATTTTTTTTGACACAAATTGGATATGACTCTCTTTTTCTTTTTTGTAATTATTGCCTTTATTAGACGTTTAAAAATTTTTACGTAGTTCGATTTCAACCCGTCCCTTGGAAATCGTCCAAGCACTTTAACCACTAAGCCATACGTTCTTATCAACCTACGTCAAAAATCTTATACTTGTTACAACTTATTTTGTAAGCATCTCTCTAGGAGATATTTTTAAATTTTCGCTACCCAAAGCATAATTGCTTAAAATGATTATTAATTAAGTTTTAAGTTCTTAAATATTGTATACTTACAAAGTTTTGAGCTTTGTGGGTGAGCGCGGCCAATTTGGTCGCGAGTGTTGATTTTGTTTGTGCCTCTGAAGGTGGCGATACTTCCTCGTACGCCTTGTTTGATCTGAATAAAAAAATAGTAGTTACTTATACAGAAAATTTCCGAAGAAATGAAAATATAAATAAATATTTCATTTCCTCGAGTAAGGATCGAACCCACAACCGTCGCGTTACAGTCGCACCCTTGTGCCGCTGCGTTACGAAGGCCTAACTCTTTTTATTTATTTATTTTCAATCATGTCATTAATACTTAATTATCATTATGCTCTTTAAATATTAAAATACATACAATAAACTTACGTATCATTATTCTCTTTGGTGGCGTAGTCAACGACTAGGGCGGCGCTTCCAGGACGACTGTGACTGCCCGAGTCTCTGGAACTGCTCCTATAAATAAAAAGAAATTTATAATAATATAATAAATTAAATAATATTATTTTGGTTAAGCACAGTGAACTACAGTCTAAAGTTGATGGGTGGCAGATAACATGGGTGGTTTTATTACTTAATTTATATAACTTTTATGATTTAAATTAAGCAAGGAAATAGTGAATGCCGACTTATATTAAAAAAAAAATCTATAATTTTTTTCAGGTTAATTGCAGAATATGCTCTGCATATTAATAAAATTAAATAGTAGTAGAATAATATTCTACTATATTTGAGGCAAAACGAGAAATAACCTTACTTATGCCTCTACTAAAGTGAGAAGCAGAAGTAATGTTTATTCTAGACTAGACTATTGTTCCGAAATTTAGCTCCACAAATGTGGAAAACGGATGGTAACTCCAGGTGGAAAATTGAAAATAGAGTGTCTTGACGCTCAGTTCTCTTAGCAAAAGGGTGAAAATTTTTTTTCATCAATACAGCAAAAATCAAACAAATTCACCTTCGTCTCTGATGTTCATCTCGCGGCAAGTAAATATCTTCGTAGTGGTGATCGCGGCGCGTGGCTTCGGCGCCGCTATCACTGTCTGAGTTTTCTGGAGCAGGTGTTATTTCTGTTGTTCCGTGGATTTCTGCTTTAACTGTTTAAAGAAATATAATTTAGAGTTATTAAAGTTAATAAAATAGTAAAAAATATATATTTTATATGAACACAATCTAAAACTCACCAGTCATAGTCGGAGCCTCCTGTCCCTCCGCTGGCACCCTCGGGCCTGGAGACCTCGAATGGAACAGATCCCGTACTCTCTGGTACAGCGCGGCTGGCGCGTTAGAATTTGTGTTGTGGAGGAACCATCCCCCCGTATTCGCTGTTTCAGCATCTGACGCTGAACATGCTGGGGAAGTTTAGGTTACTTGTATTTGTAATTAAAAAAGATTCTGTATTTTCAAACAAACAATTTTAAAGGAATTTGGTGCATATATTTTGGTATTTGAGATATATTTTTGAGCCCGAGGTAACATTTTAATCACATGCCATAATCCTAGCAGTCATATAGAATGTAAGTACTATGAAGAAAAAGTACTACAAAGCTTTTATTATCTTTATTTGTGCTGTGTGATAACCATGGAAACGTACTTTTTAAATGACTTATTATTATCTACATTTACATATATATTTCTTAATTATTATTTAAGAACTTTTATAATTTAAATAATATTTAAATAAAGAAATAAACATTAATTTAGCTTTGGTGACACAGTATGTACGTGTACGACTACTACAGACGTGTACAGCGTTTAAAGGGGGTTTGGAAATAAATAAAAGTAACAGTTCGTTCTGCCAGACAATTGGAACCATTTGTTTTTAAACTATCGTAATCCAATATATCAATATCCTTGCAAATTTATACAAATGAAATGCTGATTGTTTCCTTAATTCAGTAATTAGTGATTATTGATGGATGATGGCTTAGACCAAATTGGTAAAAATGTCGGTAATTTCACAACAAATATTCAGCCTTCGGGGTGATGTGAGTTCACACCAATTTCAGAATTGTAGTCAGGAAAAAAAATAAACACTTTGATGATATTTGCTGAAATATTGTATCAAGCAATTCTAGTTTACTAGTTTTTGTCAAATATAATTCATAATTTTGTAGCAAACAAAAAATATGTATATAGTTTTTCTTATCTTAGCATCTAATGTTAATTCATATATGTTTAATTAAACTTAACTCACAAAAATCTAAAATTACCTATATAAACTGTAATATACTTCACTATTATAGTTCAGTCACAATGAAATGATTGTGCAAATTAAAATAAAAGATGGATATGAAAAAAAATATTAAGTCTAAGCCCATAAATAATTTTGAACACTTGGTCGCTCTAAAAATTAAAAGAAATATATATATATTTTAATTAATATAAAACAAATTAATACCTTTTTCCACATGTGATATGATAATTTCTTCATATTAATAAAGTATTTTTAATGTTTCATTTATATATTTTTCTGTGAAGAACAGTGTTTTATACTAATTAATATTATTTAACCCTTTAAATATAAGTGACGCGTGTTAAAAAATATTTCCAACATTACATTAACTCACCTTTCAAACTAGAGCACAACATCGACATAATTCTGAATTTTCCTTTGCCAACAACACAAATTTCTAAATACATTGTCTTCCTTTCATAAATTATTAACTTAACCACACATATATAAAATTTTTTTCAACACAATTATAAACTTAATTGCAAAAAAGTCTTTTACTATGTGTACAAATTTAAATAACATATATTATTTACATTTTACTTGAACGTTATCGTTTCGGCGAACTAAAACCGACTGAATACATCTATTCTAAAAACACTAATACAGGCATGTTTCCTGAATTTTCCACTTCAATAGACAGTGCTTCCGTTTGTGATTTTGCTATTAGTTTCGCTAATTCACACTTATTTAGGCAGTATTCATATGATTTTTTTACTCATGAATATACTAGAAGTCATGCCTGGCTTTGTCCCTATATGGCAAAATGTAATTCCTTTGATATTAATTCCAAAACCCCTATTTAATTGAAGTTAGAGAGTTAAATTATTTATTAACATTTTCGTTATTAACGGAAGTTGTTATTTGCTTTTGTAAGTATATATTGACATGCTATCTAAATATATACACATGCTAAAGAATTACTGATTTTAGTTTCGACCAACTGTTTGTATATTTATATAAAAACAATTGTACTCTTAGTAAATATTTTATTACTTTGATTTTTTAAAGAATCGAACTATTATTATTAAGCAAATATCAATGAATCAGAAAACTAAAATAACATGGAACATTAAAAAATGAAGTATAAAAAAAACACTACAACTTACCAGAACTTTCTTCCCCCGAGCTATGATGTGTAACACTAGCTGTCCTCATCGGGTTCACATAGAGTCCATCAGCTGGTCCAGACCGAGCTGAGCTGATGGACCCCACAGTGGAAGAAAGAGATCCTCTTCTTTCGTGGGAGTTGGAATTGCGTCTTTCTCGCTCCGGTGCGTGAAGGTAGAATGGAGAACGGGTGCTGTTTGCATTTATACAAGATGATAAGGCACACTGAAAGAAAAACAGATATTTGCTTATTTATTATATTAATTTTTTTAGGAAAAAAAATTTGTAAGTATTACATAGAAAAACAATGCAGCTAAACACAGTTTGAAATAATCTTTATTTTACATTTTTTGTAATGACGGGCGTTAAATATTTTAGATAAACAATTTTAATATGTAGTAATTAAAAAGATATATTTTTTTATATAAAAAATTAATTACTCAATTGATCAAATTTGATTAATGTAAAAGAACCAGACAAAAATAATAAATAATACATTTAAAAAATATATTAAATCTTGGTAATGGAGTAAAATTAAAAAAACATCAAGAAAATTTAATGTATATAATACGTACATATTTTTTCTATTTTTATAATTATAACTTGTTAATTTAATAGTTCAACTTACCCGTGCCTCCCCAGGAGCGCATGCACAGGCATGTATAGCCTTATAAGTGGCATTCTGTTTGTTGTCGGCACCCGCCGCGCCGGCGGCCACTAACACGTTCAGACACTGCGGATAAGGAAATGATAATATAATAAAATATATTTTAGATTACCTATAGGTACTAAAAGTCGGTAGGTATCTAAAAGTACTATTTTTATTACAGTAGAAAAGTGTGTCTCTACATTATTTAAAAAATTCTGGAACATCTGATAAAGAACAATACTAATCCAGCCAAATAGGCAAATACTATTACATATACCAAAAGTTTTTACTAAAACTAAGTTAAGTTAAGTAAGTTTCTACTAAAAATGAGGCTTTGGTAACACACTGGGATAGTATGTGAAGGAAACATGGCGGTCGTGGCTTCATTACGTCGTGTCGTGGTCGTGGATTAAGCGCGAGGTATTGCGCATGAGTGGCGGAACTCAACACCGCGCTTTGCCCTGTTACCAGAACGAGGAAATTAAAATATTAAACTTTTAATTTCCTCGACTTAAAATTGAACCCACAAACTGTCACGTTTTCAGGCTATATCGCCAAGTGATAAATTTCCATAAATGTTTATTAAATGATATAAAACAACCAAAACACAAAAACCATATTATAATTAGTTCACACTTTTAAAAAAGCAAGTGTGTGAAAATTTCGATAGCATCAGCGACTTTTGAATATTTTTATAAATATACACAGATAAGATGGAAATTAGGAAGCGTACTAATCTACTTCCATTGTTACTCTGTGGTATTGTGTTTAATTTGGAAAAAAACTTTAAAATTATATAACAGCAAGACCTCTATACGTGTATGTTAACGTTTTAAGTAATTATTATTAATGCAAAAAGTAATTTTAATTTTATTATTTATTTTCCACTTGTTTCCATTTTAAAGACATTACTTAAATACTACTTCATACAACAAAACGCCGCGTTTTGTCTAATCGTACTGTAGAAATATGTAGGTCATCGTCACGCAGATGGGCAGACTTTAACCATGTTACGAGTTCGAATTCGCTGAGTGAAAAAAAATTATATTCATAGTTCCGCTCTGGCAAAATAAAGTACATTGTGGAAAATAAAGAACACAGTGTTCTGACACTAGATGACGTTGAAAAAGATACAAATGAGAATAAGCCAAGCTCGTCAAGACCCAACTTAGCTGCAACGGCACCAGCCAAGGAATAAATACACTATTAAATCAATTATACAAAATGAATTCAATTAAAATGTTATTCACCGCTAGTCTACTGTATTTTCTAATAACAGAACGCTATGGCCACGATGCGTACATGCAGTTCGTGTCAAATGAAGCAAAACGTATATCATTAGCCCGGTTTGTACAAGCCACTGCACTGGCCAGATGATAAAACAATTATTATTCTCCATCTTCACATAATAAAATGATCATCATTATATTATGAAGCGTGGTGTTAGTCGTGCTGCAGGGGTGCAAGCGTGTCACTGTAAACGTGACAGGTTGTGGTATCAATTCCCATTTGAGGAAATGAAATATTTAATATTTTAATTTCTTGGCTCTGGTAACTAGGCAAGGCGCGGCGTTAAGTTCCGCCACTCAACACGCATTGCCTTCAGAATTCTGCAGAAAGTGAGGAATGGAGTATCTTAACACTAGATTCCTTCTGCATAACCTGATGGGAATACAATGTGAAGCTGATTTATTTTTTTCTTATTTGATATTAATAAAAAATATTAAAAAACTAATCATATTATATTGAGAATATTATTAGAACTGCGCTTAATATTTTTAAGCAACAAAAAAAAAGAAATTATATATAAAAGGATATTATAGAAAGTAGTCTATAAGCCACATCTTAAAGTACTCCAATAACACACAACACACCACACTGTCGAATTTTGAGACATTGTGTGTTAAGCAGCGAAACTCAACGCCGCCCTTTATCTTCGTTGGTTGCCATAGCGAAGTAAAAGAGGTAATTTACTCCCTATTGTGGGTATTGAACCCACAACATTCATGTTTCTAATCAGACAGACATAGGTCTATAATAATTCATAGAAACTCAATTTTAACAAGGGCCTATGATTACGTAAAGTGAAATCTCATGCGCGTGCGCAATTATGTATCCAAATAACGTTAACGACTCGAAGCGATACACTTTCCAAGCAAATCTATTGTTTTCGCCTACATGCCATAATGATATGAGTTTAATATGCTTATAAATGTATGAGCATCATCTTAATAACACAATTGTATTACTTATACTCGTACGTTTGTATGATACATACATAACTGTATGTGTGTGATTTGTACGGACAAATGAAATGCGTGAAAAGTTTGCTCAGAAACTATCATTGAACCTTAACATTTCTATTTAAAATAAACTGTACATGGAAGATACAAGAAAAAATATTATTGGTACAAAAAATAATAATTTCTAAAATTTTGCGTGCGTTTGTTCACGCTAATCTCAGAAACTGCTAAACCGACTTATTTGCATTTTTTACTTTTGTATTTTGGCAAGCTTTCATTAATATTTAACGTTTCATGTATATTTTTTATGGTTTGGAAGAAATCGTTGATTAGGGATAAGACCGCCTTTTGTACATCTAGTGTATTATTTTAAATAAATAAAATAATAAATAATATGCAATCAAATTTAATAAATAAATAAATTTAAAATAATAGTGAATCTCAAGCCCACCTCCAAATGATGATTCTCAGCGGCATCGTTAATAGGACTCTTTCCATGCCTGTCCAAGTGTAGCCTCGCACCATGACGTAGAAGCCAACGCACAGTAGATAGGTGTCCACGAGACGCTGCGAAGTGGAGTGGTGTCGCCCCATCACCATCTCTGGCGTTGGGATCCACACCACGTTCCACTATCTGGAAATTAATAAATTACTTCTACATTATCTATGCTTAGTATAAAAGAAGATTATCCAATTTTAAGGACTTTTTTCTCTATTTTCCGCCCAATTGTTGAAGACAACGCCACGCCTTTACTTTGTTCAAGAAGTGAGGAAATGAAAATAATTAATCAGCCAAATGTGAACCGAAACAACCTATAAGGGTCGCGCTTACAGTAATATGCTGTTCTATTGTGCCACGACGACGTATGAGTCAACCTAGTCTAACATTGTATTAAAAATATTTAATTATCTCTATTGATATTATACAGTGAAAGAGTTTGTTTTATTGAACGTGTTAATATCAGGAACTACTGATTTAAATTACATATTTTTTTGGATAGAATATTCCAATTATTGAAGGCTATAAGAATCGCTAATAATTATGTTTTAACTCATAGTAGCTGCGATCAGAGTAGCTTCTGATATACATATATCATACACATGAGAAGGCGAAGAAGCGTGTAATTAAATAAAATAGTAGATGATTTTTCAATTAATTTAGAGGCAAAATTAAAACTGCATAAAAAGGAGGAATTATGTAACATACGTGTCGATTTATATAATATAATTATTACAAAGGTGGTTATCTAAGTTATTTCTTCATATATTCTGCATAAGTCCCATTTAATTTTTTTTTACAAACGAGTACACGCATCACTAATTATTACTTATGACAAAAGAATACCCCTTTTTCCCTTTTACAGTTAAAAAAAGTGTTACAAATTAATTTCATGATTTTATCATGAAATTTATATAATCACGAATTATCAGACTATCGTGTGAACTTTATACACTTCTTTTTGATTTTAACGTGGGAAATATAAAAAAAATGAGTATGAACAGTGACGGAATGGTAAAAAAGACATATTATGTTATTATACAAGGATACAAAGGGTTCTATACCCCACTCAGAGAATTGAATTTAATTTTATTCTCATTATTTCTCCGCAACGGTAAAAAACTGCAGCTTCGATTAACGAGGCTTTCGATTAAAAAAACCGCAATCAAATAGCTTCCTTAATTCCGGAGATACGGTGCCACAGACAGACAAATAAAAACGTGAAACATAACAAGCTATAGCTAGCAAGCAATACGTAACATAACTTCATATTTACCATACAAATCAGAGTAAATGGTGCACGCGCAACCGTTTCCCGCTCCATGATTGATAGTGGAAAGCTATTGACTTGTAATTAGCAGATTTTCTCTTATGAATTACTTTTATATAACTCTTACTCCATTTCTATTGTCATCGTAAAATGTTGATTATCTTACGTAAATGTATGGAATATAATATTTTTAGTACTTTAGTTATTGTGGTAGCAGGAATAAAGACTAATTTTATATGAATTTAACTATCGATTAATTAAAATATCGGTTAAGTGCGAGTCGGACTCTTAGATTGTAGGTCCACGGAAAATTCTTATAAAATCAATTTTTCTTATATAAGCAATTCTTATAAAAGCAATAGCGTACAAACTTAAGGTATTACGTACTTCAAAAGGTAAGAACAGAACCCGTATACCCGGATACCTTAGAAATGAATTATATTCATTCGTTTAATATTTATCAGATTTGATAACAGTTTTCTTCCAACGAATTTAAAAAAAATAATAGTAGCCAGTAATAGCTTTTGTTACGTTTATATTTTAATTATAAACAACAGGTGAAACAATATAAATCCAATCCAATATACAAAGCTCAATGTTTATTTTCACATGCAACGGAGAGAATTGTAATTTATTCTTCTCTTCTCTCTTCCCACTCCATAATCACACGATCGTGATGTTAAAAAAAGTTAACGACATTGAAGCAATCACCATATTACCTTACTTTTATATACCTTATAAAAAAGTTCTATCAAATTTAATGTTACGTAGTCGTAAAATAACAGTGTTTGAAACGTTGCGATAAAATAGAATTATGAAAAGCTTAAAGCATTCTTTATGCAAACTGTAGTAAGGTGTATATTTATATTAATATTATAGTATTACCCTACATTTGTATTAGGGGTATAAATGGCGAATTGCTAAGCACAAAAGAAATAACAAGTCAACCACGAGTTGGACTCGTCCACCGAAGGTTCCGTAACAATTTAGTGATGTTAGGTCAAAGGGAAGTTTAACTTTATCTTGGTAAGCTGTTAAGTTTGATGGTTGGGATGATTTTTTATACGAAATGAAAATATATGAGATATTTTCTTGTACAAAATGACCTATATGTAAAGGGATTTTAACCGACTTCTGTAAGAAAAGGAGGTTATCAATTCGATTGTATTTTTTTCTGTGTGTTTGCCCTACCCTAGTTAGTAGAGTTACCCTAGTAGGGTTACCCCAGTAGGGTAACTATATATACCGCGGGATAGCGTGAAGCTAAAAGAAAAGTGGATATACATATATAACTTACCATCCATTTCACGCAATCTAAGCAGCCAGTCTGAGCCGCAGCATGTATGGGCAGCATGCCGTCTCTAGCTCGTGCGTCCAGTCTTCCACCAGCTTCTAGCACCAAGTATTTGAGCACCGCAAGGTGTCCTTCTTGTGCAGCTAGGTACACTGGTGTGACGTCATTGTCCATGGCTGTGTTGGCACTGTGGAAAAAGAAAGAAATTTTTTATTGTATTTTCTATTTTTTCTATAGATTCACGTTTGTCCCCACATAAGAGCACACAGAGTGTTTAGACACTTCTTTGATCACTTTCCACTCAAACTGGCAATGTGTTCAAAGAACTTTTAAAATAATGCATGTAAAGTACCGAAACTTTACACCGAGCTTTGTTCGCTTACCATAGCAAGGAAATTATATATTTTTAAATCCTTGAGCGGGAATCGAACTCACCGTGACATAAACAAAACAGAATAGCGCTTTTGTCTATACTATTACTGATGTTAGAGCACTATTATTGATATTAGACCAACACGAGGCAGATAGATTGACGTAAGGTCTACTACACTCCTATCAACAAATATATCGTACTGCATCGATTATTGCAAACTAAGCTAAAAGCATTCATTATTTAATTTTTATATATTTAAATTTTTATAATGCCACTTTTTAAATAATATCTCAAATTCGAAAACTAGAATACTATTTTAACCTGTGAAATACTAAGTACCTTTAGCTCTCTCCGTTTCTGAAAAGCCATGGAAAAGCTATTAGAAAAAATAATCCTTTTGTGAACCTTTGTCTTAACAAGGCCTAGGGAAATTATGAAATTGAATATATTAAAGAACTAAACATTTCAACTATTGTTAATAGGTGACAATGCCTCGTTAATAATATATAAAAAACATGTATTGTGTATTTATATTTTCTTGTTCATAGTGGCCGTCATGGCGCAGTGAGAAAGAATATGGCTGAAAATGTGATAGTTGTGGGTTCGATTCACCAAATTATTTGAAATTTTCCGTTAAGATTGGCAGATCAAGCGCTGCATTGAATTCCATTCAACACGAAGTGTCTCGAAAATTGAGAAAAATTACTAGGTTCCTTTTGCTTATCCCGATGAGTCGGAAAAGTTAAGTTTTTATTTTCTCGTTTGTAAGATGACAATTTTTACTTCACAAGACGTTTCTCTCATTCTCCTGCATAATTTTGAGACGTACAATGAAAAATTTAATATTACCATTTTCACAAATTCTCGAACATAGTAAAACCTTGAGCTCAAAAATTCGAGCAAATTAAATACTTGAAAATATTTTGAACATACTCATTACCCGGATATTGGAACTGAACCCACAACCGTCGAGTCCATTAGTCATTTGCTAAAAGCAACTACACTACAACGGTTTTTTATACATATTAAATATGAAATAAAATTTCATTCTCATGTTATAGCTTGTTTCGTTTGCAACTCTAATGTCAATGTCCGCAATGAAGCACTCTCGGACATAAAACTTTCATTGACTAGCTCTAGACGATCTTTCTTCACATTAATATAACAATCGAATATTAAAGTAATCATTTGAAAAAGTTTTTATTTTTTGGAGCAAAATATGTTTTTATATATTTTTTTAATATGATCTCAAAAAATATATAAACATCTTTTTCTAAAATATATAAAGAAAATGTTATAATGCCTTATATATTAACGTCCCCAGGTTCCTTCTACTTACCCTGTTACGTACGGGATACGGTTAATAACTTAATATCTGAGAAAAAACATACAAAATAAATAAAATTACAGTACCTACTTCTACACTAATCTCGTAAGTATATGCATTTGTACTTTAATAACAACTTTTTAGCATTTCGTAAGAACAAATATAATTAATCTCTTTATAATAATCTATTTCAAATAAATTCGGCCAAGGTTGACTGTCCAATGTGATCGATAGACAATACCAATGTAGGTACTTACTAGTGATTACATATTTTAGATATAACTATTATTTAACGCCATCTTGGAGCATTGGCACAAGGTCTGGTGTAAACGCAACGGTTATGAGTTCATTTTCATTCAGAAAATTTTATCATTTTACATATTCATTTCATTTTATTTTCTAGCAACAAGACACAGTGCGACTTCATTGTACTTGATACGCAATGTATCGAAAATTGTGTGGAAAGTGAGGAACGGAGTGTCTTAACACTAGGTTCCCTTTGCCTACCCTACTGTGTGCTTGATACATAACAGTAAGTATAGAGAAAATATGTCACTAACACAATATCAGGTATCTGAGATGTCTATAATATTTTTTTTTTGTACAACTACAATCAAAGAGATTTACTGTTTAGGCGACCATTACTCAGGAACTTTTTTAGCAATTTAGCCATTAATATCTAATCTAGTTATTTAATATCTATAAGAACGGATATTACTTCACAAGATTTTATAAGTATTTCTCATACTTACGAAATCAGTCTAATTCATATAAATTATTATATAAAATATAAAAAAATTACATAACATACACTTATTCTATTTCATATTTCATAGTAGCTCGTGATAATCTATATATATAAAAGGACTTGTCCTCACTGACTGAGGTAAGACGCACGCACAGCCGTAACCGCTGTGCGTAGAAACGTAAAATTTGGAGAGATGTTTACTTTCGCAATCTGGACATCCACTAAGAAGGGGTTTTGAAAAATTTTAACCCTAAAGGGGTGAAGTAAGGGTTCAAAGTTTGTATGGAAAAAAAATTAAATTGGCACCGATTTTTATAAAATTTGAAATTTAGATTTTTAAAAGTATTTAATTGAACACGTGTTTCTTCGTTTTCTAGAATTCTCCCCCTAAGTGTGCAAATAAGGGGTTGAAAGTTTGTATAGGTATTTTTTAAATCGTCACCGATTTTTATAAAATTTGAAATTTAGACTCTTAAAAATATTTCATTGAACACATGTTTCGTGGTTTATTAGAATTCACCCCTAAATACGTAAGCGAAGCTGCGCGCGTCCGCTAGTTCTTTAATATATGCCGAAAACGATTCTAAAGAACAGGTTTTCGGCGTTAAGCAATATGAGTCGTGACAGTTGCAGTGAAACCGAGAGTATGAAAGTGAAAACTATTGATGATGTATTAGAGTTACGGGGCTTCGGTAACAAGTGGCATGGTGAGATGATGAATCTTATATACAGAAATTGTTATGGGTTCCATTTCCTTTGAGGTCTAAATGATTTACGAGTATATTTTTTTTAATGTTGTAATACAAGGAACAGAAAATAGATGTTATTTATTGAAAATACGAAAATGAACTTGGTGACAATAGAGTGGGATTGTAGGCAACAACTATTACAATTAGTTATTAATAAGAGCACGCTTTTATTTTAAAAGTATGAGGAAATATATCCTTTACATTCCGTGTGTGGTGGCGAGAATTGGGGAAGGCCTATGTCCAACAGTGGACAAAAGATGGCTGTTGATGATGATGATGATGATGATGATAGAGACAGACTTCTGTCTCTGTCATTCTTCGATTTCTGCTTATTTTAATATATTGCATGTTAGATTACGGAACTATGTGCTACATTGTCTATAATCATATACGGAAAATAGTTACATTTGTAATATAAACAGTTACTTATTACATTGCGTAAGACTACTTGCATCCCTATTAAAAAATTGTTGCTTAAGTATAAATAAACTTTAAATAATATTAGAGAATAAACTTTAAATAATTAAATTAGATAATTATATAACAAATATATAAAAGAAAATTCCGCCGATATCGTGGCCGCCCTGAAGTTAGCTGTGGATGGCAAGCACAGTTTTCATTTTAGTATTTCTTCTTAATTTTCCTTATTTTCTTTAAGAGAGTACAAAGCACAAAAGTTTAGAGAACCTTACTTCAAGACGGCCGCTATATATAAGCTAAATTGTAATTTTAAAAAATACTTACCGTTCTCGTCCACCATACGTCCCCGCTTTCATTTTCACATATTTTTTACTTTTCTTGCTTTTCTTCCCGAATAGTTTACTAGTCACCCGACTGTACGGAGGGTGGGTGTTATTTAAAGTCATTTTGTTTTTCACAAATTTAAAAATTTCACCAAATTATAAACAGAATACAACTAATTTATATGACAACACTGTTTGCTGGACAAAAAGAGAGTCATTTTAAAATAACAGACCACATAAAAAAGAAAATAGTATGTCAATTTCGATTCGGACATGCGCACGCGCCGCGCGTCGGTTTAACACTGAGAGCTTAAAGGCTTCTTAGGTTTTCATATGAAAATATAGCGAAAGTGCTTTCTGTGTCACATTCATTTTCACACAGTAATAATATATATGTTTATCGACATATACTAATAGTATGTTATGTAAATCGTTGTTATTAAAATAATTATGGCATTTCATTTATTTGATATTATATTAAAAACCGATTTGTCATTGAGTGATATTTTATATGTATATTTCATATTGTAAATATATTCATTTGTACAAGTCTTGTTATTTTATAAATTATATGTTTTTATGTTTATTTCTTCTCTTTAAGAGAGATCGTTAGGAGATATTCTATTGGATTTTCTTTTATATTCATGTATTTGCAAATTACAAGTGGCAATCGGCATAACGTCTGACTCTAAAACAATTGTAGATTCGATTCCCAATCGGGGGAATTAATTATTTTAACTTCTTCCGTTCAACATTCGAGAAGCGTTTAGGAGTAATTTCTCATATGTCACGTTGTATGTAAAACACACGAAGGAGATTACAATGGAGATAATTGTCACAATAATTGCCACAATAATTGACACATATTATGCTATCATATTATTATATTATTACATAAATATTGTATCTGTATCACACACATAGCAAGTTAGACAGCAGGAACCTGGGAACCTAGTGTTCCTCTCTTTGTGCCTAATCGAGATAGATATAGCATATTGGGTGACGGAACTCAACGCCGCCCTTGCCTCATTACCAGAAAATAATATAAAATATTAAATTATTCTCTCTGCTTACCCTGAGATTTAGTATTTTCTAAATTAATCTATTGAATTAACCTTATCATAATCATAATCGTGCATAGTTTGTACTTCGTTACTAACTTTAATAATGTTTTTTTAGTTTCACGCTGTATCCCGCATATAGCAGGGTAGGCAGAGGCAACCTAGAGTTAAGACACTCCGTTCCTCACTTTCCGCTAAATTTCCAATGCATTGCATGTTGAATGGCGGAACTCAACGCCGCACTTTTCTTTGCTAACATAGCAAATAAATGAAAATATTAATAAATAATAATTAATTTTCCTGTCGCATTTACAGTCACATGCTTGTAACACTGCGCCACTACGGCCTCAACTTCAAATACAAGTTGCCAAATAATTTAAACAAAAACATAATTGACCTTGAAACCGTTCAGACACAAAGGTATCACCGCGATGTTACAAAATTACGAGAAAGAACAAACCTGCCTTTAAATTATTTCTTCTGACATTAATTACGCAGCAATTCGTGATCTGGTTGGTACAAGTAAAACAGTTTCTTTTAAATTTTATTTTAAATACATAAAGAATTGAGGACAGGTCGTGGCGCATGGGCAAAAGCGTGCGATTTTAAACGCGACGGGTTGTGGGTTGAATTCACGTGGATATGAAATATTTAATATTTTATTTTTCTCGCTCTGGTAATGACGCAAATGGCGGTGTTAAGTTCCGCCACTCAATACATAATATGTCTCCAGAATTCCGCGGAAATGAGGAACAGAAGTGTCTTCATGGGATTGGAGTGTTACTACTAGGTTTACAGGATTCCTTAGCCTACAATGCTACATAAATAACTAGAATTAATAAAATTATTTATATAAAGGAGACTACTGCAACACATTGATTCAGTATCTAACCCATAGCTAATCTACGGCGTTTATATTATGCATTAATAATTAAAGTCTTATTTCTATTTTAAATGTTCTAAAGTAACTATCTCTCTTCTCTTATACTTTGGACCATTTGACGTTTCTTTATCATATTCAACGCCACGCTACATGACATGGCTTTTTACAAACACTTTCGCTAAAGATCGAGTGCCTAAAGTTGCTTTAGATAAAATCTTGGATCGTTCTGTTGAAATAATTCTTAAATATGGCTCTTGATATTAAAATGTTTTTATTTTGTGTGAAATATGTAAATAAGAAGTTGTCACAGTAAAAAAAAATTAAATCAGGTTCACGCTGTTTCTCGCATACCTCCAGGTAGACAAAGGGAACTTAGTGTTAAGTACCGTTCCCCATTTTAGTGCCCCGCCTTAGTGCCAGAGCAAGAAATATTAATAAATAATAATTAATAAGAAATATTAATAAATAAAAATTAATAAGAAATATTAATAAATAATAATTAATAAGAAATATTAATAAATAATAATTAATTCTCTCCAGTGAGGATCGAACCCACAACCGTCGTGTTACAGTCACGCACTTGTACCCCTGCGCAACAACGGTCTTATCATAATCTAAATTTTCCTAAATTAAGAAACTAGGTTACAATATCACTTGAAGATACAATTTTTGCATATAATGGATGTTTTTCTGGTATTGTCAAACAATAGTCAAGTTTGGAGTTTGTTTCTGTAGAAATTTCGATAAATCCTCTCTCACTCCCCTACATTCTCTAACCCACCTATATCCCAAATTTTAACTTTCTAAAGTTCAGAAGTTTCCTCTTTTGTTGTTTGGAAAAAGAAAATAATATGTTTAATATTATAGATTCTTGAAAAAGAGTGAACGGAAGTCGGTAGTTTGTATAAGGTATTAGTCGGCAGTCAATGTTTCGAACAAATTCAGTTTCACAGATGTACAAAAAACTAATAGCGGTAACAGTGACCAAATAGGCTTAAGTATATCTGTTCTATATGAAAATAAAACTTATAGGTGAAAAGCTTTTTCTATTTAAGGAACGAACGAGTCTTTATTTAACAAGATTTATACAATTTTTTATATAGAATTATGACATTTACTTCTATAAATCCAAATATAGTTAAATTTCCGGTCTATTTAGGAGTATTACGTATATTTATATGTAGTGAAAGCAAAAATTCGTAACTTACCTAACCTGGCCATATCGGGAAAATAAAAATATTTGTAAGTAGGTACCTATAAACTCACTTCAAATGGAAATCGACTGCAGAACCCCCAGGCACATACTAATTGTCATGAAAACTTAGCTTCATGCAATATGCAACAGACAGCAGAGTTGACAAAGTGAACCTAGTTTTAAGACACTCCGTTTCCATTGAGTATTGAGTGGCGGAACTCAACGCCGCACCGTAGCCTCGACACCATAGCAAAGAAATGAAAATATCAAATACTTCACTTCCTCGAGTTTCACATCCGCACGCTTATTATTATGTTTCAAACAATCTTTATTTCAATAACACAACAAATTGACCTCTAAAACGGTCTTATTCAATGTTTATGACATTGTCAATAAGAGAAAAGCTATAAACAATGTAATATTTTCTTCCAGACATTTTTCCCACCATTTCTATTCGACAACAGATGGCGTTCTAAAAAAAATTACTATTGTTATACAATGCAATGATAAAAAGTCATGCAAAGTTTTGTTTCTAGCTAATTTGAATTCTATTTCTTTATGATATGGTATATTTTAGAGTAATTACGTATAATAGAAGTATGGAAGTTTAAGTAATAACTTCTAATAGGGGAAAGTGATCAAATTCCTTTTGTGATGGACACGTTTTGTAATGTCTTATTTTCTGTGTAATATATTGTAATTTGTGAGGCTACTTGTGGCGCGGGGGCTCCAGCCTGCGACTGTGAAAGCGAGGGTTGTGAGTTCGATTCCCACTCAACACAAAAACACGGCATTGAGTTCCACTTCGCACGCAATGCCCCCAGAATTCTGCGGAGAGTGGAAAACAGAAGTGTCTTAATAAAAACAAAGTGTCTTATCTAGTGTTATCCCTGCTATGTGTGCAATGGATACATCATAAAGCTAGAAAAAAGATTTATATTTAAGTAGATAATAAGTTATTGTAAGATGCGCGGCGTTAGTTGGGACGCGTTAGTAAAACCCTTGTGCCTCTTCGCCACGACGCGACGGCGTCTAGAAAAATATTTTAAAACATTATATCTTTTCCTGCCCCTCTTATAAAAATTCCAGAATTATTTTTTGCTCAACTAAAAATGAATAGAAATTAGAAAATTCTATTCTGAAAAAAAAAAATAAGAAATTTCAAAATTGAAAAAATCTAATAAAATATATTCTTGAGCTAAAATAACTTATCAACTAAAATAACTATTGGAATAATAATCATAATTGAGTTACGTTTTACATACATAACCACAGGTTAGGCAGAGGAAATCTGGGAAACTAGTATTGACACCCCGTTTCCATTTAGACATCTCCATTCCGCACTTTCCACTGAATTCTATATACATTGCGTTGAGTGATGTGATTCAATATCTCGTTTTATCCATATTAAATATTTCATTTCCTCGAGTGGAAATTGAACTCACGACCTGTCGCATTTCCAGTCGCGCGCTTGTGCCAGTCCACCACAACTAGTCTCAAATAGACTTGAAGTTAGGTAGGAGTTATTATTACATGTTACATATAAGAAACAACAAATATCTTCAGTTTAAGCCATACAAGATGGTTTCATTATTTTAATGACGTTTTTTAAACTCCTTACAATGATGAGGCAAATGCTAAGAATACAATTAAAATAATTACTGTACGTACGTTACGATGAAGTAAGAAAAGTGAATGCGGTCACTTGACAACCTTTTGACGACTAAAATGCTAAGATAATATTTTTTTCAGTTTCACGCTTTACTCCCCATATAGAAAGATAGGCGGAGAAATGTTTATTTAAATTCATATTCCCATTTCTTCACTCTGGTCTCGAGGCAAAGCGTGGTGTTAAGTTCTGCCATTTAACACGCATTGCTTCTAGAATTCGGCAGAAAATGAGGAATGGAACATCTTAACATTACGTTCCCTCTGCCAACCCTACTGTATGCGGGATAAAGCGTGAAGCTGTTTTTTTTTGTTTAATACAGAAATTGGTTTTGCTAGGCTTAAATTTCACGTGTACTACGTTCAAGCGTGACGATCACTACGAACGAGCCTATAAATATACAACGTCAATTAATTAAAGAGAGAAATTGAAAATACTATTGTGCGTAATAAATTTAGTGGGTATGATGTAACAAAAAAACAAAACTACAATTTTTATCACATTCTAACACGAAAAGGTACGATTTAGTTAAGTATTAAACACGCAAAGAGGCTAACGGTGAAATTAAATCAGTACTAAACGCATATTGCACTCTGAGATTATTTATAGTTTATAATTATAATATTGTTTACATTGTAGCGTTATGATGCCGGTTCTTATCTATTAATCACGTGAAGATTACAGAGTCAGCTTCACGCTTTTTCCCGTATTAACACGTATAAGTGGAGCTTAAAGATGGGTCATATCGTTCCATAGTCCAATGAAGATATTGTATTGCGAGTTTAGTGAATTTTAAAGGTTTCCACGAAAAGTTCCAGAGTTTTCCTATAAAACTTTTTTTTTCACTCCTAAAATAATCATCCTGTTTTACTAGTATTATAACAAGATCTCATGGTATATAACGCATACAGCAGAGTAGGCAGACGAAACCTGGCATCCTAGTGATAAGACACTCTGTTCCCATTAAGACATTTCCGTTCCCCATTTTCCGCCGGATTCCACGGGCATTATGTTTCTGCGCCACGCCTGGCCCCAAAAAAGTATTAGTGTTTTTTTCTTATATAAGGACGTATAATATATTCTTACCGAGCGGCATAATATACCCACTAAACGAGTATATATCTTAATAAGTTATAAAACATTTATTTATGAATAAATCAAAATTTAAATTTAAATTTTCACTTAACTTTTTAATTAAAATTATAATGTATTTGTGTCTCTAACTATAATGACATAACAGTGTAAATATTTATATATATTAAACAATACTTTCTAAGCATTTGAATATATTTATTTTTAAGTACCGCTTCATTCTCGCTTTCAAAGCTATGTTATATTTAGAGTTAATTATTAATATATTTAACTTCAAAAGTTGTGCAGTGGGATAATAAGGAAAAAAACATGTAAATGTTATTTATATGTAACCTAGCCATACATACATATATACATACCTTACAGTACTCGCTGGTATGGTCTTTGAGTACTTCAACCTGGCAGTAGAGGCCCGGAGTGGACGTTCTCTCCGTGGACACGTCGCCATTTTCTCCATCAAACAAACATAATTTAAACACTAAATCGAGATATCTAACGTTAATTATCGATTTAATATCGATTAATCACGATTCACAACATTCCGAGTATGTTACACACATAAACTTTCTTTCAAAAGCTTCCAGTCTAACCTAATAATAAATGGTTATTTATAACGTAGAGTTCAAGCACTTATGTTATTTAATATTTAACTTAATTATTCTTTTATTTAACTAATATCTAATATTAAGTGTTATAACAACGACATTATTGTGACAAATGTCTGTCACAAGTGAAAATAACTACTTATATGTGTATAGACAAGGAGAAAAAACAGTGGCCGATTGGCAAGTAATCCATTAGAACTGAGATGTATCCATTTATAAAATAGCTGAAAGGAAACGACGCGATACATTTGCGCACGCGCAGCTTAGAGAAAAAAAATATAAAACTTTGGTTGCAATTTGTTTTAATAAAATGAGGATTTTGAACTCAAAAATTATTTGGTTTTATAATATATTTTGAGATTTTTTAAGTTTTTGTTATCTACAATACCATGTCCTGATGAAGAATACCTTCAAACACATATAAACTCCTAACTACTACTTTTTCTACCCTAAAAAAATTGAACTGCTATCAATATAAACTAATAGGTAGTTTATATTTTCCTATCTCGTATTTTTCTGAATATTCTTAATTTTTTCTTATAATATAATGCAATACTATGTGACCTATATAAATGAAAAGCATAGCAAGTAATGCAAATTTTGCTAATAAAGCGGAACAGAGAGATTAAAGACACTGACTGCACCTCGCAGCGCGCACAATCGCTCATTGTTGAGAGTTCCATTGTTGTACGCACTTGACCTTATCAAGAACAATCATTGATGCGCGATCATTGTTATACATCGATGTCACTTCCTAAAAGGAAATACTTAGTATTTGAAATTATTAATAGTATGAAATATGTACGATATATGGAAGTTTCGTAACAAAAATTGGATTGAAATTTGTAATATTTTAAAATATTATATAACTTTAGACTTAAATATTTGTTTCATTTCTATAAAGAAGGAAGCATCATCTTAGCATTAACGATACGAAAAATAAAACTATGATAATTAAAATATTTCGCTAACTCTATCCTACTTTCTAATAAACTAAAATTCTAAAATTTGAATTAAAGAAAATTTCGATTTAAAAAAAATAATAAACAATAACTTCTAATGTACACTAATGCAAACTAGACAAAAACTAAAACCAATTCTATGCTTTTTCCAAAAAAAAACGCGAAGAAAATCATCAAAAAAATCAAACCGGAAGTAACTATACAAATAACATAAATACCTCAGAACTGTCAACGTCACAAATAACCACAGATAATGAATTTAAATATACAAAATATAGAGTCCCATCACTCACGCACTACTCGCCGAGTACGAGTATCCGCAGAGTACAATTTCACTCGACTAATGCATTTCTAGGTGAGCAAATGAGTTCTGATTACGGAATGTGGCATGGTAATTGGCGAAGCGGGACGCGGTAGCGGGTTGTTTTTTTTGCCTATTAATTATTTTTTTTTACGTATAAAATTAGTTTTTTTCATGGTTCGAAAATAGGTCTAAATTTGCTCTAGTTTTATACATTGTATATGGCGAGGCGAACTATTTTAATTTTATTATTTTATTAAGTCTGGTTAGACAAATTGTGACGTTAAATTCAAATTCATTCGTATCTTTAAAATTATACAAAAAAATAATAATTTGTTCTTGTTTACGAGATATTTTATCTATGAAAAAAAAGAAACCAAAAAATAAGTTCGTTCCTTAGATTAGATATTTAACATACAGACAGTTTTAATATAAAAAAAAATAAAAAAAACTAGTAAATATAAAAATGTTATAATTAAATTCATATTTTAGGCCGTTCCAATTTTCACTCAGAACACCCAAGCAAAAAAGTAAGTTATAAATTATAAAAAGCAACATTATAAATATACTTCTTGTAGATCACATCCTGCTATCTCGTTTATCTATCATCTTAAACCCAAGAAGCTGTTCTTACCCACACGCCCATACAACTTTGCGTGTTTTTATATAATTTCTCAATTTCTGCACAATCAATGTACCGTGAATTTAAGTATGGTTATTGCTATTAAAGGAATATACGTTTGTGATTATTTATAATAATTAAGTAAGATTGCGGAAGATATATGGAAAGAGATATATGTGTTAATTCATCATGTTATACCAAATACAATACGCTATATGAAATAATTATAGGTTTTTTTTTTTAACCAACCAACCCCGGTCTCCCCTATCCTAACCTAGTGAGTACTCACTTTGTTTTCCACTTTCTGCACTTTTAAATTAAAACACCATGAAGGCGGAAAGTGGGGAAAGCATTGTCTTAACTAACTGAACCTATGAGAACCTATAAAAATGGCGCCTTAACACTAGGTTCTCTCTGCTCACCCTGCTATACGCAAAAGATAGGTAAAGCAATAAAATATGGATAACTGTTTTCCAAATTATTATAATAAATATGTACATTTTTTAGCTTTACGCTGTACACCGCACATAGTAGGATAGGCAGAGGCCACCCGGGAACATAGTGTTAGGACACTACGTTCCCATTAAGACACTTCTGTTCCCCATTTTCCGCAAAATTTTAGAGGTATTATGTGTAAAGTGGTGGATCTTAGCGCCGCGCTATGCCTCCTTACCAGAGCGAAAATATGAAAATAATAAATATTTCATTACCTCGTGTGGGAATCGAACCTAAAACCTCTCTCGTTTACAGTCGCAAAGTCGTCGCCCCGCTGACTAAACTCAACATAAATCAGCTTCACGCTGTATCCCGCACACAGCAGGGTAGGCAGAGGGAACCCAGTGTTAAGACACTCCGTTTCCCATTTTCTGCCGAATTCTAGAGGCATTGTGTGTTGAGTTACTTAACTTAACATAGATATGTATATATTACATATTTTTATCAGACGAAAGCACAAGCCGTAATTGCAGCGTCCGTTTTACTATTACCGTCAATTAGTTTTGGTTTCACATACGAGTACGTACTGCAAATCCGCATATATATATAATATACATATTTCACACTCACGATTCTTGAATACATATATATACTAATGTTTATTAGATATATTAAGAGATTATGATTTAGAAAAAAATCATTTTTAAAAAATAAAAAGATCATAAAACCATTGGTAGGTAGAGCTTTTAAAAAATGCTGAAGTTTCATATAAAGAATTAAAACCACTTATCGCTTATTGATTGGGAACATGGTTAAACATTTTGCAGTATTTGGTTGTGTCTAACTTTATGCAACGGCATCTTACTGTAAGCGCAACGGTCGTGGATTCAGATCGAAATTGGGGGAGTAATTTATTTTTTCACTTGCTCTAGTAAAAAGTCGCATAAACAGGTAAAACTAGGTGAAATGTGGGGAACGAAATGTCTTAATACTAGGTTCCCTCTGCCTATACTGCTATATGTGGTAAAAAGATTATAATAAGCAGAGCAGGCATTCTTGTTTATATTATTAAAACATTTCCACTGTAGCACAAAAACCAAAATGTCAAACGATTGCTGAAAAAGCAGATAAAAAATAAAATGTTTTTGTGAAAGAAAAAACACAAACGTTTCAAGTAAATCCAATCGCATCAATTTCTTTTTAGTCTATATTCGTTTCTATTAAAAAAATTGATCCGATTATACGGTTTCAATTATTAAATATTTTCAGGCGGTCTAATATCGTTGTAAAAAAATATTACTTTCCATAGAAAATTATACTATTTTTGTGAATTATATAATAAATCTTTTATTGATGATGTCCAAAATATCTAAACTTTTACATTATTATCGCTTAATAAAAAAAAATTATAACAAATTATTCTTATAGTTGTATGTAGGTGTGAAAAATTAATAATTATATACAATTTTTATATGTATAGGAATTTAATAAAAAAGTTTAACTAAAACGAATCACAAAGCAGTAAACACATAACTATCTTAACCTACACTCCTAACAATTATGTTGAAACCCAATATTAAGATACTTCATCTCCCACGCTCCGTCTAATTTTTTGTGTTGATGGCAGAACTCAACGCCGTTTTTACCCTCGGGTAGGAATCAAACCCACAATGAACCTGATTCTTATTTCTGATATGATATCTAACAGATAAACAGAAATACAGAGAAAAATCTTTGTTTTGGGTTCTATTACACTGATAAACGCCCCCAATAACATTTTTTTTCAAATGACTTACAGTTACAATTTTATTCTATAGATAATAATTTGTTTTATTTAGAAGAAAAATAAATTATTTAAAATATTTATTAAAACAATAAACAATTATTCTCTTAAATGCAAACATCAGAACGCATCACATATCACGATATCTAATTAATCGATTAATTATTAATTATATATTACATTATTTAATCGATTATTATTTATACATCTTATTATTTAATCGATTATTAGGGTTACGACGTTTTTGCAACTGTCACATACATACACACAACACTAGCGCGAGCTGGTGGCGGTGGTAGTGGTCCTTCGAGTGTGAAGATGCACAATCTGCGATCTCGGATAAGCGCAATTAATTCGGTAACGCTTTCTCCGGTGCAGGCATTTCTTTATTTGACGGTCTCGTGGAAATTGAAGCGAAGAATTTATTTTGAATAATAATTAGTTACATTTTTGTAATAATAGATTGATTTTTAATTATAATTATAGATGGTAGGTGGTCGTTGGTTTGAAATTCGGTCTAGCATAAGATTATTAGATTATGATGAGATATCATGAATACGTGATAGTGGTAAATGAAGTGACGTGATTGAATTGTAAAATGAGATACATGTAGAAAAATAGATAATAAAAAAAATAAAAAAAACTAAATTTAAGGTTTTAGAAAGGTACCCAACACAAAAAAAGTATAAGTATAACCTAATTCACTTCATAGAAAGGGCAAATAGAGCAAAATAAAAAAAAACGTTAACTTTCAATATAAACATATCTTACAAAAACGACACTATATCTTTATATTAATATAACAAAACTATATTCTCATATAAATCAGATTTACTTAAGACTCATATGTACATTTTCTATAATAACACCCATTATCTGTGATATCTAAGAACATTACGGACGGTTACTAAGAGCCCGTTACGTTCCGTGACTGGACAGTTATTGGCAATAAACAAATAAAAACTTCAACTATTACAACCATACAAGACAGGGGTGATCAACATATTAATGTTGTGTAAATAATTATTATAATCATTGTATAACTTAAAATATGTATTGGTTTTTCTCTCGTAATATCATGCATTTTTATATGTGTATTTGAATGAAATTTGTAAAACTGGGAGGCCAGTCGTAGCGCAGGGGTACACACGCGAGACAGACACGACAGGTTGTAGGTTCGATTCTCACTAGAATAAATTAAATATTTCATACAATTCCTCGTTCTACGAAGCAAAGTGTAGAGTTGAATTTCGTCACTCTACACGTAATGCCTCCAAAATTCTACGGAAAGTGGGAAACGGAAGTGTCTTAATGGGATAGTCCATGTCTTAACACAAAATTCCCAGGTTCCCTCTGCCTACTCTGGTATGTGTGATGTTAAAAAAGAAAAGCTAACTAAACAGGCTTAGTTAAAATAGAGAATAAGATGTAAACTATCACGCTTCACTAAACATATTAGAGCTGTGACTAAAGCCATGTAACGATCTGGTAATCTGGTTCTAGAAAATGCAATATCATAATTCTCTAATGCTACTTTTAAATTTCTTTCGATTAACATTACCGTATTGTGTGTGCTTTTTACGAGATAAACGATTTTAAATTATAGATTGGAAATTGTTACGGGCCTTCTAGATGTTATGATGATGTTAAGAATTACGAGGTCATCATGGCTTAGTGGTGGAACAGCACCTGATTACAAATGCAATATGTTGTAAGTTCAATGATCATGTTATTATTATTTTCATTTTCAATCTCTAGGAAAAGGACAGAGAGCTCTCCTCTTCTCCTTCTCTCTTAGAGCTCCCTATGTAAATTTACTATGCTACTCTGCGTCCATTCTATGTGGAGGAAAAAAATTTTTTAGATTAATAATTATTTTTTTTTATTATTATTACGTAATATTTATAAGTTAAATATTATTTATCTACTGTTAAGCTGGTACAGTTTAATAATTATCTCTACATATCTTTGACTTTTTGCCTAAAACACTTTTTCTGCAGCAAAGGAGAAATGACCGGTTAATGCTTGGGCAGGACGGACTTTTAATTTTAAAAAAACCATTTTCTCTAAAATTGTCCTAATTCTTTCTAAATTAATTAAACCTAATAATATCTATTTTATAAAAAACTAAATAATAGAAAATTACGAAAAAACACTATCTTGTATAACAAAACAAATACCCCTAACTTTTCAACCGTTACAAAGTATATAGTAACAGCATTTCATAAGCATAATCGATCGCTCTAACCGCTTGTAATTATACGTTAAATTTCATATACTGTCCTCATATTTAAAATATGATATACGCAAGCGGTATCGGGGCGGGCCGTTACTACAAATTGAGGCGAGAACCGTATTGCAATATAAATTATAATAACAAAGTGCTTACAGTCCACGAATATGGCGTAAACTATTACACACTTGTTTACTTAAACCCAGCATGCGTTCAGCGTGAAGTAATGGTGCCCTACTAGCGGCATACCTATGTAGTTTTTATAAAATTTCGATTTCGAAAAGGTTTCGATTAAATTATTTTTGGCAATTGCAAAAAGTTATAAAACAATTTTAGTAGAAAATCGTTTCAGAACGTAACGAGATGATTTTGAAATAGAGTACGTACTTAAAATATGCAAAATTAATTTCATCGCTATACAATAAAGATCCTTTATGATTATATAAAAATACTAAGATAGTAAAATTTCTACAAAATATTGAATCCAGAATAATATTATGTAATACTTACGATACATCCGGTGTAGTATTAGCCAAAAGTTTCACACAGTCAAGGCAGCCCCTTGCAGCGGCGTAGTGGAGCGCCAGGGCTCCGTTGTTCGCACGCCCACCTGCCATCGCACGACCGCACCACCACCCCTCGACAGCTAAACGACCGCTCCTGTAACAACAAATATTATATTGTGAATAACTTTCTACTTAAGTATGATTAGAAACTTTAAAAATTATCTATCATCGTTGTCTAAGCCAGTCGCATTTTCTAGAAAAAAAATGTATTTGGCAGCTTAACCCAACGCCGCCATTTGTCTAATATCAAACTCATATCAAACAATATAAAAGACTTGTGTTTACTATATCGTAATTACCAATATTTTCAGTTCAGTTAGTAGTATTAGAAAATGTAACAAATATGTTTAAAAATTTTATATCACATTATCTACAAAATATTAGGGACATGTCTAAAAGAATTATTAACATTAAAAGTTTTATAATTCAATGTTTTCATATAAAAGACATCAACGCGCAAAGTTTGAACAGCGCCATCTCTGCAAACTTTAAGGCAGTACTAAGTAATATTAATAAGAAGATACTACTTTAATTCCCCTACTGCTCACTAGGTGGCAGTTGAAGACATTTTACTTAGATATCGTCTGTAAAAGGTTTTTTGTAGAATATGTATCAGTATTTTATTGTATATTATATTGTTTACATGTTACAGCAAATTCCTGCTTTAAACAATATATAATTAAATAAAATTATCCAGACATAGACCAACACAAAATAAGCTTAATTAAACCTTAATTAGGACATAAAAATATGTATATGAAATATTCGCTAGAATCTATCCATTTAAAATTCAAAAAATAATTACTAAATATATATAATACTAAATTAATAAATATATATAATACTAAAATTCAAAATATGGAAAAAATTATGCGAAAAAGCTATTAATATCATAAAAATATATTTTTTATAAATCAAATGGCTAAAATTGTGATGATTAAGTAAGTTATAGAAGTACTTATTTCTTGTAGATAAATTTAGTTATATTGTGTAAATCAGTGTGAAAATTTTAAGCACTCTGCTTATAACTTTTTTCTTTTTATTTTAAAGAATATTTCCTCAAATTAATTTAGACGTTTAAACGCAGGATTAAATGTATTTTTTTATAAAAAAACTTATATGTATTTTTATTAAATCACTAATATTAGCGTACTAGAAGCTTAAGAGAAATATTATTGGTATAATAGTTTTATTTTAGATACGTACAAAATATTATATTGTGGAGACGGTAAGCTTACAAATATGAACATATAAGTTTCATATTATAAACTAGCTTGCAAATAAATGGGTTAAGCCGATTCTGAGATTAGTGAGACAATTAGAAAAATCTCTTTTTTTTCTATTACTTGTTAAATGCCACCTTTAACATTTATATGAGGCCTGCCGTGACGCAGGGGCACAAAGTATGAGTATAAACACGACTGGTTGTGGGTTCGATCCCCACTCGAGGAAAAATAAATATTTATATTTCCATTTCCTGGCTCCGGTGTCGAGGCAGGGCGCGGCGTTGAATTCCGCCACTCAGCACGCAATGCCTCAATAATTCGTCAGAAAGTGGGGAACGGAAGGTCTTCACACTAGGTTCCCTCTGCCTACCCTGCTGTTTGCGGGATACAGCGTGAAGCTGATTACTTATAACATTTATATATCTTCTATATGCAAACACCGATTTTATTACAAGTATAAGAGATATATATAGATTATAAATGGTGATTTACCTTAACACATATATGTATATGAAAGAAATTTAGGTTAATATTAAGCTAGTCCATACTAATGTTATTCCGGATACGCAGGTAGACACCGTGACGCGCCATTGTTGGAACCCCATAAGTTCAATGACTAACTGTATTTTAAATGTATCACTGACAATTATAACATCCGTGTAAAATAGTTAACTAAGTTAGATTTTACTAATATTGCAAAAAAAAAACAAATTAATTTCTTCTTTTCATCGGTCCTTATTTCTTTGCGATATTTTACTTTAATACAACCTAATAACATTTAAGTTAGTAAAATTAAATTACTTATTACTTGAAAATTTTAAAATAGTATAAGAAAACATCAACAAAAAAATGAACTCTACTATCAAATTAAAAATTATTTAATTATAATATAAAGTAGTAAAATTAACAAAACGATAAATATTCTGATAAGATTTTATAAGCAAAGAGTTGGGTATATTTGGTGAATCACAGTTTTCACACGTTTAGCGATTATATTATTCAGATCGTGCGAATGTATGTACATTTGTTTTATTACTTTTATACATTGTTACTTGTTAATATGAGGATTACTTGTTCATTGTATATTTAACACTTGCCTGACTACGAATTACTGGTAGAGTTGTTACGAAAACTATATCTTTACAAATAAGGATAAAAGAAAGTCTTAGTTGCGCTTACAGCTTTACAATGTATACCACAAGTAGCTTTATCGACAGAGGGAACTTAGTGTTAAAACACTCCGTTCAACGCTATTAATTGAGATATTTGCGTGTTTATGTCACATATTTTTTGTAATCACTGTAATAATAACATGTGTACCTAATTTCATCTAAATATATTTAGAAAATCTTCATTTTACACAGGTTATATAGAAATATTAAATTAAAAATAAAAAATAGTATAAACACTTATTTACCTAAAATTTCCGGCGCGTAAGGCAATATCCAAAGTGTCGAGGTCCTCAGTATAGTCGTGGCACAACTCTAACGTAGAATTTCTGGCTTCGTGGACGTCAAACAACACTGTCCCATCACTATTTTTGTCTGTCATAACACTTCTGTACGACCTGGTGCCAAAACTTGATACAGCTGGAGCACCACGAATAAACTTTCTAGGCGGCACATTAGCACTTTGATTGGTAAATAATTTCTGTTTTCTTAACCGTTTCTTCACATATCTTCTCATCCGTAAGGATAGCATGACTCTTATCCGTATATGACGCTTGATATTTCTATCGTAACGGATTTGTTCTTTCATTTTTTTATCCCGTTTTTTTCGTTTTGGCACCTCATCTATCCTCTCTAAAGTAAGCTTTCGCTCGATCAATCGATTTGATTCGACACTTGGTGATCGATTGAAGAAATCCAAGTGATTATTTTTCCAGGATTTACTCAGCGACCAGTTTTCACCGCACGATGAGTTCTTGACTTGAATTGGTCTTTCATATATATCGTCATCCAGAGCGATCATTCGTCGTGAAATTAGAAAATTATCAATATTCCGTCTTAGCGTACTGGTTTGAGAAGTTTCTATAGTATTTATTAGATTGGAAGTGAGTGTTTCTGATTTGTCAATATTATCACGATTTATTGTGGGTTCAGGAGTGACTTCTTTATTTCTTCTCTTCGCTAATGTCATGATACGTCGCCGCATGCCCGACATGTTGGTCAGCTCACTTTTCAAAAACGGTCCCTTTCTGTCGGACGTCATATCCGGAGACCAGGCGGCGTTTTCTGAACAACTGCAGAAGTCCTTCAAGATCCTCGCTATAGCGTTGCAGCTGTCCACTTTAGACCTCTCCCTGGGCATTTTACCATTTTTCTCCTTATTCGTCATTTAACTTGACGAATGATCGAGAGCACTCACTGTTGTAGAATAAACAAGAATATATAAGCGATAGTGTATGTAGTACGTAATTAGAAATGAGGTTTATTCGGTAACTTCCGTATTCTCATATATACAATGATGTTGCATAATTAATGTCAGAAGTGAAACATCTCGACTGCGGAGTGCGGAAAGAAGTCTCTGTGATGTTAACTCAGTCGCTGACATGTTAATGATGGTGGTTAGTGGACGAGCAATTAAAATACTTATAGGCCTTTGAATTTCGACAGTTAATTATATGAACTAACTTTGATGTAAGATATATGTAGATTTTTAGCAATTAAATAATTAATGTAATACTGTCTTTGTGTTGATTAGCTTACATGATGAGTATGGGTTCAATTACACTTCCGGGGAATTTCTCATATTTAAAATGAAAAAAGGAAAGAAAATCAAAATATGGATAGCAAAGTTATTTTATGAAAATTCAAGAACAACCTCTTGTAAAGCGGTGCAAAATTATGTATGATATAATATAGGAAAATAGGCAGAAATATTTTCTTGTAATTCT
>JAEBDU010013222.1:0-43896 GCA_016802625.1 Heliconius numata
GCACACATAAACAAAATTTACAAACACTAATGTAAAATAATTTGACAGGTCACTGACCTTGGCCCTTATCTAAGGGCTACGAATTTTAGGGAAATTATTATTTAATTGTTATAAAATGACATTGTGGTGTAGAGACAGGATAACGTTGGGTGTTGGTTTGATTTTCATCCGGAGAAATGATTATATTAAAGCTTTTTTCTTTTTTAATTCGTAATACTAAGTGCGGCGTTAAGTACTGTCACTCAACGCCGCTATCGTATTTAAAAAATCTAATTACGATTGAACAGTTTTGAATTCAAATCTTTTTCATGGCAACGGCGTAGACGTGTGCTACGCCATGTTATATTATCGCATGACTGTCATTTTAGTCAATTTAAGTTATTTAGTCAGATTATCTAATTCACAATATATTTTTTAAACAAAAAGTAAATTTTGATGGTATATTTTAGCTATATTAGCTCCGTACAAAAAAAAATACAGCTTCACGCTGCATCCCGCATATAGCAGGGAGGGTAAAAGGGAACCTAGTATTAAGACACTCCGTTCCAAACTTTTCGTTGATATTTTCCAGGCATTGTGTGTTGCGTGGCGGAACTCAACGCCGGGATTTTGCCTTCGTCCCAGAGTGAAAAAATAAGTATTAATTAAAAATCATTATCTGCTTACCTACATAATATATGAGGAATAAACAAAAAAATATCATATTTTTTTTCAATTGTTGCTTGTGTCTCTTTCGCAATCGCCTCTAATGTCGAAGTACATTTGATATTGACTGTCTGCACATTATCACACCTTAATTGAGTCCATGCTAATAACGTTTTGTTTGGTTATGATAATTTTTGTTATTATAAATAATTAATTATTACAACATACATATATGTATATGTAAATATATATCCGTATATTGAAATTCAATTTTTTAATTAAATAAATGCTAAGGGAGGTGTCACAGTGAGAAAAGGAGGACGCGCTTCGGTGCTTTGGGTACGGCGAGAGAATGAGTGATGAAAGAATAGCAAAATAGATTTATTAAGGAAAAGTGAGTGGTAAGAGAGGTAGGGGGAGACCTCCTCGTTGACGTTCAAAAACAGTGCCAATGATACTAGAGAAAAGTTTTTTATATATAATTCTCTAAATTTAAGACATTTTTGTATAATTTTGATATATCTAGTTAAGCAACACTCACCCAAGTCAGTTACAGGATGGGTGTGCAAATCTCTTCGTTCCACTCCAAAGGTTTTTCCCATATTATTTTTACATATCGCTTGATATTTCAATCAAAAATGTGACCAAAATCAATATTTCATAATAGATTGCCAATTGAAGTAATCTTTGACCGATAAGAGAGTATTTTGACGTTACATTAGATAAGAATAACATGGTAAATGCTGATTAAGTTGAGGTGTGCAAAAAAAATCTTTATTTAAAAAAAAAAAAAGAAACGTTATTTTTTCTTAGCTTCACACGTTTCCCGTATATAGCCCTGATACCACAGGGAGAACTAGTGTTAAGACACTCCGTTCACCACTTTTCAATCAATTTGGCGAGGCACTGCGTGTTGAGTGGCAAAATTCAATGTCGCACTTTATCTATTAGGGCAAATGTAATTTAATTTTTCAAAAATATTTAGTATAGTGAAACATATTCCCATTTTTTTTACAACGCAATGAAAAGGAAATCGTTAACCTTATTCCACTATTTATATTATTGAAATATAATTCGCATACAGATTTAGGTCTTTAGATAGTTTATATAAAGAAATATGTTTAAAAAATATGTAATTCACATTTAATATTTTTCACAACGTTATGTTCCGCGACACAATACGCAAAAGATTAAAATTGGCGAAAAAGTGACAAATAGAATCTTAACATTACTATCCTTCTGCCTTCCCTGGGCGGGATCGGGGCTATTTGCGGGATACAGCGTGATGTTTTATAGTTGACAACATTATTTCTATACTTCCTTGTAATGAATTCACAACGCTATTTACTCACCCTATCAGCTGACCGAGGTCGTTGAACCGGGAAAGTTTACCTTGTGTCATAGCTATTTAAATGTCAATAATTATTATGAGGTCATCGTAGCGCAGTGGCACACCGTGTGACTGAAAACGCGAAGGCTGCGAATTCGATTCCCTATCAGGGGAATCAATTATTTTCATTTGAAGGCTCTAGATAGGCTCTAGGATAAGCGGAAATTAATATAAACCTATTTGCCTTCGTTCCTAGAATGCTTAGCTTAAGAACTTTAGTGAGGTGGACGACCACGTGGGCTACACAAGTAGGGTATGGTAACTGTATCGCTATTTCCCATTTAAAAAAATATGTTTTCTATATAATATTATAAATATTCGCTATTATCAGCTGAACTTAAATGTAATATGTATGTATTAAACATATAAACCATTTTTTACGTTAACCAAAAAGCGATAGATGGATAGGTTTTATACTTTTAAAAAAACGATTTAGGTATTCGAACCTGCGTCCGTCCAAACCATAGTTAAATATCAAGACGATGTCCAAGAGGCGCGACTTCCAATCCTGCTTCCTCCAAATTTACGTACTTTTCTTTCTTAGGTCTTGAACAGCACTAGAAAATTATTTAAAACACTTTGTTTCATACTACGTTCATCAAAGTCGGTTAAAATCTAATTGATTAATAATAGACAATGAAAATACCTACCTCTTATCTAAAAAGCGGTCTGTACATCACATGGTGTTTCTGTCTCTCTCTAACAAATAGAATAACGTATATTTGTCTCGCTCTCAGGGTGTCGACCGGGTGAATGACCGCCGAAATTTCGGGTTCAACGAACGACCGAAAGTTGATTGTACTGTTTGAGATACGTTTTTCGCATATATATATTTTCTTTTTTGTATATTTAATTTGTATTTTTCTTATAAATTTTCTTTATTTAAGTGTTTTTCTTTTTTTTGGCATAATTTTGTTGATTTTAAAAACAATAGTTGTCATTTTTCTTTAATTTAACAATTAAGTGCAAAATTTATACTGATGTTATGTTATTTTTAAGAACCATTGGTTTTTGGGTTACTTTTTTAATTCTTAAATTTAACACATATTTTATAATATAATCATTAAAAAATAGATTAATACATATTACTATTACTAATATATTTCATTATTTTTTAAATATTACCTACAAAATGAAACAACTTTATGATTTTTTTACTTCCAACCCATTGAAAGTTCCTGGGTGGCGTAACTTAACGTCGCACTTTTCCTTACCGGACTTGGGAAACACACACATATTTTATCAATGTAGTGGAATTCGAACTAACAACTCATACAAGCATGGTCCTAGTGATACTAAAACAATTTTTTTTTCACTATCATATTTAATTTTAAATTTATCCATCTTACAGATCAATGTACTGAAACAACAAGATTACATAACGTTTACATTTTCGTTCATAACTCAAAAACGGCTGAGCCCACTTTGATGAAACTAACACAATAAGAAAGATAATAAAATTATCTATATTTTGATATATTATTCAATTATCTAACGTATATAATAAGAAAGGAGGAAGCCAAAAGCAAAGCACCGTTGTGCGGGGTCGGCGAATTTTTTGACGGTCATTCAACTTGGTATATTGAACGAAAGTGACTTATTTAATACTTATTGCTTAGTGATATTAATATATGATTTTTTCCGCATAGCATATTAAATAGTCTCAGGACATTCCGTTTGCTAAAATCCGCATATATTCTTAAACTAAGTGCGGAACTAAACGCTGCGTTAATTTCAAAGCCAGGAAATAAATTAATAATGTAAGGATCAATCCCACAACTACTACTTTTCACTCAGATGTTATTCCACTGTGCCACAATGGACTCATTTATTTTCATGATATGATTTTCTAATACAGTCATTATTAAGATTAACATAGCTTAATATTGTTTTTTATGGAAATAAGTAATTTATTTGGAAATGTTCGTTAAAAAAATACGTTTTGAATATTATCTTATATATACTTTACATTTATATCTAAGATGAATATTGAACGCTACACTTAAAAAAAACATAGTTTTAGAAAAAAAAACACCGATGCGGGATTTGAACCCGCTCTTCTCTTCTTCTTCTCTTTTTAATCTTTCAAAAGTACAATATAATTTTAATATTGTGATTTCAGCACAAACTCGAGTTAGTAATTGTAAAGCACAAACCAAAGGTTATCGACATTGAGGTTGAATGTGCCAAAATTCACCCAGCGTTGATTGACCCGTGTCGCACTTCCGCGTACAGTTGTCGTAGGTCCTATGGTATTTTGCTTTGTGTTATGAAGAAAGTGGTTAGCAGAGTTGATATGTACTGGTTTTCGACTAAATTCTCCACTCTCCGGGAAAATTCTTTGAGTTATAAGTGGAGAATATGGTAAATAGCACTTCGAATTTACAGAAAATTTGCTCAAATACGTCATTATCATATTGACACTGGAAGTCCTATGCTTTTTCCCGTAGGCAAGATAAGTAAAGGGAACCTAGTGTTAAGTACACTCCATTCCCTACTTTTCAGCCAATTTTCAAGATATGGTATTTTAAATGGCGGAATGCAACACCGGGCTTTATCTTGTTACCAGAACGAGGAAATGAAAATAATCCTTATTCGAGTGAGAATCAAACCCACAACCGTTTCGTCCACAGTCAGACACGCTACACCACAACGCCCTGAACTAGAAGTCCTGATTTTTCAGTAAAACTACTGTACCACAACGGTTCTTTTTTTTTAAAAAAGACTTCAAATAGATGAAAAATAAATAGTGATAATTGAATACGCCCACATTCAATGTCTATATGTCACTAGGTGTCACTTATATGTCACTACCTTTTTTCCAGTGATCCCACGGGAATCACTCAAGCATTTAGTGACCCGGTATAAACATGCCCATTTACTGGGGTTGTCGTAGAGACATAGCGTGTGACTAAAAAAGCGGCGGTTGTGGGTTCGATTCCCACTTAGGGAAATGAATTGTTTAATATTTCAATGTCTCCCCTCTGGAGCTAAAACAAAGAGCAGCGTTGATTTCCTCCACTCAATACGCAATGTGTCGAAAATACAGCGGCTAGAGTGTAACCGAGTGTTTTAAAACGAAGTTCCCTCTGCCTACCCTGCGGGATGCTGCGTGAAGCTGAAAAATATATAATAATATGTCATCAAACGTGCAGACAGACATTTTGTTTATGAAAAAAAGTCTAAACACAGGCTCTAATAACATATTAGTTTGTAAGAATAGGTCAGTGATAGGTTGTTCACCCGAGATCAACGTCCTCGCGACGGAGTCACTTCAATTTTTTGTTTGGTCACTATTTTAGTGTATAACCAGTGTATATTTAGCTTATGATGTATTTTATAAGTATGTAATATACTTATTTATTATATATGTTTAGACTTTTCTTAATCACCAAGAAAATCCTTATTAAACAAAAATCTTAGTCGAAAAGTCCTTAGTATAACCTTTAAACTATATGTACTATATATAAAAATAACTGTTAAAAAACAAGGTGGTAGTGAGTTCAAGTCTCATTTGTCAAAATATAATCATTCTCTTGGTTAGGTTACAGTGTACGTGACCTTGGGTCCATCAACTTAGAAGCAGGAAAATTTTGGTCCTTATCTCCAGTTTATACCTAAAAAATTAAGTTTTAAAATAAGTAAGTTAGCATTGGGCGTAACTGTCATAGTGGCTAGTGACATAATATCCTTAGTGTGAAATAAAACATTTTTAAAAAATGTTAAAAATACAAAATGTCATCTCAATCAAAATGGCGTATGTATATTTCACAATAAAAATCTAGCCAAAATTCCACAATAAATCACAACACACAAAATCATTTGTCTATGAACCATTATTTTCGGTTGGCTGTCACTTTTTTGACATTTACACGAAAAAGGTTTATTGTTTAAAAAAAAACGTCATATTTTTTTTTAATCGCCGCTATGCCAAAATCGAATGACGGCTCGTCTGATAAATCGCCATAATTATATGACGTTAGTCGGGATTTAAAGTGTCTTCAAGGTCGTTTCGAAAATAAACTTTTGGTGTGTGACAGACGACGGTTCCTTGACACTTGTGTGTGGTTTTAACAGAAATAACTTTAGATTCAATGTTTTTAAAAGAAAAGCTATGTTTTTGTTAGCTATGATTTTTAACGCTTATCCAGTAAATAAGTAGAAAATGTCAATGGAAATTTTGATAGTCCTCCCAGTATTTGTAGATAGAGTTATATATAGATCCTTAATTTATATGCTAAAATTAATGGCCGCGTCCGACTGTAAAGGCGACAGTTGTGGTTTTCATTCTTCTTCAGGGGAACGAATTATTTAATAGTTTCATTTCCTCGCTCTGGTAACAAGATAAATCGCGGCGTTGAGTTCCACCATTCAACACGCAATGCCACTCATTTCATATTACGAATTACAAGAAAAACTTATATTACCGTAAATATTTTTTTACTTATATTTTTTTATATTAAATTTATATTGTTATATAAATTTAAGTGTTGGTTTATAATGTCATGTTTAGTTCTTTAATGATGGCGTTTCAAGCCTGCCAGATGAGCACAAAAGATTACAGATGTATGTACAAGAGTTAAATGTATTCACATTCTGTCAAGCTGTCTTAAAAGTACCTTCTTTCTGCCTACCAAGCACAAAACCTTAAAAGAAATCAACTTTACTTTAACAATATTGTAAATTACTGTTAAAAAGGATTAATCATATATATTTAGTTTTATACATTTTGGAAAACCCGACGTTTCAAGCACTTTGCGGTAGACTCTATAGCGTGTCTATACACTGGTAGATAAAGAGAAGAATACACGATTAATCCGGGGAACGGAAGTGTCTTAATGGGAACGGAGTGTCTTATCACTAGGTTCCCAGGTTTCCTCTGATTACCCTGCTATGCGCAGGCTACAGCGGGACACTAAAAATAAAAAATGTAAGAAAAACGTTAAAACCAACGGAATTTATTACACAATATTTCACAAATACACAAAAAAATCGTGATTCATATATCAAAAATTATACGGAAAAGTTGATGAATGTATGTTTCTGTAACCACCTCGTTCTATTCACCCGCCCTTAGAGGCAAACGGCCTGAAGGTCGAATAACGACCCCCCAAATTACGGGTCAGGGACTTGCAACTCGCGTGAATCAGCCTCTTTATAAAATACCTTACACATGTACAATTCCTTATTATATTTTTTTATATATTCCAACAATTCACCAGTACTTAAGTTACCAAATAAGAAACTTTTCAATATAAATATCATATATTTTTTGGGGGTAGTAATTTTAAGGTATTTATGACACAGTGTAGCACTGACTGTAAACTCTTTTGGTTGTGGGTTCCATCCCCACTCGTGATTATATTTAATTTCTTTTAATTTCCCTGCTCTGGCTGGCTGGCGTTGAGTTCCGTCTCTTTACACGCAATTTCTCAAAATTAAATTTCGCAAAAAAAATATTTATAAGTCGACTAACGGCGAGTAGTGTTTTAACACTACATTTGCTTTCCTTATTCCGCAATATATGGGATACAACGTGAAGCTATAAACCCAGCTATAATATATAAAACATGTTCACGCAAGCAATTAGTCACCTGCTGTATACTTATAGTAGCCTCAGTTCAATCACCCCTGTTGCGCAGTAGAGCAGACGTTGACCCACCACGTGGGTAGCCGCGTCTTATCGCTTCCCCGTTTGTGGTATTTGTTGGTGAGTGACGCCAGCGCGTTTGGAATTCTATTTTTTGAATTTGACATTGACGTTTTGTTTTTTTTTTTATTCTTTTCAATTTGATTGTAGCAGTAGAACAGGGTCGTTAATGTCTTTTTTATTTTATTTTTTAACTATTTTTTTTGTTATTATTAAGGTTTAAATTATTTGTAAAAGTTAAAAAAAACAACAGTTTTTAACGTATACAAAATTGTCTTTTTCGATTTGATATTGATGTTTTTTTTTGTTTCATGGTAAGCGTAGAGTCCTACTATGGATGCCTGATGGATGAGGTGTACTCAAATGCGTAATTCATTTCAAAGTAATTTACTAAGTCGATTGTTATTTTGAAACTAAGTAAGACGTGTGATTCATTTGTGTAAGCAAGAATACATTATTTATTATGTAACAAAAATGGAGTATAAATTCCATTCATTTGTTTAATAAATAAATATGTATGTATATTTAAAATATTTTTTTTGGATACACTTTGTATCCTGCATATACATAGTAGACATAAAATATTTAGTGTTAAAACACTCCATTCAGAGTCTTATCTTACTATCAGTTATAAATGAAAAAAAAATCATAGAAAAGAAGTTAAAAATAATATATATTTAAATAAAATACCCTCAAAAGAAAGTATCTTACTCAAAATTTTCTTAAAAAAATAACGAGGCCACAAAAAAGGCACAGACATAATAGTCAGCAATTTCAAAACATTAAGCAACCTCTATTATCAATAAGTTTACTTTTACTATCGTTCTTTTAAAGTTTCACTAACATAAATACAGCCTCTAAATGGCTATACTTAATGGATACAATGATTAATATTCATGCCCATATATGGTATGTAATCCAAATTTATCATAATAAGGCTAAGTTATAGATCATAATTTTGTCTTGTGTTTTTAATAATATATCTTTTGTCACTTTCATTATAAAATATAATATTTTTTTAAGAACAGAATTTTTTTTTATTTTGTTTTAAAAAATACCTAACATGTATTTGCGAAACAACATCATTAAATTTGTGAATTTAACTATCTGGTAAATTCCCAGCCTATTTCTTTATTTTTAGGGATTTAGAGTGTCTTAACATTACACTTTGCTTACTCTCTTTGCTATATAGGGGATACAGGATGGGACTTTTTATATTTATAGTATCTTTAAAAAAAATTAAACTCTTATCTATAGGATTAGTAAAAATACCTCGATACAAACAAAGAAAATGATAACCTACTTAATTCATGAAAACAGATTATAAAGTGTCAATTTTACATTCCATTCTAAGTCTAAATAAAATGTCAAACGTATAATTTAGTTATGTATTTTCTCGAATATTTTATTTTTATATGTAAACAAACGACTGTTTATGTAGTAAACCAAGGACTCAAAATAATCAAAATCGTTTTTTTTCACACGTAGCAGACTAGCAAAGCATATATATATAATGTTAATATAGTCACCAACAAACAATGCCTCCAGAATTCGGCGGAAAGTGGGGAACAGAGTGTCTTAACACTAGGTTCCTTCTGCCTACCCTGCAGTGTTCGGGATACAGCGTGAAGCTGATTTTTTTTAATATAGTCATTGCCCGAGTGAAAATTCAACCCATAACCACTACGATTATAGTCGACGGCCTCATTTTTATAGCAATAAATTATCTAAATAAAACATTTTTTATTTGGTATTATAGTAGGAGATTACAAGCTATCTGTGAACTAAATTTCATTTTAATCCTTTGAGCCAAGTTTATGAATTGGTACAACTGTCAAAACAGACATACATACAATTAAAATGTTCTTAATTATATTACTATAATATGCTTTTAATAAGTGTTTAATATATAATTATATATTTATGTTTTTAATATGCAAAAAAGAAAGAATTATCTATTATAACCTATTCAAATATTATTTTTTATTTTTTTATGTTGACTGAAGACCCAATTCTTTTAAGATTTTTTTTCATAATAGGAGAAGTCATATCACTTATTCGGTGTAACAATGACGTAATTGCAAATCAATATATATTTTTAAAAATGTGAATACAAAGATGCAATATATCAAAAAGTGCAAATATTTCAGTCTCTCTCTAAATGAGGTCTATGGTACGATGGGCTGTCTCTTTTATTTTATGAGAAGAATTGCCAATGCCAGCCTGGATTTTTTTTTTAGTCTCACGCTCTATCCCGCATGTAGCAGAGATACTCGATTCACTGTCCTCCTGAATCCACATGGCGTGTTACGGGGCGGAACTCAACGCCGGATTTACATAAAAAAATATATATAACTTAAAAATGGCGGAATTCCTCCAAGTGTCCTATTCAAAGTGTTTTCTGGTCATGACGTATAACTGTCACTCAGATCGATCAATATTACTATCTCGGTTCGGCGGCCGGTCGGCGAACCCCCAAACGCGGGTCAATGGCACCGATAGTAACACAGTGGAAGCTATGTTATACTGTGCTATAAATTGGCAAAAATCTGTTTTTATATAAAAAATATATATACATATATTAATGTGGAACGGAGTGTCTTAACACTATGTTCCCTCTGCCTCTCCTTCCGTGTGCAAGATACAGCGTGAAGCTAAAAAAGAAATATACATAAGTATTAATTTTTAATGTTGACCTTATTAATGTGGTGGGAATTGGAGAAAGGAACGGAAAAAGCTTCATCATGTCTCACTTGTCCTCTTTGTGAGACTTTGCGTGTTGAGTTGAGAGGCGAGCAAGGGAGGAGGTCTTATTACTTCTTCTTACTTTTTTTATCCTCCTTCTATATGTGAATATAGAATATTTTATGTATTTTTAAAGTTTTGCGCTGTAAGAACAATTGTTGAGCTTGTTGCTGGCTCTTCTTAGCAGAACTGCCTTACGAGATAAAAAAAATATTTACAATAGTCAAAAAAATAGTAAATAATGTTTTGACTTTGAAGTTAAGGAGAGATTCGTCACATATAAAGTGACGTGACATTTAAATCCTAATTTTCTGCCAGTTTAAAATTGAATGTGAGAAAATATCTCGTTATATTTTAAATTACCAACATATTATTAAGATATGTTCTAATTGAGTTATTTTTGTTTTTATTTAAATTAATGTTCTCACAGTATTAAATGTTAATGAAATGGGCAGACATTGGGAAAAAGAATGAAAACTAACTGAAAATTATAAAAAATTGTAACTTTCTTAATTAATGAATTTACAGCAAGTTATTACCACTATATTTAACAACGGTACCATTTACCGTCAATTTCAAATCAAGAAAAATTTTGGCATGAAAATAGAAATAGATAGAAAACTGTAAAATTGTTCTACAGTTGAATAAAATAAATTAATAAATACTGTTACAAATATTATTTAGTGTGACTTTCGTTTTGAATGTTCCGTTGTTGCGGGGTTAGACTATAATGGCTTAGTTTCGAGATGAAACGCGATCGTTGTAAGTTCAAATCAGATTGTAAAAAAAAATATTAATTGTCTATATATAGTACGGACGGATTTTCATGCTGTTTTCAATAAAAGAAAAAGTGTGAGATTTCAGATATATTATTTAATTAGTGATTGATGATTGTGGATGATTTGGAGCAAGAAGAGATTACGAATTACCGCTTACAAGGTCACTTTTAAGTAATACTGTAGAACGAATGTTGCACGTTAAGGAAGAAATAGCAACGGAATTGAGTGTCTTAACACTAGATTCCCTCTAACCTGCTATGTACGGGATATAACGTGAAGCTAAATATATATATATAAAACACCTACGTGATATATAAAAGACTCCCAAAAATCCATACTTCACCAATTTCCCCGCCGCCATTTTCCCGTTTCCACGCTGTGGAGGCGACCTTGTGACGTCACCGCGGTTATTGATTCGCCCCATGTGGCCTTAACTGACTGTCGAAAAGAGGTTATGTTAAATATTTTTAATTTATGTTTTATATATTATATTTTTGTTTTTTTAGTGTCAGGCTGTATTCCATATATTCAAAATATCCTTTATTTTTCCTTTAAATTTTTTAACTAAATACTTTAGATTAAACTAAATTAAAAGTTCTTGGAGAATATCAGCTTCGAGCTTTTTCTTGTATATAAAGGTGGAAGGTGAAGGAAACCTCAAGTTAAGATTTCTGTTTTCCTACGTTGAAACTTTACCGCATCGCCGTACTTCATACTAGAACAGGGAAACGTACCCATAGTCAGTGCGTTACAGATAGACGAGGTCCATTACGCCATAATAGTCTCTAATAATATTTTATAATAATATCCTATAATTTTAATTTACTATAGTAATGCCTAAAAATCTATAAAAATAATATTTTATTAAGAAACTAGGTTTTATATACAAGGCGTGGAAATATTTCTAAAATTAATCGTTTATCTGGGAGATATGGAAGGCAAACGCTGTGGATGTAGAGATGTTGTGAAATTTGAGTAAACATGTCGAAAATTTCGGTTTTTTATATTAGATTTTCATAGAAAATATAAATTCGTTTTATAATGTATGTACAGCACAGGAAATTGAATGTAAGACATTCTGTTTCCCATGCACTATAAAAATTTTTCGACATTGCGTTGCATAAACGGTATTTAAAACTGCGCTTTCTTATTAGATCCAAAAAATAAACAGAATTTTCTCTAAACAGAATCGAACCCACAGTTATGTTAACTTATTTCACTTAACTTTTTAAAATTTTGTCTGGATATAAAAATATAACTATTACGATACTTATTTTTAGTTTAGATTTTTGGACGATAATATTTTAATATGTAATTATAAGGGAACCCTTCAGCAGGTGCTTTTAATTATAGTAGCTTTAGTAAAAAAAATAGATTGTTATTATGTAAGTGGAATATGCAACACAAAAATAATTATTAAATTCGTACTAGTAATTACTGAGAGTAGTGCGTTAATAATTAAAATTAATTCATGAATTGTACAAAATAATATAATTATTTGTTAGAAAAAAAATATTTACAACAAAAAAAAATCAATAAAAACAACAGACAAACAATATAATATAAATGAAATAGTTTCATTATATGAATTAATCACAGTCAAGTCAATGTTATGAATGGAGAGGAGAAAAGTTTTTAAAATATAAAAACAGAGAAAAATATTTTTTTGTCTGTTCTCTATCCTTTATAAAGCAGGTTAGGCAGAGACATTGCGTGCAGTGGCGAAATTAAACGCCGTTTAAATAGCATTTTATGACCATTTATAATATAATACTCATTTAAAAATAAATAAATATGATAGGTGGTATCATCGTGTTAATGACTCACAGTATGTACAGATATTGTAACTATTGTATGTGTATATTAAAGTTTATTAAACTACTTCTTTAATACTTTTATAGATAGGCTTAGAGTTACTTTTATAGTCTATAGTTTATTTGAAAAAATTCTCTTGCTCTATATGGTCTAGGTGTCATATTTTCTTATTATTGTTTTCCATGATTTAAAGTAAATTAAAACGTTTATTTAAATAATAAAAGGCTATGAAAAGGACAGATTAGCTTCGAAATGAATGATTCAACATATAAATTTCATATGGAAAGATCCCAGCACAGAATGAAAATTGACATAACCGGTTGACAATATTTTCCGGGGTCATCGACCTTGTTGTGACGTAACAGCATAATTAAAAAATAGATATTTAAAAAAAATGTCTATTAGATATGACTATGTTTGATGGTGACATTGTTTTTAGTCTTCGATGTTGACGTCACGGCTTGAAATAAAAAAAATACGTTTCGAAAAAAAAAATTAAAATTAAAAAAAAAAATTGCTCATCAAATTGCCAAAAAATGCAAGCGTCTAAAGTCCCGAACTAGAGTTCAATAGCTTTTCACCGAAATCCACTTTGTTTGGGTCTCGGGGTCAACGACACGGTGTGACGCCGGCGCGTCTGTGTGCGTGCGGTCGTGTGCGTGCGGACGCGGCGCGCGCACACATCGATACACCACACGACATCGTCCGCTCGCTTTATATCTTAATTACTCGGGCCCTGCAAATATTTTCCTACTTCTAATTACGTTTTTGGGACGTTACACACCCTACCTTAGAGCTAACACTGAATTCCCGTCTTAAACTGTCAATTTGGCCAAAATTTTCGCCAATTCCGACCGTTGGGGGTAACTGAACTATCTTCCAAAGTTGATTATTCGGCCGAATGAAAAAATATATAATTTTTCGTTAGCCCGGCTCGAAGATTCGTCAATGCGTCAGTTTGGTTCGAGCCGTCCCGGCGTCGACATCTCCAGTCGCAAACGCGAAGCCGAGTTGTGAACAACCTATAGTACAAAATATAACGTACAAATTTTTCCTTACAGTGAGGTGAACGTATATTTTTAATGTGACAGTGCCTTTTTAGTGCGTGTGACCAAATTACGTTGATTGGAGCGTGTCATCAGAGTATCAGAGCTAGTTTTCACGTAATGATGCGATTTTAGACAACCGATGGCCATCGGTTCGCTAAAATCGGTAATCGGTTCTCAAATACTACAACTTATTTCTTAATTCATTCAAACACTTTTTTCTGCTCTGGTTTTCTGTTTACAGATATTTGTGTTTTCCTTAAACAGTATACGGGAACAAGTGAATTTTACAATAAATATAACAGTGCCTTAGTAGAATGTTTATTTAAGACAGACGAAGCGAATAAAATAGAGACCACGGCAACAAAATGCCAAAAAACTTGTTACTTTTCAAAAAGTTAATCCCAGAATTAAACTTCGCGAAAAGAAATCTTACATCGCCGCTCGGCCGGAACATATTTATCAGTTAATGCAGTGGTGCTTAAATAATTAGACGGTGCCATAAAATTTTTCGAAAAAATCTTATGGTGTGAAGAGTTGCCTTAGACAAAGTCGGAAACTGAAAACAAAAACTAATTTTACATAAATACAAGGAACACCAAATTGAGTGATATTAGTTAGGCCGAAATGCGAATACGATTCGCGAAGGTTCTCAATTATTCAAAAGTCACTTAAGAAGTTCTGTTAAGAAATATGATGAATAACAGCCAGTTCCACGAGCTGTTTGGATCTCAGTGGCCTCCTGATCAGCATGGAGGCCACTCCTCGGCCTCGACTATGCTGCACCAGGGACAGAATCTGCCCCAGGGCATGCAGCTTAAGAGGGAACCCCACACGGAAGTCCAGGGTGTGATGCACAACCAGATGGGAATGGATATCACATCAGGATCTGTTGCAGACAGCACGTCTCCGCCACCAGGGAACAGTGATGGGATGTTTGGTTCCTCTATATCAGGAATGTTCATGGACAAAAAAGCTGCCAACTCTATAAGAGGTAAAAGTCAGTGTTTTTTTTTGTATTTTTTTCTTTTTTTCCTTATACAAATATATTGAATTAATATGAGTTTTGATAACATATCCTAGTTTATTATAAAAATATTTAATATTATATAAATATAGTGAGTAACCTATCTAACCAACTTTGCCCACGCACTTGAAGGTCGCATATTATTTTTCTTTCAAGTCTATTTATTTGTTTTTTTATGGAAAGAGACAGAAATTAAAAGAAAAAACTTCAAACCATATCTAAATATGTATGTAGCTGCTCAGCTATATCTTTTTTTAAACTTGATATTACTTTTTTTAAAAGTTAAAAAGTTCTAATAGTGATGAGACATAAATGGATAAATTTCTTTTAAAAGTCTCTCATGATAAAAGCTTTACAAAAGTTTCAGTGGTTTTCACTTAGCTCTACATCCCTACGATAGACGTTATGTAATACGTGAAGCCTACAAATATTGATTTCTTTAATCCATAGGCTGTTTTGTGCTAAAAAATGTAATAAACAACGTAATTTTATTATTATTATACGAGTTGTAGTCCGCAAATTCTCTAAATTTTGTTATTCTAAATTACAATAAGATTGTTTTTAAGCAAATGTGGGTTCAATTTCTGTTCGTAATATATATGTAGGTTTATTCTTCACCATACATAGTTAGAGAGGCAGAGATAACTTAGTGTCCAAATGCTCTGTTTTCCACTCTATGGCCGAATTAGAGACACTGCGCTTTGAATGGCAGTACGTCAGATGCTGTCACTGCGTCACTTTTTCCTTGTATATACACTTTATTAATAAGCAGATACGCACTTTTTCCTGCACTGCCGTTCCCCCTTTTGCGTTAAATTGCGGATTACAACCACGCCCTTTGCCTTTTTACCAGAGTGGGGATCGAACCCACGGCCATTAATGTTCACACACTATTCAACTAAGCCACGACGGCTTCTTTATTAATATTACTTTATTAATATATTAAAAATTATCATCAAATACCTTCGTCTGGAGCAATATCAATATTGAATGTAAGGTATATTATACTGCGTCACTTCAATAAATCCAAAGTTCCTATTTGTTCTAATATTATCAATATCGAATGTTATAACTAAATATTTAATAAGACCGATTAAAGAAAAAAACTGGTATAACTTTTTATATATATATCAGTCTTGTGTGATTATTTTTTATTTAATTACTAATTTGTTGGTTTAAATTATAAATGCGTACATTCATCTTTAGCTTATTACGTTTAAATTGTATAAGTATATTATATATATTTTCTTTCTTTTTCGATAGAAATTTGTTCATATTTTATAACATATGAGATTTTCATTCTTTTCTGTTGTTTGACAAAGACAAAACTCTTAATTTGGTAATTTTCTAAGCAATTTTTAAAGGATATTTTATGGCGTTCCAGCGTGTTCAGTATTGTCTTAAATTTGGGCAGAAAGCGGAGAACGAAATGTCTTGACATTAGATCTGTGCCTACTCTGCTGTAAGATAAAGCAGATTTTTCCATCCATTAAACTTAGCCAGAAATTACGAGGCCGATCGTGACACAGGGGCACAATAGTGTGACTATAAACGCGACAGGTTATGGGTTCGATTCCCATTCGAGGAAATGAATTATTTAATTTTTTTTCGTTTCTTCGGTTTGGAGTCGAGACAAAGCGTAGTGTTTAGTACCACCATTCAAAATTCAATGCCCCCAATATTTTGCGGAAAGTGGGGAACAAAAGAAAATTAAGTTAAGTAGTTACAATAATCTACATAATATAATATTGGCATCGGTTAACTACTGTCAAATCATTAAAAGGACGTCATGTGTCCTAAAAAAATCACTAATAAGTTAATTATCTTGAACGATCTAAATTGCTCGCCCTAGATTTTTCCACTTAGCCATATTTCTTTGTTTCGAATTCGTGTTAATTATACCAAAATTTGGGTTAAAATAGCAGATTCCATTTTGTAATTATTAAAAATTTTAGGACAGCACTTAGGTAGTTGCAGCTATTAGAAACGTTTAGCACTATCGATTTTGTCTTTATTTATTTGTATTTATCCTCATTTATACTACTTGAGATCTTTGTGGCGCAGTGGTACATCGTCAACCTGAACACACAACGATTATGGTTTCGATTCTCTGGTAACAAGTTGACGTTCAACACGCAATGTCTGGTAAATTAGACGGTGCATAGGCAACGGAGTGTCCTAACACTTCCTTCCTCTGCCTTGCTTGCTGATAAGCGGAATACATCGCAAAACAGAAAAATAATAACTTAAAAATACTTACATAACTCAAAAATTTTATTCACCTCAATAACTATTTAAATTAAAACCCTATTGTTATGCAAATAAAATATAAAATGCAAACGAATACAATGCACTTGTGACGTTCCAACACTAAATGAGAGATGCACGTGTCAGATTCGTGGGGTGAATGCACTTGACACAGTTTGCACTTTGACTTGCTGTTACTCAATCGTTTTACAACCGTCTGTACTCTGTCCATTGATTGGTCGAATATGTTTCGTAAAAACTAAGTAGTTCGTGCTAAGTGTGTATTATTATAAGAAATAAGAAGGGACTGGAGTATTTTCTTTGTATTTAGTTAGAGAAAGAGGGAGATTATTTTGTTATTTAAATAAAAAGACATGCCTTTAAACCTATACTAAAACTATCGATTATAAAGACCTTTAGTTTTTTAAAATATTAATATATTAATTGTAATAGGAAATGTGCAGATTAATTGAAAAAAGCTTAAACATTAAATAAAAAAATATTTTTTGTAAAATTATAGACAAACAAACAAAGAAATAAGTATTTTTTAAATTTTTTTTATATCAAAAACAGAAAAGAAACGTTTGCAACATAATTTCTTTAATCTCACAATTTTATCGAGATAGTACATTTATAAAAATGTGAAATAAAAGTCATTGACTCGCCTTGTCGGTTGTTGGCCTCTGGTGTGATGTCATGCTGTCACTTTTATTTTGGGCCGTATGTGCTGTCACTTTGATCAAAATATACTTTGAGTACACGAAAAAATAAACTTTCAAGTCATTTTTAAAGAGAATTTACTTATATTTCTTTAGAAAAATTAAATATTTTAAAATAATATAACTGAAGTTGTTGTTGCACAGTTACAGTATGTGACTGTAAACGAGATGGTAGAAGGTTCATATTCTAGAACCTCTATGTCTCCCCCTTTTAATTAAATAAATGTAAAACTAAGTAAAATATAATAATACAAAACGTCATCAAAGTTCCATTTAGACTTGTTCGATGTGATGGTTATGGGTTCAATTCGCGCTAGGTACCTAAATTAGGAAAAGGATAAAGGAGGAATATGGACTGATATATATATGTATTGAAAGGTGCTATTTTTATACACTACTGGAATACAGTTCTTGTGATTCATTAATAAGATTTTAAAAGTGCCTACGTCATCATGACAATATTTTTCTTAAATAAAATTGAAGTGTCATTAAAACAATAGTTAAAATTTTATTAAACTTTAGTACTGGATCAGCATCTGACATCGCGACAGTTGTGGGTTCAATTCCCATTTCCCCACTCTGGTAAAAAAATAAGAAAACCCAATATCATAAAATGCATAATTTAGTTAATTCAACGAAAATACTTTATACATTTATTTATGAAAAACGCTTCATTAAACAAAAAAAAATCATACTAAACTTTCAGTTTCAAATTGAGGCCACACGTAAAAAAATAACAGTCGAACAAAAAAAAAGGTTCACATAAAAAAAATAAACAAAAGTTGAATTGAATTAAAAAATGTGACGTCACAGGTCAGTTGCCTTGTGACGTCACACTGCGTCACTGCAAATTACGTTCAGTTTCGATAACACTGATATTAGGTCACTGTCGTGGCTAGGACGTGCATGTGTTGCCTGCGGGACCTAGATTGTACTTTAAATTAATATATTCGTTGTTGATAACAGCAAGTATTTGATAACAAAAATGCTTACTAAAAATAATTTGTTTTTATGTATTGTAATTTTAAATTAAATACTTATCTGTTTATTAAGAACTAATGGCTTCGTTAACTTGCATGCTACTTTCATTCGACAACCGTTTTCATTGAACTTTTTAGTGTGTAGGCAAGAATATAGTATAGAGACACTCTGTTCCACGCTTTTCACTTATGAAAATGAAAACTTTAGTTATGATATGATGGATAAAGTTAGCAAATGAACAGCTTCACGCTGTATCCCGCATATAATCTAATGTTAAAACACTTCATTCTCCATTTTCCGCGATTTTTTTCAAAACATCGCGTGTTGAATGGCGAAACTCAATGCCGCGCTGTCTCTCTCTACAAGAGAGAAAAATAAAAAAAAAATCCTAAGTGGGAATCGAACCAACAACCATCACATTTGCAGTAAGACTCTGCTTCACTGCGCCTAAACGGCAGAAATATTTGTATATAACATTGTAAATAGTAACACTAACACACTACTCTTGTGTATTGCAACAGACGTCCTTGCAGAGTTGCAGCACTGGAAGCTTGTACGTTTATTTCGTACTAATCATAGCCAATAACTTTGTTTGTATGGACTTAAAATGGAATATCTTGTTTTTTCCCGTTTCCGTTGGTATTTTGAGAAAATCTAAATATTATGTTTATCTCTCCTTTTTGTGTCTTAACACTAAGTTCCCTCTGCCTACGCTGCTGTGTGTTGGATATAGCGTGAATCTCTCCTTTTTGATAAACATATATACTACATATAATGATTTTTTTCATATTTTTCATTAAATTATTTGGGTAGAACCAGGAACAGATAGACATATTACAAAATTTTATATATTATAACCATAGTTCCCGAGATAAGTTCAATAGCCTCATCGCTTCAGGTGATCAGTGGCCAAAACTAAATATAATTGGAATTTCTACTTCGAACGTAAACAGAGCAATAAAACTATACAAATAAATTAGCAATATGGAAAAGAATAAAAAAGAATTCCAACTAGATATGAATCTAGTTATAATTATTTTTAATTTATTTATCTACATTTTAAGAAGGAAGAGAAAAAGGTAGTGTTAAGTCACTCCATTCCACATTCTCACAAACTACACTATTGCAAATATATAATTGCTAGTGTTTAGAATAACATATACTTCTGTATATGTTATTCTAAACACTCAGGTACGCGGAGATAACCTGGTGTTTAAAATTTTTGTGTCTTGCTTTTCACGTAATTTTCGAGACATTGCGACTAACGGAACTCATCGCCGCGCTGTGTTCTTACTGAGAAGCGTGAATGAAACAATTCATTCCCCCGAGTGGAATCGAACCCAAAAGCGTCGTGCTTACTTTTAGACGCTGTGCTGATGCAAAATGACGGTATTATCATAATTATATATAGTCTTATAACGCCCACTCCTGGATAAACGCCCTCCTAAGAATAGAACTATAATATTATGATTATGGTTATTTTAATATCGACCGAATTTTTTGTGCACAAAAAAGATTTTAATGACTTTACGTAATTTTTTACTTTAGTCTAATATAATATGCAAGTTTACATATAAATCTTCCTTTCGAATCAGTCTGTTATAGTGAAAACCGCATTAAAATCTGTCTTAAAGGCTTAACTAGCATTTTTTTGAGAATGTTCCATAATTTAGATGTTATATTTAAAAAAAAATTCAGCAATACCCTGAAGCAAAGTTTTTCTTTACAGACTCAGAATTTTATAAGCAATTAACTTTAAAAACTAGTATCTTCTCATTTAGTAGAAAGACTTCCCACTAAAACATATTATTTGGACCGTATCTAACTAAACTATACGTGGAACCAACAGTATTGAAAAGCCGACTATTATTTTTTTAAGTCGTAAAATTCGAAAATTTTAAAATCCTAGTCCTTAGAGGCTATAAAATTTTTCTACCATTTAAACTATTCTGGGAATATTCGTAACTAATTGGCACACTCAATTTTAGTCATTATTACCTTGGAATAAAGTCCAAATTGATGTCTTTTACGGGCAAAACTTGCGTTGAAAGGTATACAACATTCGGACAACCGAGGGCATTCACCTATCTTACAGTCAATTTATACGTTCTTATGTCCTCGTCCATAAAGTCTTAAATACACTAAGACTTAGTACACCCAATGCTTTTTATTACGATGGTATAAGGTTCATTTTCTGTTAGTTTTCTAGTATATTTCGAGTACCGTACAGACTTTCAGATTAAAATTCAAATTCGATGTTCGGATTTGGCCGGGGCCGTTGACCTGTGACGTATGTGGGTGTGTGTAGTGATAACACTACTACAGACTTGAATAAGATTGTTTAAATGCGATTTTGTAGCCCTAGAATAAAAAATAATAAATCATCTTAAACCAGCTTCACGCAGTATCCAGCACACAGCAGGGTAGATAGAGAGAACCTGGAGTTAAAACACTCCGTTTCCCACTTTCCGCCGAATTCTGGAAGTTCTGAGTGCCGCAACTCTATGCTGCGCCTTGCCTCGACACCAGAGCGAAGAATTGAAAATATAAATTTTAATAAATATTCAATCCTTAGAACAAGTGGATTATTCTCTCGATTATATTAATCTCTCTTTTCTCCATTTTTGACCGATTAAAATTATTCCGTTCTAAATGGAAGAATTCGCAACAATACGAGTATATCTTACATGTCAAATTTTCAAAGGGAAATAAGATTCAAATCTATAGCCGTCGTATACAAATTCCGCCAATTTGATATTTAAAAAAATACAAAATAAAAAATATATCTTTTCAAGAAATATTATGAGTCGACCTTACTTTGTGAAATTAAAATATACGAACAGCTTTTTTAAAATTTAATATATCTAACTGATATATTTAAATCAAAAGTTTTTTCTTATGTTCTACTAAGTTACTTAAGTTCTACTATATTCATATGTGATAAATATCTATAAATATGCATAAACACATATAAATTCCAATGGCAATCAACAAGTCATACAAAATTCAGACCCCACCCACCCTGTGACGTCACACGACGTGATACAATCCGGTGTCACTGACCCGTGACGTCACGAACAGCTGACCGAGTGCATTGGACTCCCGTGTTTGATGTACATTGCATTGCACTGCATTGTATTGCATTGATCCATTCATATGGTTTCATATAATATTTTTTTTGTATTAATTTATTAAAAAAAAACAAACTAAAAATATATCATAAACATGCATATTTTAATTAAATATTATTTTATTAATAGTTTTTATCTATAAAAACTATATAGGATAACTTGCACGCTTATCAAGAGTAACAGATTCTATTCAAATTTTTGTGTTATCTCACCGGAAACATAACTTTTTGTCCTTCACGCTTTATCCCGCAAAGCAGATTAGACAGAGGGATCTTTGAACTCAATTTTGAAGTTATTGTTGAGTGGCGAAACTCACCACCGCGCTTCCAGAGCGAAATTATAATTCCTATCTTTGAATCTGTTACCATCACATGTTATATACAAATTCCGTCCTTCGTGCGTCACGTCAATAGTTCTAATATGATTAATATTACAACTCGCTATGTAGATTATAAACAGGATAACACCTCTTTAAGCTGGATAGAGAGGATGTTAAGTCCATACTGGCGAAGTAGTACCATTTGACTGTAAGCGTGACGGTGGTGGGTTCAATCCACAAATGCACTATTATACTCTATCCTCTCCACTCGTGGGAATAACTATAATAAAATCATAGTTTTAGAAACATACAAAAATTTTAACGGGATTCTCTTCTCTCTTCCTCTCGGATATTTTCTAAAAGTATTTTTCATTTCTTATCTAAAATATATGTATCTATAAATTAAATTAGTTTTCAGTTTTCCTCTCCATCAACATGCAATGTCTTGAAATCCTACAGTTTATACGGAACGGAGTGTCTTATCACTATATTATCTCTACCCACCGCTATAAGCGGGATATGCGCGTATTAAACAAATTGCTCAATAATTTCCACTGTAGTTATGCAACACTATTGTCTCTTATAACAGTTACGCTTTTTAATTGCTATTGTTTTGGAATAAGGGCATACTTCCTACTGAAGTGTGTCACAGGGCTACTGATGGATGGATTTAAGCAATTTTTACTTTGAATGGAGAGATTAGTGATATATTACTATCTTTAAATGGAAAGTTAACTTTTAACTGCGGCTTTGTTTCTGTGGTTAATAGGAAATAGCTAAGAGTCGTATGACACGTGATAAATCCTAAGTGGGTACTTCTATTACGGCTATGTTCTATATTATGTATTTTAAAAAGTGGAACTAACAAATAATTAATTAATTAGTTAATTAATTCCGCCGAATGGGAATCGAACCCACAGCCCTCGCGTTTACAGGCGCAATAAACAATAATATAGTAATCGAGAAATAAAATATCCAACATAAAAAATCTTTTCAAACTAGTAGTTCCTGAGATTAGCACGTTCAACCAAACAAATTCTTCAGCTAATATTATAAGATATTCGTTTTATATTATAGATATAAACCTCCAGTTGAGTGAAAATTGAACCCATAACTATCACAGCTATATCGTACGATATTTTTATTTAAATTCTTCATTTCACAATTTAAAATATTTAAAAAAATACCACACAATTTTAGTCATATGTCAAAATTTGTTTCAATTAATTATTATTTAATTGTTTATCCAATTACTATTAATTAGTCGATTGACTTCATGCGTGGATTTACGATTAAATGATTAAAAATATATTAATTTATACAACTATTTAACGACCAATATGGAGGATTTTAAAGGTTGTTAGGTACTTATATATTTTTTGTAAAATATAGAGTAGAGTAACAGAGATATTACTAAAAGGAATAAATTATGAAGTCTCTGTTTTAGAAGATATAATCTTCACGCACGTGCCGTAGAAATTGTCGAATGCACACGCGACTATGAAGGTTTGATGTAGGTTCGATTCCTACTCGGGGAATGCTATATGCTGTTCTTTGTTATATGCAACTTAATTATTTTTCTCTAAGATTCGGAATTGAACCCACAACCTTCATGCTTACCTACTCAGATTCAGGCCCACTACGTATATTCATATCATATAATTGTGAGTGATCAGTCACTACATATTCTCCGTTTATAGTCTACATGTAAACACATGCTATTACGCAACAGTATATAATTAAATGAGTCGATCTAGTATCTCGTACAACCAAAGATGGGCACTAAGGGATTACAATACCATCTGTCACTTTGCTTTATTGAAAATGCAATCTTATAACGTTGGTACAGGGTTCAAATTCGTTAATTTTATATATAACATACACGCACAAGCGAAGTCAATGCCCGCGCTCCGACCTTGCCTCGGTGTCGATGAACTCAGCCAAAAATGGCGTTTAGTATGAAATTTTATACCAATACAAAATAATCTTGCTATATTTTCTTTATACACATTTTCAGTAGGTTTTTTAACTATTTACATATTTTTTATTTTACTTTTTTTTAATTTAATAAATATACATTTTTGTGAATTTTTGTAACATGACGATTAAAGTTATAAATTGTGAATCTGTACATTTTTCTAGGAAAACCAATTTTTTCTTACTAAATTATTATTTCTTTATATGTAGGTATAGTCTGGCAAATATGTTATTGATAATGGGAAGCTCGCGCGGCAAATTGCGCAGTATACGTATGCGCAGAGAACGTTCGATCAGTGTTACCCTGTTATGTTGTTTTACCCCACGCTTAGCAAATCACATTTACCTATACGATAATTAAAATATCTGATCATGTTTATGTTGTAATAAATTATACAAAACGAAAATTTTATGAGGATATCTAAATATCGAAAAATAATCAGCTGTATATTGTAGTCGAGAATAAAATTAAGACTAGCCCGAAAAGTATAATAAAATTTTTTTGTCAATACATAATTAATCAATTCTAAGCTTCTGCTTATATAACTAATGGCACATGATATTTATGTATATATGTATATACTATATACACACTTATGTACAACATAAACATTCAGTATGCGTAATACAAGCTTATACACTATGCAATATGGATAAAGAAATATATGGCAATATTTAAATTTCTTAAAGATTATATAAAAAAAAAATTGGGTAAATGATTTCAATAAATTTTGAGGTAAAAAAAATGAGAGTGCGGTATCCCTTTGCCATACAAATTACAGTGTGTTAGTGTGAGCGCTACGTCCTTACAGTAAATTCGCACCCACACATCTTTATAGGTACAATCGAGCTCACACTATATTGTTCAAACAAGAATATAATTAATTGTAAACAAAAATGCCTTTTACCTTTTTGATTGTTTGCTTTATTATTTGTCAATTTTTATTTTTTACTTTCTTGCATGCATTAATTAATGTTTTAAATAAAACGGTAATAAATTTAATAATTTATTTAATTTTAATTCTAAATAAAAATGTACAATACATGTGTACAATTTTTTTGTATATATTATTATTTTTATTCTTTTATTTATTTATTTATTATTGTACTTTTTTGTACTTTTATGTACCTTATTAAAATTACTTTTTAAATTTTACTTTTTTTTATTGAATTTGGATTGAGAAGATTTGTATGTGGCCATTATAATAATTTCAATTCAGTTTTTTATTTAATTTTTCAATTTGGTTATCCATAACTTGATTTTGCACGTTGCTTAAGCTAACACACTAATTATTATAATATTACTAGATAAATATGCTTTATTACGCCATTCCGTATATATGATGCTATCATATGATATTATATTCATATTTCATAGTAATGAACTGATAGCGTTGCGCTCGACTGTACCGTAGCCCGGTCGCACCCCGCACCGATTCCCCGCGAGCCCTTACGGGGAATCGGTCCGGCGTGAGGGGGTGTCTATGTGCAGACATCAAAATACGCTTTCTGCGCAATTTGCCGCGCGTGCTTCCCATTATCAATAACATATTTGCCAGACTATACTTAAAATATAAAAAAAATATTGAAATATTTTCGGCGTTGAGTTGAGTGAGCGTTAACACGAAATGACTCAACCGAATTCGGCGAAAAGTGTGGAAGGGAAGTTTTTCTTAACGGGAACGAAATTTTCAACATTAGATTCCAAGGTTCCTCTGCCTACCCTGCTATGTGCCGGATGCAGCTTAAAGAAAAAAAAAATCTTCCGTTATTGAGTGATTGGCAGATAACGCAAAGCCAAAGCTACGCGGCGTAAAACGCTGAAATTTGGCATGTAGATACTTTAACGAGCTTAGGGGAGGACTAATTGGGAAATTCTCGAATTTCCAACGGGAACGGCGAACAAAACGGGATTTACCATTTTACGTGTTAAATTCCACGCTAACAAAGTTGCTACTAGTAGGATATAAAAACCTAATGTAGGTGCTTCTCGTTTCTTTTAATAGACTGCGGACAGACAGATAAGAGGTCGACGCTAAAAATACGATAACATTGTTTATATACATTTATATATAATATAACTATTAATATATATAAATATTAAATATATTGACTAAGTGGCTGATTTTCAACGAGAACGGTTGTGGGTTCGATGCCCAGTAATGGGCGAAAAGTGACAAAAGAATAATATATCTTATTTATTTTTAAGTTTTTATTGTCTTAAGAACGACACAAAATGTATAGTAGAAATTGATACATCACGCGGAAGTTCACAAATTATACTAAAAACAAACAATATTAATTCTTAGTTTATTATAAAATAACAATATCTAATATCCAAATAAGTTATAACCGGTAATCGAACCAGCTACCATTTAGTGTAAAGTAAATATTTTCATATCATACAACCCTATATATATATTTAAATGTGTAATTCAAAACAAGTCGATTTTGTAACTAATTATAATTATTGCTGTAATCGAAAACAATGCATTTTAATATTAATACAGCTTTAGTTTCATTTAAGTCTGAATATAGGTGTATTGAGTAATAGTCGCTTTGCTTTTTCGTATAAACGGTTGTATGGTTGGTGTGAAACGTCCGAAAGGTGGTGGGTTCGAATCCGAAAAAAAATATATGAAGTTGAAGATGAGTTGTGAAATGTTATATGTATGTACATATTAAACCAACTTCTATAGAAAATATTTTTAAAACAAAAAATATATTCTTTGGACTAATATACGAATAAGTTAAACATATTTTGATGTGATTTTATATTTTAAATCAAGAGAAACGAAGTTCTATTTAATTGTTATTTGAGCTTGAACTAAAACTATTATCATCATCGTCAGCTCTTTTAGCTTAGTGACTCTTTAGTCAATAAACCTTTGTTTTTTTTAATATTATTATTTTTAAGATAAATTTGACACATATATTTTTGATCTGTGGTCTAAAAAAATACTAATTTTTATTTAGTTTTTATCTATTATTTAAGATAGGTTTACTGTATTTGTTATACTTATAATATTGTTTTCCATTGTTACAGCGCAAATCGAGATAATACCATGCAAGGTGTGCGGGGACAAGTCGTCGGGCGTGCACTACGGGGTGATCACGTGCGAGGGGTGCAAGGGGTTCTTCAGACGTTCCCAGAGTACAGGTCGGCTTCTTTATTCAATTATCTTTATTTTATTTTTTTTATAGAAAAAAAAAACATACTTATTTTGCTTTTTTTTTTAATTAGTTGTGTAACCCCACAGTGTACAGTGCTATTAGAAATTGCTGGCAGGTATTTAAAATATAAAATTTGTATTGAGCTAGATTCGAACCCACAACCAATAAGTGCAGTCAAACTCACAATGAGTTTTGCAGGACGCAGCTACACTTTATATGTATTGTTGAACGGTACTAATAAAAATAAAAGATAAATAAATAAAAAAAAGTGTTATTAGATTAATCCAAACTGTCATACAAAAGCACTAAGTAGCATTTTCTTAATATTTTGACGTTCATCTCACTCAACTATATCTAGACATTAGACTCTCTTTCTCTATCCTACCATATCTTTACTTAGTGACCTAGTGACTCCTTAGTGACTCAAATAAAAAAACAAATTTTAACAATAATTATTAACACAGCAAATGTTTCAGTGGTGAACTACCAGTGCCCTCGGAACAAGGCGTGCGTGGTGGACCGGGTCAACCGGAACAGATGCCAGTACTGTCGCCTACAGAAGTGTCTTAAGTTGGGGATGAGCCGTGATGGTGAGTTGTTTATGGAAATTACTATCTTTATGTTTTACCGACTTTCGATCTTTGTGACAGTAAACGCGATTTTTATGGGTTCGATTCCCAGTGAGGTAGGTACCCTTTTCCTATCCTGCTACGAGCGGCATACAGCTGAAAAAAAATCTTTAGAATTTTAATAGTAAAAATACACATAAATTATTAAAAAAAAAATCAATAAAAACAGAAATATCCTATTTTTGACATTCAGAGATGCTAACAACATAATTTTTTTGCTATATTTATGAAAATTATTTATTTTAAGCAGAATCGAATAAAAGTACTTGCTCTGAAGCATTATGAAACATTGCGATTATAAAGTTGATTTACTTAATCTAAATACTACCACGTGGGTACAAGGAAGTGACGAGGTCACTGACCGCTTATCAGCACCGATAAGAGTTACGATTGTGATAACGTGTTGCGATGTGGAAATAAATGTTGATTAGAAAATAGTTAATTTGTTGAGCTTTTTTATTATTATTATGCTTGAGATGTGAATATTGTAAAAATTATCCAAAGAAAAGTGTTACCTTAATTTTCATATTTGTATAAAGTTTTTTTAAAAACTACTATATACGAAAATAAACAGGATAAATCTTTTTTTTTTTTATAATATTATTGCCATAAAAGCCACACTTTAGCGATTTATTTAAATACATTAATTAATGTAAATAAAAAAAATATTTTCTTTATTCCAATAAGTATAATAATAACACTACAATACAGACAATAAAAGGTTTATTACCTACCATTATCGGTGTCTGCCCCTATACTGTAATGCTTAGTCTGGTCTGGTGTAAATTTAAATGTTTCTGTTTACATATTATTTTTATATTTAAAAAATGAGATATACATTTATTATTAAATATTATTCAAAGCGGAAAAAAAACTAAAATAAATTTAAATGTATAATATGTATTTAAGTGAAGCTTATTAACTTCCTATGAGATAAAATTAAAAAAAAAGCAGATTATACTCTTTTACCCGAAGCAGGGTAGGTAGGGAGAATATAGTGTTAAAACACTTCGTTCGACATCACCGTTTAATTTTCGAGACATTGCACATTGAATGGCGAAATGAAAAATATCATTCCCCGAGTGAGATTCGAACCCACAACCGTCGCTTTTACAAGCAGACGCTATTCCAAACAACCTCAAAGTCACTTAGACTATATGACATTAATAAATAGCCATGACACGTCACTGCCTTGTAAATCTTTTGATCGATGAGTATGACATGATGGTATATAAGTCATTGTTAAAGCTAGACCAATCTATAATCGCTGACACAACTAGTGATGCGAATTACGTAACACGTTGACATAATGATGTACTGCATATTGGTTTATATATCGATACATGTATCTATGTATTTTTTGAATATCGATTTCAATAAAAAAAAAGAAAAATGTGTAATTATAAAAGGAGGCCTCTATAGAAAATCTTTCTAATAAAACTCTAAAACAAATTCAAATTCCTACAGGATTTATATATTTTTTTATTAAACTGGCCGACGACTGAAAATTATTTATAAAACGCTTAGAAATAAATTATTAAAAAAAACACTAAACTACTAAACAAAGTAACATACAAACATATAAGTACATATTACATGAATCGGTCACATAGCGCACACTCGCCCGAGCGTGCAGTGACGTGCTTTACGCAATACGATGTCACTTGTAGTGCAGTACTTAAGTATAAACATTAAAATATCGATAAATTAGTCTTTAAATAGTTTGCAGCTATATTGTAAAATATATATTTAAAAAGATAACCTAAAAATCAGGATACACTTAAACTAAGTGCTAAAAGTGCTATAGAATGTGCTTGGAGCTATAAATTATATGATTCTAATTTCGAATTCTTTACTAGTAACCTTTGAAAAGTTCCACTACTCAGTTCCCTCTATCATCAGGCATCAGCTGAATGATGGCAATTATTGTATTGCCAAATTTTGTAGGCAGGTTAGGCAGTGTAAGGAAGTATTAATAGAAACTTATCGAAATTTTTACGGGAACGGGAAATAATGAGATGTATAATTTTACTTCATTATCTAACAGTCTTAAATTAAATACGTAACATAATGATCAACATATAAAATGATATAAGACGTATATATCACGTATCTCGTTAATTAATATCACAGACAGACTTTTTGTATGTATAATATAATAATTATACAACAACGTACGGCTATGACGCATTGCGTAATGTACAAGTAGTGAGGTGGCTAAATATATCATTACATATTAAATATTTAGACTTTACACTTTTGTATAGAAGGAAAAATATATTTGCCATTGATTATTCGATTTAGATTTTGTTGTATTTGGATCTTTTACGTTATTCTGATAGTTTTGCTTAATATTACTAAATAACTATTAATAAAAATAATAATATATGTTCCCATTTCTTTGCGATAAGGAAGTTATTATTCTATCTATATATGAGTCTATTTTTTTTAAATACACCCCTATTGGTTCTTTACTTTCATATGCATACTATATTCTTTTACCCTATGAAATAATTTGAAATTAATTTTTCACTCAGGCTATAACCATAAATAAGAACTTTTTATTTTTTCATTTAAATAAATTTTAATTTGCGTTTCTGCCTACCCTGCTATACGAAGACTAAAAAAAAACGTTTATTTATTTATCGATGCCAACCGTTTCCCATCTCTAGTGCATTGTGCAATACAAAGCGCAACACGCTCGTATGTTTTTGTGTATACGTAACATCTTAGAATAGATTATGATTGCAAAATTACACCGGCTTTGGAAAAACGGGGTTATTGTAGACTTGTTATATATGTGGTGAAAACTGTTCGACTGCTTTTTTTAAAGATATTTTCATAAAAGGCCGTAGCACGGCCTTTTATGAAAATATCTTGTTCAACAGTGTGGTTGTAATTGAGAAATGTGGGTTCGATATCTACGCGAGGCAATTGATTATTTTTAGTTTGCTTGCCCTGGTAACAACGCGCGGTGTTGAGTTTCGTCAGACAACATTCAATGACTTGGAAACGCCCAATTTAAAGAAAAATAATTACAGTGTAAAAAATACAGTACAGACAAAGTTAGGGATGTACCATTTATTTCTATTAATCAAAAGCCTATATAAAAAAAATATAAAAAATTCTCATAACAACACATCCTACATATTCAACATATTTCATTATATTACACACAAGGCGAACGCCCTCATAACAAACGTATACTGAAAATAATTTGTAGACGAATCATAAATAATCTGTATAAAGAAATCTTTTGTGCGGCCACGGGCCTCGTCTAGCCATTTCTTTGCTCCTTTGTCCGAAATGTAAATGGATCGCTAAACTGTAGGCCACTGTTCTAGAAACCTCTAAACAACATCTATTATAGTCTGTTAACAAAAAATAGCCATATTGGCGGAGGGTCAGACTGTAAACGTGACGGTTGTGGGTTCTATTCCCATTAGGAAGAATTAGTTATTATATTTTCATTTCTCTGATCTGGTCACGTAAAGTTTCAAACATTGGGTGTAAAGGAAACGGAATGTATTAAGGTTCCCTCTGTATTTCCTGCTTTATGCGGGTTTCCCCGTGAAGTGATGATGCTAGCGTGGTTCAGTTGAAAAGAGTATGACTTGAGATTTTATTGCAGCCGATGTTTTGATTTATTAATTGAGAATTTAGACAGATTAGTATTTAAGACAAAAAAAAATTACTAAACCTAAAGCTAAAACCCCATGTCAAAGTATAAAAAAAACAACCCAACTAAATTAAATACCAGAAACATAAAACTATAGCACTAGACATAGCACAACTTTTTTATTCGTCCGCATTATCAAACGGGACCTCTCTACGTAGTGTAACGTCACACATGCGCGTCAGAGGTCGTTGTGCCAGTAGGCAGTATGCCAATGAACGCGCGCACACTTCGCTACTCTGTGTACGTATTACTTACTTTAGTGTTGTACAAGTAACGTTACACGACGCCGCCAAAGATAAAATGGCATAATTTGAACGTTAAATTTTGAAAATTATCGTCAATTTTTCAATGATTTTTATAATATATGTTTAACTTCTATTTTTTTTAAATTGTAACGTATTTCATACACTAGACAGAGAGGCCCTTTTCTAATCATTTTAAAGATATCTTATATTGGGGAGAGATGCTTAATGCTGCATCTGGTTAAACTTGATATATTTAAATATTATTTTTTATCTAAGACTCAATTTTCGCAATTAATTGTTACATTTCCCTTACCACTTATTATATATATAGATAAGATATACAGTGTATATTTATATATTTAAATCCTGCAATGCAAAAATCACGTTTCGATTAAGTCAATCTGTATAAGACATAGACAACTAACCGTTAGTTAATTAAATCCATAAGTTCTTGCTACGAGCACGTTATGTCACACAAGTATGGCGCTTATGCAGCAGATAGCGGAACCTAATCTAAATGATTGATGCCTCTTTATATTGCTAGAAAAAATATATATGTAATTGAAAACATCATTATTATGTAAACTATTACGTTATAGAGCCAAGTATTATTTACATAATTTGCTGAAAAAAGCTGGGATAAAGATTTTTTCTTTTAGATTAGTATGTTTAGATAGTCTATCTGCCCATTTTCGATTCTTAGCTCTTGCTTCTTCACCTCTACTAAAGAGAAGAGAGACATTGTTTAAAAAGGCTGCTGATGATGATGATGGTGATAATGAAGCCCTTTGATTTCAACCCAAAGATATCTTCAATTAATTAGTTACCTAAATCGTACTACTCGCCATGTTATACGCTTTTTTTATAAATATTACTAACGGACAGTTTATTTGACTTCAGCGGTAAAATTCGGACGTATGTCAAAAAAGCAGAGAGAGAAAGTGGAAGATGAGGTCAGATACTTTCAAGAGAAGATGCGTTCCCAAGCGGATGCCGCACCCGACTCAGTGTACGACACTCAGCAACAGACGCCAAGCTCAAGCGATCAGTATCATGGACATTATAGGTTAGTATTTTCTTTCTTACAGCTTAGTAGGTGGAGAATGCAATTTTATTCCAATATTTTCCATTGTTTTGAATATATTTTTATGTTATAGCCAGATTATAGGATTTTCATTTTATTTATCAAAACCATCTCGTTCAATCAAGTTCATCTTTTCCATTGACTTGCTGAAGTTATAGATTTTTAAATTTCAACATTATTTTTCATTTACAAAATCTTGAAGTTTCTTCTAGAAGACAGTTCCCATCCTCCATATAGCAGGGTAGGTAGAGTTTCCCACTTTCCGCCAAATTTTTAAGATATTGCATGTTGTGTGGTGGAAGTCAACGCTTCCCATTATCTTATTATCCGACTGAAAAATGAAAAATAAAACAGAAAATTCATTAACACAATAAATGTAGAGACCTAAATATAAATAATAATTTCCACATACCCTACAATTAAATACCACAAGACTAGACAAGACAAGTGCACAAGATTAAAAAACTAAAACGCTACATTAATAGCATAATGAGAGTTAGTCTTAGCAATTAAATAGAGTCGCTCCCATGATTTTTCTTCAATCCGTTACATGTAACGTTTACCGTTATCGACCTTTTCCGTAATATATGTATTACCGACAGCAACTAACGGGTACTAGCGACAACTTGAATGAGTAACGGCGGTGCCATCTAGTATCGAATAGCGGTTGTGCGGTTACTTATGAATGTTGCAGGGAATTTTATTGATCGTAGCTACTTTTCATTATAGAAATGTGATTTGTATATTCATATTGTGTTTGTAGAAGGCAATTACATATTGGATATAGAAATTGTATAACATGGGGAAAATAAAAAACTATTCCCATAAGGCTATTTCTATTAGCTTTTGATCAATTTATAAATTTAAAAATTAAATAATAAAAAATATAAGTAACATGTTAATTATCATTTACAGTTTCCCGAACTACGGTTCCCCAATATCGTCATACGGCTACAACAACCCGCCGCTCAATTCAAACATGAACATGCAGCCGCAGCCGCCGCAGTACGACGTGTCGGCCGACTACGTCGACTCCACCACCGCGTACGAACCGAAGCAGAGCGGTGGGTTCCTTGATACTGACTTTATAGGACACGGTGAGTGTTGTGTTATCACCCAACCCCCAAAATACACCCAACACCCAATGACATCTATTCACTGTGCGACCCAAAGTGAATGAGGTAAGTAAGTCTTTATTTGGATGTGCTGTTGAAAGACACAAAAAAAGAAATAAGAATTGGTTGAAATTTTGAAAAAATATACTAGAGACTTGGTGATGAAGTGAGTATATAGAATAAGCTTATTACAATGTTAGGTAGGTATAATTAGAATAATATTATAAAGATCTAAAAAAACACTGAAACATTCCATATTATAAATATATATATATGTATAGATTGTAAGAATTATCAATAAAAAGCCATAAGACAACAATAATTGTCAATAGACGAACAACAAAAGGGCATCAGAGCGACTACCTCGACAGCCACAGCGACAACATCAACAACAACAATGCGACAGTCCATCAACGACATGAATCGTCGAATAGAATTCGACAGATACGAAAGAATTCAGTCCCCAGCAACAATATCCAGCGGCGTGATCAGCATAAAACAGGAAATAAAGCCAGAAACATCAATGGGAGTGGACAATCTGGTCGCTAGTTACGTGGATTCTACAACATTCCTCCATAGTCCGTCAAATATGAACAGTCCAATGGATATTCAAAATACAGTCCTCGCTGGCCAGAGTTCAGTTTCCTTGACTAGTGAAGAACTGAGTCCGGATGATCTAACGTCGAGTAGTGGGAGAATAATGGACCCGTTAAACATGAATATGTCAGGGATGGGCATGGTGAACCCAAATGCTGTGTCAAACCGACGGCATCAGGGCACAAGCAGTTCAAATGACGATTTGCCGTGTAAGTTTATACTTTTGGTTTGATATTTGCGGTGCTAAGTAAAATTTTGTCTCATTTCTTTTAAATTATAGGGTTAAAAATTTCCTATTTATTTTTAAAGTATTCACTTTTCTTCAAAACTATCGAGTTGGATATATTTAAAAGAATTGTACTATTAACAATATAGAAGATGAGATATACAAACCAAGGGCGTTTAGCTTCATGGTGTTTCTTGCATATATTGGGGTAGGCGTTAGGAACTTAATGTTAAGACATTACATTCACCATGCACAGCCTAATTTTCGAGACATTGCGTATTGATTGACGTAACTAAATGCCGAGCTTCGTTCTGATTTATTTAATAATTTATTGTTTACAATTTTTAACTCACAAATTTTAATTGAAATTAAATTAAATTAACAAATTTTAATGAGTTAAAAAATTTACTTAGCAGCGCTCATATCAAGCTTAAAAAAATCTAGTAGTATTTTATGTTTTAGAAGTAGATTTGTTGTCAATATATTTTGTTTCTTATTTAGAAAGTAGAACTATTTAGTTTATTTTTAATTTTGTATCCATTTTATTTGTACTGTGATATGAGAAAAATACAATTATAAAAAAGATCCCTTTATTTTCAAGAAGATTTATCTTCACACACTTGATATGGCTTGTTTGTTTTTAGAGTAATGCTGCTGTTTGTAACATATACATAATATAATTTTGAATTGTCCTGAAAAAAAATAAGATTCCTATAATAAAATTATGAAATTATTAAATCTAATTTCATCAATTTTCAACTAAATAAATCAACTTACATCACATTTATTGTTAGAACAGTGCTTTTTGGACTCTACTAAAATTAATGGAAAAGGAATGATAGGTAGAGCCAAACAACAAGGCAGACAACATGCTGAAAAGAATAATTATTTTATATATATAAATATATGGAAGAATTATATGAAATCATTTAATTGAAAAACTATTGATTTTAAATACATAATTTAAACTTACGCCAACAAGCCATAATACATGTACTTAACAAAAGTATCGACACAGGATCTATTGCCATTTTAATTTATTTTTTTCTTCATATTATTTGTAATTTATTTATTGTATTTTGACATTTATAATGATGACGTTTATAATTTTTTTTTTAAATTTTGTTTGTGTTTGGTCGCATTTTAAGCAGCCAAGTGTTGTAGACGAGCTTGCGATGTTTATTTATATTTTTTTATGTTATGTAATTTAGTTTATAAGTTTAAATTTCATTATTTTTCTATAGAAATTAATACTACATGAATTTATCTTACAATCAGAATGTATTCAGAAATATTAAGAAATAATTTTTCATAATATATTGTTGACGTAATTGAAATAAAAATCTTAAATATAACTTCATGTAGTTATTATTAGTCATAAGTAGTATCTGTATATATCTTTTTTAATTTGCTACTTTGTAAAAGTCAACCAAGAGTCAGTTATTTATACAATATTTCTTTGTCAGTTATTTTTTGTAATTATTATTCATAACTGAGTATTAGAGTTATTTTTATTTAATATACTAAAAAACAACATATACAAATTGTAATTTTTGAATAAAATGTAATGTAATAATGACAAAAAAGAAAAAAAAATACTATGACGTATTAAATTAAAATATAATTGTTTACAGCGGAAGGTGATATAAGCAAGGTGTTGGTGAAGAGTTTGGCCGAAGCTCACGCAAACACAAACCCTAAGCTAGAGTACATACATGAGATGTTCAGGAAACCACCAGATGTGCCCAAGTGAGTAGTTAATATCTTATAGCACCATATCCTGCATAAAGCAGAGAGATGTTATTAAGACACTCCGTTCCTCCTTTTTTGTCCTGTTTTTGGGCCATGGCTTATTGACTGGCAATAAGTAAAGACCACACGTTGTTTTCAATTCAACCCCCCGAATGAGAATTGAACCTTCAACCGCTGATGTGAACAGTCAAGCGCTGTACGTTTGCATCGTGACAGCCTCAATAATTTAAACTCTTTTTTTCTTCTCCTTCATTTGTACAATTTGTATTTTCTCCATCTACAGACTACTATTCTACAATTCAATGACATACGAGGAGATGTGGCTGGACTGCGCGGACAAACTGACATCGATGATACAAAACATCATAGAGTTCGCTAAACTCATCCCTGGCTTCATGAAGCTCAGCCAGGACGACCAGATATTACTGTTGAAATCGGGTAAGTATTGTATAATGTACTACATATAATTATATATTTTTTTCTTTTAGTTTTACGCTATATACGTAAGAATTCAGCATGTATGATAAGCAGAGGGAACCTGGTGTTCCCTTCGTTCCCGATGTTCCACTCCATTTTTAGAAATTCCTTATTAGATGGCAGAATTCAAGGTCGCGCTTTGTCTTGTAACCAGATCCTAGAAATGTAAATATTTAATTTCCCTGAGTGGGAATCGAACCTCTGCGCCACGACTGCCTATTCGTTATTACACTTAATTAAATAGAAATGTAACCACTGACTTACGAACAGAAATTAAGGCAATTTTTTATACTCCCACAATAAAATTCGAACTCATAACCAATTCCAAAACATTTATTAATAATATTTCGTTTCCAGGATCATTTGAACTGGCCATCGTGCGCCTCTCAAGACTGATCGATGTGAATCGCGAGCAAGTGCTGTACGGTGACGTCGTTGTACCGATAAGAGAGTGTGTTCATGCACGGTAAGATAATTATTAGATACTTATAGTTTATTAAAGAAACAAAAAATTTTGGCCTTGCTAATAATATTTCTCTAATGAAGATTTCAACTTATTACTGTTTTTTTCTTTTGCCTTTTCCTTAACTATATTCCTACTGTGGACGTCAAATGTTAATATTTTAAACTTTAATGATGTGTTTGACATTTAATTAAAGTAAACTTTCCTTTAAAAATTACATATTTAGTAATTTTTTAGCTTTACATAGCATGGTAGGCAGATACAGGGGAACCTAGTGTTAAGACACTCCGTTCCCCATTTTCCGCCGAATTCTGGAGGCATTGCGTATTGAGTGGCGGAAATCAAGGCCGAGCAAATACATATTTAATAAAATATATTAAACACTAATAAACTGATATTTTTTCCAGTGATCCACGCGACATGAACTTGGTGTCAGGCATATTCGACGCGGCCAAGACGATCGCGCGGCTGAAGCTCACCGAGACCGAGCTCGCTTTGTATCAGAGCCTTGTTCTCTTGTGGCCTGGTAAGTCGGTTTTTTATTTTTTTGTAGATTTGGTGGTTTTAATTGCAGGTTAGGGGAATTATTTCAATTTTAATAATGTTTTTCCCCTTTTTTCCAGAACGACACGGCGTACGCGGCAATCCAGAAATTCAGTGCCTGTTCAACATGTCGATGGCGGCGATGCGTCACGAGATCGAAACTAACCATGCGCCACTGAAAGGCGACGTGACCGTGCTGGATACACTGCTCGCTAAGATACCCACCTTCAGGTTAGTTTTCAGCTTTTTTATTTTCTGATTAGCAGGGTAGTAGACCTATTGTAAAGACACTCTGCCTTTTAATGCCTGAATTCTTGACACTGAATATTGGGCGGACTTCAATATATTTCGTGTAATTAATGAGAATAATAAATTTGTCTAAGTGAGAATCGAATTTAGAACCAGGAACTTTAGATGAAGAGCATTTGTATATAAAAACAAACTTATTTTGGACTCGCACCCACAATCATGATATATACGTCAAAACACGTGTTAACCTTATAACTATTTATTTATTTTTATATGAATTTATTTCCATTACAGAGAACTGTCACTGTTGCATTTGGAGGCGCTCTGCCGTTTCAAGGCGGCACACCCACACCACGTTTTCCCCGCTTTGTATAAAGAACTATTTTCTTTAGACAGCGTTCTAGACTACACACACGGATAGACAAATATATATATTATTATTTATATATATATTTCCATTGATTTGCGACAAGATCTCATTTTTGCCTATCAGAGCTGGATGTTGGCAGCAGTGAGGACATATTAAAGACTTGACAGCTAACTTTCATTATATATTGAAAAAAAAAAAACCGCACCTGAAGACGTATATTCGTTATTTGTTAACCTATTTATAATTGTATGTATGTACTTTGAGACTGTTATAAGAATATTTATGTATTAGTGCATACGTACAATATTAATATTTAAATGTTTATTTAATAATTCGAATCTAAGCACGGATAGCCGTCTTCAGCTAATACTTGCTGGAATGCAAACGGGCGGGAATATGATACCGAAAGTCAAAAGTGGCACGTCATAATGACAGTTGACAGTGACAGCTGGCAGCTGACACAAGCACAGGTCGAACGCCATTATGTCTACACGTATGACATTTAATAATTATAAAGTGTATCTAACAATGATGAGAAATAATGATTATTATATATGATTATTATATAAAAAATATAATAATAGAAATAGAGTTTTTATTAAGAAATAAATAAAGAAGTTATTGTTGTAGCGAGACCACACAACACTTTGTTTTAAGCGAAACATTTAAGTAAAATAGGTCTTTTTTATAATTATTTTAACAGTTTTTTTAAAGAATTGTAACTTGTTATTTATTTCAAATGATTAATATTGATGTTTTTTTTCTTCGATGTAGAATGTCGATTTTGTTGTAATATAGGATACATGATACTGCCTATTTTTTTTGTAATTTTTCGTTAGCTTTTTTAATGAAACAAATTAGACGAACGTCAAATATAAATAACTTAATATAAATAATAATAAGTTGCATCGTAACGTAATTTGTTGAACAAAATCGCGAAGAAACATTTACATTTAATGGTAACCATCAAGTCTTATTATTACCATTTTTTTATTGTTTTTTTTTGCTTTTTTGAACTCTTTATTTACATTTTTTTTCTTTTTTTATTTGTATATTAAAAAAAAAGATTTTTTGTATAAAAATGTAATAATGAGATTTGATTTTAATATTAATAAAAATTCGATACGTTTTGAACTGTTTACATTAGCAGGCAATTTACTTTCAGTAGTTAAAATTTGATCTCATTTTTTTGCACTACGCTTTGGTGCCATTTTGGATTTTTTTTTTTGCTTTTTTTGCATAATAACGACGCATAATATGAGGGAGACAAAGTTTTTGTATACGTAATATATATATCTTTTATATTTATTTTGTTTTTTTTTATAATTTTACATTTTACTGATGTACGTATTTTTTTTCAAATTTAAATTGCCTGCTACGTTACTTAGAGTTATTAATAAACATCAATTTTTCTAACAATATGCTAAGTTTCGTCAGATAGCCTTTATTATAGACTGGATTATATTAATGTTATAACGTATAAATCTTAACTCGTATTTTGTAAATAGCTAATAATCGTATGTATTTTATATTAAATATCATAAGGTTCGATGGGTTATTTTTAATTTTACATTCTATTAAAAAATATAAATAAAAAGAAAACAATTTTTCCACACTGGGTTGATAGACGACGATCTTGATAAGTCATGTGAAAAATGTTGTTTTTATACTTTCTATATATTATATATTTTTTGTTAAATAAAGCAATCTGTTATTGTCTAATTTTTATTTGTTTTATTTTTTTGTTTTTCGTTCCATAGATAATATATATATTAGTATAGTATCTTTATTTATATACTATATTTACATTTATATATTGTTTTTTATTATCACAGAGATATTCACACACACTTTCCGTTTAAAATAATAATAAAATAGTGTTAATCATGCATAAATAGTGAGAGTATATAGAATAATAAAAATATACGGGTGGTTCATGTTTTGTTTGCATAAATTACAAGCTGTTATATGAAATAATGATTTTCTTCCTGTTCACTTATTATTTTGCGGACAACAGATGTGATCCTTATTTGTAATCAAGTATCTAGTATACAAAAAACTAATTTTATTTTGAATTTAGAAGCACACTAGTTGAGTTGGCGTTTGTCGCTGACGTATTAGAAATGTCAAATTTTGTTCACGAACTGTCAAAACTTTCGTAACTGTCAAAAAAATGTAAAATTTTTCGTGTATATCAAAAAATTTTTGCATATCAGGGAATGAAATTGAAATTTATAAAGACATTTCTCTATGTACAAAGCACGACGAAGTTTTAGAGCACTAAGACTGAAAAATCGGTAAAAAACCGCTTTTGCCTAAACGTAAAGATGTAACCGTCTAATTTTATGTCTGTTCCAAACTTGCAACTGGATTTTTTGGGATTTTTCTTTGTTATATTACATATGGATTTTTTACTTTTTGTTTTTTTTTTAAATCAAAAAAATATTAGCTATAAACGTAGATTTTTTGTATCTTTACTGTCTTGTTTCTTAAATTTTCTTTTAAAAACATCGATAGACTGACAAATTTACAAACCACAATTAACAATTGTAATCCCAATCACAGTTCACGTTCAAGTTTGCAAGCAGGCGATACCTCGAATTTATTTTAAAAATTTCAATAATCTATCAAAAAATGCCTCTAGAAAATGAACAATTACTAAAAAAAATCGTGTCCATTCTATACTTCTTAAATTGTAGACTTGTGATTGGTGCGGAAATGGGTAAGGGATATCGGACTGTCCCTTTCTAACGTATGAAGGGATCTTCGTGATAGTTTCTAGATTTAGTGCTCCTGCGCAGGGCGGATTCTGTGACGTCACTTGCGTTTCACCTTGAACTAAGTAAGATATGAATTTATTACGACAGACGACACAGGATCTGTCCGGCGCTTACGATTTAGGGTAACGTTTTTGATTGCTGGGTAGTTTAGTAGGTATTTCTAAAACTTTTGTACTATGTTTTGCAAAATTTTCACTAAAACAATATTATAGATTTGGACACATAAAGGATAGCGTAATATTTTGGAAAAAAGGCAAGGTTGATGCAGGTTTATGGGTTCGCGTGGTTTTCTATACATCGTTTCAAATGTTTGTTTCATCAATAATTATTTAAAAGAGCTTCTATTATATACAAAAAGAGCCCACGAGGGTGTCTCAATTATAAATAGAAAAATTTTGTACCTCTTGTTTTCTATAAGATAATTATTTTATATTATGAAAAAAATATTCATTTGTTAAATATTGAGTATTTTTACACATAACTGAACATATTAAAGAGAAACAAAATATAAAAAAATCATATATCTATGTAAAAAAAATTAAACAGATTATATTGAATGAAATATTTTGTACGCGCACGTTGGCCGGAAATGACAGTTGGTTTTTAATTTTTTTTTTTGAAAATAATATTTAGTGAAAGTTTGTGTTGAAAAAAAGTTTTTTATTATAACGTTTAGGCTGTATGTCGGTCAACGTGTGCCTACTTTAGCTTTGTTGATTTATAATACAAACATTGTACCTTAGAAGACGGAGATGGAGTCGAGAACCAATAGAAATAAATGTTATTGTTTTTATTATTATTCTCGAATCACTTGCAAGGCTATGTGTTTTATTTATCTCCATGTTTATTTTCTTTTGTCCTTACATCACTTTTATTAGAAAACATAATATAAAAAAAGAAACCTAGCGGGTTTTGATCCCCAACCTTGCAAACCGTCCAAATGTGACCACTAAACCATACTTTCTTATAAGGCTTATTAACATATCTTTAATTAGATTTTTACAGATTTTCGCTACCCAAAGACAAATTGCTCAGAATTATCATGCGGCAAAAGAATGAAAGTTTTAAACTTTTTAGTAAGAAATGTGAAGTAATAAAAAAAACAACTTTAATACCCTATTTTCTCTGATTTAATACAAGTATTAAACACAAGTGTGGATAACAGCCATTGTACAAAATAACATGATAAATAAAGAATACCGACGACAACGAAGAACAGTGGGAAGTAGATGGTTCCGTAGATCATTTTCATCATGGGATACGGCCATATCCCCGATTCGGCGTGGTAGGCAAACAGCCTGGAAAGAACGATGGATATTTTTTTATTTTTAACTGACTTCAAAAAAGCCCATTGAAGGCAATTATAGTCTTAATGGGAATGGATTGTTTTAACACTAGGTTCCCAGGTTCCCTCTGCCTACCCTGCTATATGCGGGATACATCCTAAAGCTGAAAATAAAATATATATACATATATGGGCCTAGGTATAGTTTACTCTGAGTTTTTTATGCGAGCTACAACAATTAAGTATATGAAATATAATCAAGCATTGTAAATTACACAGACAGACAGTCAGAGAAGTTTTTATAAATATACTTATTTCATATGTATTAGATATGACAGCAAAATTGAGAATTAAATATATATATGATACTATAGCTCAGCAGCTTAAAAACTTGATTTTAGATTATTCAAGACATTACATGTTGAGCGGCGGAACTAAACGCAGCACTGTCTGCTGAGGAAACGAAAATAGTTTTACTGATTATATACTTACACGATCATATAAGTTACGTAGATTACTGCAACGTGCGCCAAATTCCATATATGAGACGCCACGGCCGGCTTGCCTCGAGGCTGGAAGAATATCTCCCACAAAGCTATGACAATTATAGCTGAATGCATTATATGGTTTGATGGTAAGCTTATCACTTTATCTATGAAAACTGGGAATATAAGCTCCCTGTCGTATATAAATATTGGCCAGAATATTAAAAATATTACCTGTAAATAAAAAAATATAATATACTGTTATGTTTTTA
>JAEBDU010013223.1:0-25319 GCA_016802625.1 Heliconius numata
TTATCAGTGAGTGAGTACAAGAGAGTCAATGTTGAAATAATAAAACTGTGATTTCGCATAACTTCAGAAATATATGACCTTAGAGGTTCTGGTGTATGCTTACAACTTACTAGAAGAATATAATTTAAAAACTAAATATATCCAGAGGTTCTAAAATAGGGGCACGGCAGGGGTTCAAAATGTTTATAAGTTTTTTAAAATAACTTTTCCCTTACCATATTACAGGTCTTCTCCTTATTGCTATTCCCATTCCTCGTATTCCTCTTAGTTGAGGAACTGACGACGGGAATAAAGGGGAAAGAAGAAGATGGTGTTTTCAGAACCACTGTTGTACATCTACCACTTACCATAACATTTCTTTTGGTAGATGTTATTATGACAATTATTTTGTTGATTGGTGCTCATAAGGTAAGCTGTAAGTTTTTTAAAGAAGGAGCTTCATCCTTTTTCGTAATGACGAAAAGAAAGTCCGTTCCCCAATTTCCACCCAATTCTGGATTTTTTTTCTACCAGCACTTTGTCTACCTAAAATAATTGAAATATCGACACGCACAAATGTGTGACTGTAAACGCGAATGGTTATGGGTCCGATCCCCACTTGAGGGACACTTAATTGACACACTTAGTTGACACTTAATATTTATTTAAATATATTTTTTCATTTTATGATTTTCTCCGCTTTGGTGACGAGGCCAAGCGCAGCGTGGAGTTCCGACACTCAACAAGCAATCTTGCAGAATTCGGCGAAAAATGGGGAACGAAATCCCTTAGTACTGGGCTCCTTCTGCCAAATTATAAAATCATCATCCCCCCGTCCCACTGCGCCACTATCGCCATATTATCTTCATTTTATTTTACTTATTAAATTGTTATATAAAAAAGTGATAATTCCAGAAACATCGAGCGTTACTCCGAGTATACTTCTACTGCGGTCTGCTGTTCCAGGTGTTGGCACTTTGCATGGACCTCGTGTACTTCGACTTTAGAGAATATATTGAAAATATTGTTTATTTCATTTGTTTAGGTAAGCATCATATTTTGTCTTTTTTTCTGTATAGTAGGTAGGTATGATGGTAGCAGCTCAGCGCCGCAATTATTATTATTATTATTATTTATTGCAGGCCTGAACATATATATGTTAGTGCTTGTTTACAACGTCATACACCTCATAGGAGAGAACAGAGAGGTGCAATATGTGGCCCACTCTGAAAACCATCACATTTAATCATGTTATGTTAGAACAGATGCTTCTGTAAGTATTATATGTTTATTTGTATGTATATCACGCATTTACATAGTACGTAGTTTAGAGCAAATTAACATCAATAATAAGTAAAAATAGATATGAGCGTTGGATTGTAATGCACAAGTTGTGGATTCGATTCCTGCTAGAGGCAATGAAATATTGAATATTTATGTCAACGCCACTCAACACGCAATGCATCCAGAATGTGGCGTACCTAAAATGGGGAACGGAAATGTTTTAGCACTGGGTTCCCACTGTCCAATCTGCTATATGTGATGTTAAAAAAATATCATTTATAAGCTGATAACATATTAAAACCGATAATAGTTAGTATACTGGTAAAACGAAGACCGAATAAAGGAAACAAATCAAGTAAACTTTAAACATGGCGGTCTCCTTACGAATTAATGTAGAGTTGTAGACGATAAAACACATGTTGGAGTAGTTATAATTACTTTTAAATTATTAATTAACTGTATCTAACACTACCTTTTATATGCAACTTCCCATCCAAAGTCGACGGAGAACCTAGTGTGAAGACACTATATTCTCCGCTTTCATTCTGAATTGAAAACACTTCGTGTTGACAATGTATATCTCTATTTAGAGACAAATATTTATGTGCATGTATACGCGTACGTTACACAAATAAGTAGACAAGTTTAAAGTACATACTAATCAAGCAAAGAGTTTCTAAAAAGAAATTGACGTCGAAATTTCTATCAAAGATACGTTTTTAACCACTAAACCAAAAAAAATATGTTTACTGAAACATTTCAAATAAATAAGTTAATATAAGTATAAGCGAGATTATAACAAAATAATTATTTCATAAAAATTATAAAACGGTAATAACAACTCTCAATTGTGCCTATTGAGATACGGTAGAGATGGTAGTAACGACTTCTGTAAATTACAGTTTAACATTGAAACATACACCCAACTTTAACCGACTGTACTGTAAAAAAATGTAGTACACTATTTTAGCAAGTAACTTTATAAGATTGCTCATTTAATCTGGTTTCCGAAATGGTATGATACTGACTACAACGAACCTAGCACTCGAATTCAACGAAGCTAAAAGAGAGACGAGAACCTAAATGATAATGTATAATAATAGGCCATGTTTCCATTAGAATATAAGACATTATTAATAACAGCGGAATATGAACTAACCGTTCAACCGCCGTAGCGTACTCCACTACTCCTCTACTCCTCACTCAGTCACCAGCTCACCAGTCAGCGTACAACCGCGTTAAGGCACGCACGATGTCGGCCGCCGTCGAAGCCAACTTCAAGTAAGTCGGCGAAAGTTTACCTTCTTTACTTTTATTTTGTTGTGATTTTGTGGTTTTGCGTCTCAAGGTTGCTATAGGACGCGTTAGTTGTTTAAATAACTAAGTTGGTTTTGAACGTGTTTTGAAGTTTTTTTTTTAATAAAAAACGGTGTTTTGAGTGATTTTTTATATATAAAGAAAGGAGAAAATGTTATAAGTTGAATATTGTTTTTGTAATATTTTACAGTGTTATGCGTTATTTAGGACCTCGATACGTTTGTATAGATTAACATGAAAAAAATTATTAGATGTGGTTTTAATGCAGATAAACGCAATTAATATATTTTTTTAATTCAAATTAAGAACGAACTTTCAATACTTTACGTAGTAATAGTTTTGATGGCTACTATATCCCTCATAGTAGGATAGGCAGAGCAGACTTAGTGTCAAAACACTGTCCACCGAGCACCGTCTAGTTTTCGACACACTGCGTGTTTTCAGAACGGAATAAAAATCCAAATATAATAATTTCCTCGGATGGGAATCGTACCCACGACCGCCGCGCTTACAGTCACACATTTGTACTTTAAGCTACGACGGCCTCTTAATATTTATCCGATATTAATTTTTTTTATAAAAGAAATATTCTTTACTTAAATACATTAAATGTTAATATGGATACTAACCGCTTGTAATTATGAAGACTTTTTGCTACATTCTCATCAGAGCATATTTCATAAATCTAAACTTTGATAAATTTTAACATTGGTGTATAAGCATAGATTAATTGAATGAAGTGTTTAAATGATCCAAGAGGTACAGGTTCAAATAAAAAGGTTGCGTAAATTAGATATTTAAGAAGAAATATGTAATTTTCTATAGGTACGGATTGTTGTGTTTCAATTTAGCCATTGCAAATGAACTTCTAAAATGACTTAAATGTTTTTTTTACTTAAAAAGTAAGAATCAATTATAAGGTTAAAATCGCTTGAGTGATTTTACGAGCGCTTCCTCTCGCTGCGATAAGGCAAATTCCAAACAATAATTATAAGTTTGTTTAGCTCTCTCGTATATAGCAGGGTAGATGATATTTTTCTAATCTAGTGTTAAGACACTCTGTTTTCTACAGTAGTGGACTATATAGACATAAGGTGTCACGGAACTCAACGCCGCGTAATATTTTTCAGTCTTTACGTTTTTATACGTACAGCAGGCGTAAGCAATTAAGACAATTCGTTGCTCATTTTTCGCCCAATTGGGAATTGAACCCAAACTATCATTAACAATCAGAAACTGTTCCACCGCGCCACGTTGACGTCAATTATAAATCTCAACAATTAAGTAATCTTTGCCCTCTCAATTAGTCGGCCTCGGTCTCCGGTTTAATTATGTAAACAAACGCTTTAGTTTTACGATTCATATATTTATGTAATTTTATCATATATTGTATGTTTTTATCGTTTTAATGTAATGAGTAGCTAATTAGACATTATTTTTATTACTTTCTTATTTTATTATTCTTTAAGCGTTTGTGTGGTATACAAAATGCAGCGTAGAGTTCCGCCACTTAACACGCAATGTCTCGAAAGCTAGGCGGTGTGTGGGGAATTGTTGGATGTTATCGCAATAAAGTTGAACATATAATACCTAAGCCTATAGATTGTGAGTTAAAATTTGACATTATGTTTTATAGCTATACTTGTACTGTAGGTTTTATTATAGATTCCTTAAGTCAAGTTAGATAAGGTGCCATATTGTCAAAATGTTAATGATTGGGCGGTGTAATGGTAGAGAATATTGTTTAATGCTATGTAGTACTATTTATGCAAATTCTCTCCTTGTTACGACACAAAAATATATTTTACAATGGCGCTTCACTTCTACTTCCTGCATTTGGAATGGTGTACCGAGCGGGAATCGAACTCGCAGCTACCGTGTTTACAGTCACATCTAGCATTTAAACAGGTTGCTTTAGGTCCATATTAAAATAATACGCAATAAATGAGTTGAATAGGCATCTAATTAACAAATGGCGATAAAGCATTTTTACTTTATAATATAATATATATATTGTATAACATTGATTTAATGAAGCATGTAACTTCTTATTTTCAGTAAAATTATTTGAATTTGAATTTTGCAGACAAATGAAATAAACGTAATAATGACTGACTGAATAAATACTAAACGCGGCGAAGAGTTCCGCCACTTAGCACGCAATGCCTCTAGAATTCAGCGGAAAGAGTGGAACGAACGGGTCTTAATGAGAACGGAGTGTCCTAACATTATCCTGCTACAGTTAAAAAAAAATAGAGGGGCCGTGTTTCTATTTCCACTCTGAGGAAAAACTCACTTTATTTATTTGCTGGCTCTGGTAACAATAATAATACGTCACTATACGTAACGATCAAATCTGCGTGTACATACATAATTATACATTATTGAACCATCATAATATACGTTTAAATTGTGCCAGTGACCTTCAATTAGCACAGAGACGACCGTCACGCTCAGTGACCTGCGCGTGCGCGTGCGCGGGTTGACAGCGGGATGGTAGCTCATAGCCGTACTTAGTGTTATAACACTATATACTATAATATAGCCTATAAAGGCCGATGAGCCAAAATATAAAAAGTGCACTACGAAGACATTAATAACATATTGTATAATTACATATAATAAACAATATTAGTGCCGTTGAAGAGAAAGTGCTGATGACATTATAAGTTTAGTTGATGTGATCACACTTTCCTAACATTTACCGCTCAGATATGCACTCACTACGCACGTCTTCATTATAGATCAATGTAGAGTTGAAAAGTGAACAACATGACGGTTTTGGATTCGAATCCTAGCTTTCTCTGTCTCTTAATCTTCCAGTGTGGTCCCTGTTGGTTAAACTTCGAAATTATAAAATCTTTGTAAAATTATTTTTCACCATTTAGTTCATTATTAAAAATTATTTTTTAGTTTCCTTTTAACTATATTATAATTTTATGATATTCGTTTCAATGTCATATACAATATATACGAGTACTAGTACAAAAACAAACATTTTCCGCGTTGCGTTTATTAATAAGTAACTAAAGCCTTCGTCCGTCTTCTGAGAAAACACAAAAAGTGTTTTAAAATATGCTGAACACTTACCTGCCTACTTAAGTGTGATGATGTAATGCTTTATAAGAATAATTGTTACACTGAACGTGAAACAACATGCATATAATATCTAATTAATTATTTTTACTTTAATTTCCCCGCCCTCATGAATCGTCTCTTAGTGCTTATAAACTCCCTAAGTAACCTATATGCCTAGTTGAGTTAGTAGGAGAGAGGCTTTGTCCCATCTCTTGATACCTTCAAGGATACTGCAAAAAGAAACAGTAAATAGATAAAATTGCGAAGACAAAGTCGCAAAATGAGGCTAATGACTAAACTAGTATAAGCGGATGTGGAAGCCCCGTTCTTTAGAAACGCTATAATCGTGATATACTTCGTTTACTAACATGATGGCACTGTAATGGGCATGTTTGCGGGATACAGCGGGAAGCTTAAAAAACTAGCAATATTTAAAATTGTTTTCCACTCCACGCTGCTCTACTGTGACGTACGTCAGTGTTGTAAACTAACCCTGGTATCATGGACACAGGTGGCGTCGGCTGACGTGACGATGTGCCACTGCTCTCGCGTATGCTAAATTAGACACTGATTAGAATTTTTTAGTTTTTCTATTATCTATATCAAACTCTTCCCTTATCGAGACACTAGGTACGTTAGAGACTTAGAGTGTAGCGGAGCACAAAGAGGAGAGGGCTCGAAGTTCATACGGGAACGGGACAGAGTTTAGCTAGTATAGTTAAACAGCCATTCGGACCTATAGCATATACAATCATTAATTTTGAATTGCGCTATGATGGCATCGTTTAAGAATCACATTAAATTATACCGACTTACAATATTTAAATAATATTTTTGTATAACACGTCATCGCCCTAGTTATAATATTTATTTATTCTTAAAATACGATGATTTTCCTAACATTTATGTATAACACACATTAGTTGTTATTATCGCAGTTTTATATGTTTATTGAAGACAATACAACGAATCCTTTTGTTTCTTTTTAGTTTTTATGTCATCAACTAATTGGTACCCTGAATAGTTTGAATATATATAAGTTTCGAGGGGCGAGGACGAGGAGGAATATGCATAAAAAATCCAATTATCTATGTATTTTATCTCGATTTTTACAAGAAAGAAATCTCTATTTTATGTGTATGTATTCTTGGAAGAAACGAAATGTAGACACCGGAAGGAGTGCACATACACTCCACATTTTTTTTCAGATACACAAAAACAATATGTAGTAAAAATATATTCATACATTTTTTAGAATAAACACTTCTCTAACCGAGACTGTATGTGTTCAAAAATATTTTAATTGTCTAATATGTTGTGCCTCTATACACAAATCTTACTTATAAAATTTAAAATTATACACATATAATATGTAAAATAAATGTTTTCGTATAAGACTAAAGTGAGCGTACATACACAGCTACGTGCTCGTGTAGACCTGTAGACGGTAGACAGAGAGTACACGAGTTGTTATCTCATTACGATCTATTACATGACACCGACATTACCTGATGCGGAACTAAACGGTTACGTTACTTGGAACCTAGTGTCGAGACACTCTGTTCCTCATTTACTGCCGAATTCTGGAGGTAGGTTCTAGAGGATTTTTAACTTTCAATGAGAAATGAACTATCCGACCGATTTTTTTTTAAATCAGAGCGAGTAACTACTCAGATCAGTTCATCCAACCTGAAACTCTTCAGTTTTGTAATATTAGTATAAATATTAATGTACTCAAACCTTCTATACACTAAGAAAAGGAAAATATTTAGAAATAAAATATTGATCATAGGGGGACTCGAACCTGCGTCTCTCGTAAACACTAGTGTACACTTGAGACAACATGGTTATTGTATATTTGCATATTAGTATAATATAGATATTAATGTAATATATTAATATAATATAGGTATTCATTTTAAATGCAAATCAAGAGTATTGAAAATAGTACCTCCACAGTACATCACGTTCAGTTCTCACGATTTGAACGTGGGCTCCTTCACGACGCCGACGACGAAACAATAACTTGTATTTTATAAGAGAAGCATCTATAGCAGTCCCTGGAGCCTATAGTAGTTTCTAGAATATTTAGAATTTAGTATCACAATAACTATGGTGATAAGAGCTTGTGTTGATATAATGTGGAGGGTTTTTAAACGTATCGTTCAGAGCCACGCGCTTCGGAGAATCATTACAAACTTGCCACCTTCTTACAGGAGGAGAGGGCGGCACTCGTGCGTATTTCTGTTCTTATATACTTGTAGTGCGAGTCTGACTCGCCCACAGAGGCAGAGGCTTCCGTGCCAGTTTCAGGATAAAATAACTTTTCGGAGTTTTTCATTTATTTGTATCGTAAGTTTTCATTTGGAGCTAAAGTTTATATATAACTGTAGGCCCGCGGGAAGTCCCCGTATTCCTCCGTGTAAGTTGAGATATGTTTGAGCGATGAGAGTTAACGTCTCGCTTTGTTTTGTTATTCAAAACCCAAACCAGCGATAGCTTGGGTTTCGATACTTTGTTTTAAATATAATAACAACATGTCGTAGTGCGTATCAAACGAAAGCTAACGAGGTTACGTTGTTGCTAATGTTATGTTTACATGTCGACGCATCGTCGTACATACCAACCTCTCAGCTTTATAACATTACTACAGACATATATTTACTGCATTATTTATTATAGTTCTCTTGCGTTCAATGATACGTATGTATTAAAGGTACGAGCTGCGCCACAGAGACATCTAATTATCTAAATCAAAATTGTCGAAATCAGGAATGCCATTTGAAGTTTTTTCCTAACCAAAAGAATCAAAGGTCAGATTTATTAACGATTAATCTTCGCATTTTAAACCGGTTGCGAGAGCCGCCAGCATTGTTCAACTTTGTCAAATCTTAAGTGTATTAAAACTGTGATATTTTATGGTTTAATTGAAAATGGTCGAATCATTTTTGAGATAACGTTTTTTTTGTTTGTGTTACAAGTTTACTTTGCTGGTGCTTATCATGACTTAGTTGTTAATAAGTTAATTTTAGTTTGAAATCATTGAAAAAAAGAACCTTAAGTTTATGCTCTACCTGCTTATGGGAGTCGCACTCACAAGCCATCGAAGCCATCGTTGTGAAGTAGAACAGTGTCAGGTAACGCGATGGGTGTGGATTCGATCCAAGTCGGTCGTACCTCTTATGCCGCTGACTGAGTTAAATTCTGCCACAATGAGTCTTGTGTGCGGGAAGAGAGTAAAGCGAGTATGCATTCATTGTTATCGATACAACAAACAACATTAACCAGGATGAGTCCTTCCTCCCGATAGATAGTGTATCAGTACGCTGTATCCCGTTTATACCAGAGGAAATAGAGGGTTGTAACCTAGTGTTACGATACTCCGTTCTCCAGGTACAACCTTATTTCGTGTTGAGAGACAGTGGCTTATGGCGCAATGAGGAATTAATAACGTATTTGTAAGACGACGAAGTGCGATGATGAGTACCGCCACTCAAAAGTCCGTGTTTATAAATCGCTTGAGATGCTGTTTTCAATCATAAATTACACATCTATAAATGTAAAAGACATCTCAAGATCGATCTCAGACTTTCACTTGAGAACGGTTTTTAAATACGGACTATAATGTATCAAAAAATAGACGGAAAGGAGGGACTGAGTGTCGATCCTGGTATACTCGGGATACAGCGTACAGGTAATGTTTAGTAAAGTAACTCCCGGACGTACGTAATATACCTGACTCGTACCGCGCGGTTAGATAACGTGCTGGTATCCGTAAGAGAGTAATCTTTTACAGACAATAATTACTTATTGCAATATGTTAAAGTTACTTGGAGCCAGTCCTACTTGATAGGTAGTGGATTCGATTCCCACTCGACGAAATGTAATATTTAATATTTTCACTTCCTCATTCATTGAGTTGCGCCACTCAACATGCAATGCCTCCAGAATTTGGCAGAAAACGGAGAAGCGTGTGTCTTAACATTAGGTTCCTTTTGCCTACCCTGCTCTTTGGGAGATCATTTATCAGATTGATTTACAATATATATTCCTTCTTGTGATATTATATAACATACATCATAAATATTACTAAATTATACGTAATGTAATAAATATGTTATATCAGCGAATTATAAGGAAGACCTCCACGTATTCACATGAGGTTGTATCATATTAAATAAGCGGTTGGTTCGTACCTGCTTACTACTGTTTTTGCGTTTATTTATTAAGTAACTTTTATAATTGGTTTTGTTATTTTCTTTAGCTTCACGCTGTATCCCGCACATAGCAGGCTATATGCGGGATACAGCGTGAAGTCTGCCGGTAAATGATAATAGAAGCCGTGAGAGTAAACAAACAACAAAATGACATATAACTATAATATAGTCGCGACGTCGCCGTCCTCCACGAGCTCTCATGTTACTCAATAAACGTATACAAGTATTAAGTAAATTACAAATGCCGTAAGTTGGAAAACTAACCGTGCTCTAGCAAGCATCTATGCTTGTAGGTTCACGCTGTATCCCGCTATAAGAGAATAGAGTGTCACGCAATTTTCTACGCACCACTCAACTTTTCAGACATTACGTCATTATGTCAAATAGCGGCATTCAACGCAACACTTTGTCTTGTTACCATAACGAGAAAATAAAAATATTTCATTCACCCGAGTGGGAACTGAACCCACAAGCGTCGCGTTTAAAGTGCGACACTGTGCCGCTGTCCGCCGCGTAGATACTAAAAAGCTTAAGCTGTTGTAAGGTTCACTTGGTGCTGAATAGATAATAGAAGCTTTCACAACGCACACACAAGTTTTACGACTTTAGCTAATGTGGAGGGTCATAGGTTTGATTTTCGTAAGAGATTTGACACAGTGTGTACCTACATTTAAATTATGAGTCTATTATTCGTCGCCTGCAACTTTTTTGCTGGACCTGAAAAGGTAAAATCTCATTTTATCGTCACCCTCTCTCTCACGCTCTCTTCTCGCTTTCTTTGCTCTTATTTAGCTTCACGCCGTATCCCGCACATAGAAGGAACCTGGAAACCATTAAAACACTTCCGTTCTTCACTTTCTGCTGAATTCTCAAGACATTGCGAGTCGACTTGACTGAGGTCAACGCCTCGGCCTGCCTCGTTAGTAGAGCAAAGAAATGACAATATTAAATATTTCATTTGCTCGAGTGGAGATCGAACCCGCAACCGTCAGTTACAGTCACGTGCTCGACGGAATAGATAACCGGCTATTAACCTTTAAGCAAATATACAAAAACGTCTTCAAATCTAATTTATATTGAACACGGCCCGCGCTGGCGCTGGCGGGCCACTTTCTCGTGACCGTCATTTTCTGCCCCATTCATTATGTGGAACAATCGTTGACAATGCCCCAATCGATAAGCAATAGCGATAATAATGAGGCCAGTCTGTAAATGTCGAAGGAAATTGGGGAACGGAGTGTCTTAACACTAGGTTCCCTCTGCATTTCCTGCTATATGCGGGATACAGCGTGAAGCGCAAAAAAATTACTTATAATATTAATATTATTTCGTATAATAGATATTTTCTATTTGTTTATACTACCGTCGTTGCTCGTGAATGACGCCATTAGATTGTATGAACAAAGGAAATCGTCTATTAAAGTGTATGAGTATTGTACGAAGAACACAAGCTAATGTGTTGATGTGGGCACGTGGGCACGTGACGTAGGGTCCCCAAGTGTTACTTGTATCTTCACAGGATACGGAAGGCATCAGTACAAGTAAAGTACGTAAGAAACTTACATAGAGACCAAAATACACACATCGTGGCGCAGTGAGGCAAAATCTGAGAAAACGCGACGGTTGTCGGTTCGGCTCACAGCAGGGTAGGCAGATGGAACCTAGTGTTGAGACACTTCGTTGCCCACTTTCTGCCGAATTCTAGGGGCATTGCAGGCTAGGGGCTCTGTTGAGTTCCGCCACTCAACAGAGTGGCGGAACTCAACGCTGCGTTTTTGCGGTTCGATTAGCACTATAAGAATAAGTGGTACAAGACATTAAATTTTCTCAACGACCTACTTATAAAAAACGTCGTTTCTATCTATAAGTAAGTAATTAACATTCTCTCATTAATTTACTTTGAACAAACACGATAAGGAACTAATTATAATAACACGCTATCACTCTAAGAGTCGTTTTGTTGTTTCACTTCTCAGAATTAATATGAACATAACATCTTGTTGTATCTAATTTACTCACAATATTTAACTAAATAAACAATATGATAATTAAGTATTTGTCTTTAACTTAACTAAATATTTTATTATCTTTGGCAATTTCCTGTTTCTAGCAGGACTAGCTATGACCGTTACTTCGCGCGGTGTGTAAGACAGTTAGCATATCTCATGACGCACTCTATTTGGACAGTCCCACAATCGTACCTAGTACTACCAGGCTACCAGGCTACCAGGTAAGACTTAGCTTAGGTGGGAATCGAACCTACAACCATCGCAGTTACAGTCAGACGCTGTTCCGCTCTGAAGCGACGGTCTCAACTTAGTTTATAAAGTTTTTAAAATGTGATCTGTTTTTCCAGAGATAAGATATGCAGCTACGTGGAGATCCCATTACTAACAAAATGCTGCTTCTGCTTGCCGCTGAGGAAGGGCCTCATCGCTTTTGCTTATGTTAATTTAGTGAGTATTATTTGGTATTTGTGTTTTTATAGTTTTTATGGTCTCACAAGGGAACAACCAACCCTTGCGGGGAAACAAACTCTTCAGCTTTATAATATTAGTATTGCACAAGTCTTATTATATTCTGTATAAACACGCTATATGAGCGCCCTGAATTTTTTCGCTACAAATGCAATTGTGAAATTATGTTCCACTATTGTTTTGTAGCGTATAAATGTCCAAATTAAATATACAATAAATAAGTTCAATATTAGGTCTCGTCTTTGTAACATCGCCACAATACCCGTTGCCCACAATAGATAGTCTATAGTTCTATACTATGTAATATATTTTATTAATTAAAGTATCAGTGTATAAAAGTTACAATAAATGTTGCACGTTTCCCACTGTTGCCTGATATCTAACATCTAAGGATGAGACCAATAAAACTAATACTATTGTAAAAGTATTGTAAATCAATTAAAACTATGGACGGTTCAATATTTCACAACTCCTTTACGAAAGGTGTCAAATTCGCTAGTTTCCGTGAACATTCTCGCTTTCTTTTTAGAAAGTATTCAATGATTCTAAATTGATTCTAAAATAAACATTTTTGCTTACTAATTTTAATATTCAAAGGGAACGCAGTTAATTCATGTTGTAGAAAAGAAAAATATATTTTTCTATGTTTTGTTAGTTTTTTGTCCTTATTTCTAAAACACATTTAACGGAGTTGACATTGAGTCACTCCATTCTCCACTTTCGGTCCTACTTTAGAAAAATAAATACTTGTAGGTATTCATATAGGTATCAACCGATTTGTTATAAGTAAATAATCATAAATCACGCTCACCCATTGTAATCTAAACAAACATTTACAAGAATAATAAAATATAATAGTTGTGTGTGACGCGTGACACAGTCTACGTGCGATATGTAACTCCGATGTCAGATGCAGTCATACAGTGTATCCCGCACACACCAGGTATGGCAGAGGGAACCTACTTTCTATTCATTTCCGCTGAATTCTGGAGGTATAGCGCGTTAAGAGGCGGAACTCAACGCCGTTCTTTGCCTCTACAACAGAGCGAAGAAATGAGAATATACATTTAAATAAATAATTAATTTCCTCGAATGGGGATCGAACCCACAACCAGTCCCGTTTACAATCACTCTTTGCACTCCTGCGGCACGACTGCCCTCAATTAAATATATCATGTTATATCCCATATAAAAATAAATTTTCAATTCGAACCAGTTCCTGAGATTAGGGTGATAAATTAAACAAACTCTCTCTCTCATTACTACACGTACATTCTCTCTCATTATAATATTGGTAATAGATATGGACACATCGTAATAATGGAACACTTCCGATTCCAGATGCTGACACTCGCGGTGACTTCGCTGCTGTCAATCTACATATCCTCGGTCCGGAGCAGCGACATCGAGAACCTGCAGGACGAGTCCGAGTACCCGCGCCTGATCGCAGACACCGTCGCCCTCGTGCTGGAGGTCACTATGACCGTCACCTTTATTGTAGCTCTACATAAGGTAAGTTACATTTCAAAATGTTTTAAGGTGTATCCCGTATCCCGCATACGGCAGGGTAGAGGGGGCAAAGGGGAGGGGTGAACGAGCTTAACGATGCCCTTTATCTAGTTGTAAGTGCGAGAATAAGATATTATTATATCATTTATTGCCACAACAAAAAATCCAACACATCGTCTGAATCACTTTCTAAACTCCGTAATTTTACATAATATTATTGCTTGTTCATCGAGTGGTTAGTGGTTATGAACTTACGATGGTCACATGAGGGCTGTGAGTTCGATGCCTGGTCGGGGCATACCTATATGGTGGGTACATATCTATTTGTCCGACATCTTAGTTAAGACAAATTGTGATTAATAAAATATTTAATCTCTCTCTCTTTGATTCGACTTAAAAACCGTATTCTATCTAATTATACTCGTATATACATATATCTAATTCGGTACCCCACTTCTTGCACGTAATAAAAAAACAAAGTTTTAAAGAAATATTCGATGAAATATGATTATTATATTTGTTTTTCAGAAACACGTGTTGCTGATGAAGATTTACTTATATTTTGAGATCGTGTTTTCAATCATCGGCTTCGTATACAGCCTCGCGTTCCTCACCAGGGAGACCGCTAGCGAACTGTTCTTAATTTTATTCCAATTAAGTAAGTATCTTAATGTCTTAATTAATATATTGCAGATGCTAGCCTCGTCTGCTTACACAAAAGACCGATACTGACACCTGTCACTACGATTACCATTAGTTCCATTGTCTTTAAATAGGACGGGAAGATTTGTTGACATATTAAAAATAAACACCATCGAGAATGATTGGACGATGTTGGTAGCCAATTAGATTTAAGATATGTAAAGTACGGTACTGTCGCCTATGCTTGTTATACACCGAAAACCTGAAATGCGAAATGCTCTTTACGTAGTGTCTAGCTCACACAATCAATTGAGAAATATGAATATTATAATTATAAAATGTATTTATATAATTCCAGTGGTACAAATCTACCTGGTCATTCTCATCTGGAGCTCCATAGTGAAGATGCAACGGGACGGAACTGTGAAGTACACGCGGGAACAAGACACTGTTTAGTCGCTTTGGAACTTACCTTTAATATTACAAATATACACCGAGTATATTGTGATTGTTGATTATGTATGTTTGTGTAAATCTGGATAGAGAACTTATGCTAAACGATAATCTGTCAAAAGTAGACCCGACCCGTAACTTTAATAGGCAGTTAATTGTTTGCTAAAAATGCGCCAAAATAATTAGTATTTTTAAGGATTAGACAGTAAGAATGTAGTGATCTCCGTTTCAGAACATTTACTACACGTACGCACGTACATACACGTGCGGGTTGAAGACAAGGACGTACGTGTGCACCTCTAGTAACGCTGCGATAGAATATACACAATTATCAAGATTAGTGAGGTACCTAATATACGTGATTGATAAGTTATCTTTTAGCAAAGCTCTCTCTGGATACATAGAATCAGAGATTTATATATTAATCAACTAAATTAGATTATTATACATTTTAGAAGGCAATTTAGGAGCCAATGAAAAGTCTGACGAAACGTACAAATAAATATACACTCTCATATATATATTTGTTTGGTAAAAATAAGTTAAAGGTGCTAGTAAAAATGTTAAAAAAAATTATCGAAATAAACCCTTAAAAAGTTAATTTAAAAGTGCTTTTGCAAACAATCTTAGCTGTAGATGAGTATATAATAATATTTTTGATAACTATAAATTTTAAATTGAATATTTCAATATCAGTTCAGTCGGCCACTACGAAGTGTGTTAAATTGAGTTTCCAAGATTTCACATGCACTAGATGGCAAGTCAAATAAAAGCTTGCATAAATATGCAATTAATAAAATCTTTTTCTAATTAATCAATAATAATAATAGGATTTTTTTTAATTAAATATACAAACAAATAAATAATCTGATTCGCCAGTAGTAGCTAGTTACCATCATTTTAAATTAGGCCGTTGGGTATTTTTAATATCAAAAAGAGTGAAGAATATTATAATAAATAGCATCTTCTTCATATAATATGTATAATGAAGTATGCTTGAAGTAATGAACATTATGTAAAAGGTTAATCAAGTATATTTTTTGTAATATTTTAAAGTGTGATAATTATAAGCATATTGAAATGTTATGTATAAAATGTTATTATAAAAGATTTTAGAAGTGTCCTCTTTTACACAATGCCTATTCTTAATAGATTTTTTTTCTTGTTGCTGCGTTTTGTGTGAAGTCAACAATAAGGATTGTACCAAGGAATAAAGGTAACCTTGACTCTCTGTTCTCCGCTTTCCGTTCGAACTCGTGGCGTGGCGAAGTGTTGCGTGGCGGAAGTTAACGCCGTGCATTGTCATATTACCAGAGCGAGGAAATGAAAATAATTCCTTTCCCATTGCGCTAATACGGCCTTATGGTATGAACGAGGTACTGGTTCAAATATAGTAGTCTACATTAGAAGAAGTAGGCAGAGCATATTTTTCTATAATTATATATAAGTGTATTGTACATACTATGACGTAAATATGTTGTTGTATATTTAATAGACTAACGAGTGTCAGTCAAATGCAGTCTACGCCAAATAAATATTTTTTCAAATTACTTTTTGTTTGTGTTTATATTTTAACATTATATTTAAACTAAAGGATTCTATGGGGAAAGAAGGATAGTTCAATACTGATAATGTTTTTTTTAGATTCATTCTGTGTCCCGCTTATAGCAGGGTAGGCAGAGGGAATCTAGTGTTCAGACACTCCGCTCCCCACGCATATATCTTGTGTACATAACGATATGAATGAAACAATAAACAAAGTATAAAAAGTAATAACAAAACATTTTATAAGTATCATATTAAACTAATATCATATGAACAAGGGATTTGCACAAGTCTAAGTGTTAGCTACTGCACTAGAACACTGATGTCGGTATTAATGGTAACAGGTCCATACAGTACCACAGTATATGGTACAGGTAACGTACTATCATAGTTCAAGTTTGTTAGGCCGAGTTATACCAGTTCTCACTGTGAACTAAGTTTCTTAATCTCTCCTTCTCTTCTATTTCTCTCTCTTCTAACTGTTTATAGAAACTGGATACTATCATCAACATGTAGAAACGGATCACTGGAAATATATATTTTTTTCATATAAGTACTTATGTGAATGTTGAGAGGCGGTAATTAACACCGCTTTTAGTTATTTCAGAACGGGTAAATAAACCCACATACGACGACGTCGTCGATACATAATTATTATTTATATTATAATCCACTATAAAGAATTTTCTAGATCAGCAATTTTCTTATAAAGAAATGAAAAATAATTTAAGTAGCAAAATATTTCAATTTTAATTTGCATAAATGAGAAAATATTAATAATTAATAAATTAAAATAGTAACTATAGAGCAACTCACTTAGCCCAAGGAACTCGACGATGTATATCAATAGAGAATTATCGTTAAAATGATTGATCATGCTCAAAGTAATCCAAAACACGAAGACGAGCACTGACGCTGTCACCAGGAGCGAAGTCCACATCACCCACGGCCTCATCAGATGAGATTTTTCCTAAAATGGTAGTAATTTGAATATTTAACAAATTTTTTTTTACTTTTAAAATGTATTTAAAACCAAAGAAAAATTTGTTTATCTTAATAAAGAATGTTTGGTTGGATTTGATAGTATTATATTATTTTATTATTATTATTTATTATTTTACGCTTCACGCTATATCCCGCCCATAAACAGAGGGAATCTGGGAAACTTGAAACCTAGTGTTAAGACACTCCGTTTCCGTTAGCTTCCGTTCCCCACTTTGCACCGAATTCTGTAACCATTGCCACCATTGCTACCACAGCCAGTATTCACAATTGCATGCTTGGGCTGCTGCGCCACGAATGGGTTCAACAACAATTATATGAAATGATCAATTACCAACAGTAGCTAATAAACTAAAACCTCATACCTTCAATACTCCAACCAACATGAGCGTGCTAAGGAACAGTGTGATGATGTGTGTGATGATGACTCCAAAAACCACTGCGTAGGACATCATGACCTCCATGTCGTGTCCCGACCAGGGAGGCAGCATGTTGATCGCAGCCAGGCATTGTGCAAGCGCGAATATTGAGTATAACTGAAAAATTTAGTTCCCATCATACCAGCTCGAGGGTACCATAATATTGTATTGATATCTCATTTACATATAATTACCAAATTTGATGAGAAGTGCGTGTAATTCAGATTGTTGGATTCTAATACCTACATAAAAAGAAGAGCGGTCCTCGTGTCCGCTGGCCAGAGTCCGGCCGAGAGAACAACTCAACTTAATAAAAGCGTGTAAAACGAATACTGGTAGCACTGCACACTGCACAATATTTCCAATATTTAAATGTAATATACTCCTAGGTACTTTGTTGGACTTTGCTTGTGTGGAGATTTGAAGGCAATAAAATATAACTTAGTACATAACTTAGTACTTAGTATATGTACCTAACCTAACCCACTATTTTAACCTAGTCCACTAATTATTTTTTTTATAAAAAGATTTTTTTTTCTTAAAGAATACAAAAGCCAAAGCTACTAGGTCATATCCCTTTGTCGAACGATAAATCTTTTCTTTCCAATAACGTAATTTACTTACAATTAACACAAGTGCTGATAAGATGCTGCCAAACTTCAAGGAGAGGCACACGAAGCTCGTCTGCCTCGGAATATTTTCCAAAGAAAATGGAAATTCTGAAAATAAAAGTCACTGCAAATTATTAAAACATATATAGCAATAAAATTTTACAATAATAGTTTTCTTTTTTCTTTATTCCTTATCACTAGATGCATTATCTTTTAAGGTGAATACTGCGACATTCCTGTCGGTTGCTTAGTTATCGTTTATAGAGAAAGGTATTCTTCTGTTTGTGATAAGTTTGCATTGTAAACGAGATTAGAATATGATTTAGTATCTCATGGCTTCTTATCAATCAAATAAAGAAATTTGCATAAATGAAAAATTATATGCATTATTGAATTGATAGCTAAATTATACTTAAGAGCCGGTAGACTAATCGATAAGATTGTATTTATTATCTGAGAAGGATATTTATTATCAAAGGATGAAGAATATGTAAACAAAATTGAAATGAGTCAGAAAATAAAATATATAAAGAATAAAAATATTACGTTATTTCAATATTTATTAACAAGACTTCGAACTGATGAAGTGGATCAACTCTAGTTTTTCTAGTACTTGGTAGTTATAAGTAGCGCACAAGCTCAGGAAAACACAGCTATATGGTATCAAATAGCTGATCTGGGATAGAGCCAAGACAGACAAGAGCAGGACTTGGTGGCACTGTGTAGCCTTTACAGTAAGCTATCATTCTAAATTCTAATAAGCGTAGAATAATAAATGTCCCTCAATCAATGGACTAATGGATTAATTTATTGTTTTATAAAACACGTAAAAATATAAAAAATCACATTTGTCCTAGCCGTTGTGATTTTCGAGATACTCTTAGTGCTTCCGTACACTCCCTGACCTACCTTTGTGCCAAGTTTCGACTTTCTATATCCAATATGTCAGTCTATGCGTCATTTGTCAATCGCTCAATAACGGAATCTTTTTAAAATGACCAATACAGTCCTCTATGTCTTTAAAAAATGGAAATGAAATTTTGAAATAGCATGAGGTAATTTCCTTGTCCAAGCAAACAATGGGCGCAGATATGTTATCATTAACTAATCTTAATGATACAAATAAAGTTTTGTTTAAATATGGTTTAGAATTAGCAGCTCTACTATAACGGTTCTTGATGTTATGTTTCACCTGTATCTCGCATATAATAGGGAAGGCGGAAGGAACCTAATGTTAAGAAGTTTTCGCACTTTAAGGACACGCCTAACACACGCGTAATTTTAAAGATACAGCGTGGTGAGTGCCGGGATTCAACGTCGTATTTTGTCTTGTTAGAGAAGATAAATGATATTAATTAATTCCTCCGAGCGGTCGCGCTTACAGTCAGATGCTGTACTGCTGTGTCACGGTGGTCTCGCAGCACAGCGGCAGACACATCATATTATGAAGTCCACAAAAAGTTTCCCCGCCCAACAAGCAATATAACTACAATAAGTAGAAATATTAATAAATACTAGTTTCTACCTAAAAACTTTAACTACACGACTACCAGGCCACTTGAAACATCTATCTTAGTGATTATTTTCAAAAGTTAATATTGCCTTCCAAATTAAATAGACAAACGACTTTTAAAATAAATAGCAATTGTGTTTTATAGCAATACAATACAGCCATCACAGGCGCCCCAACATAAACAACTAAAGTAGAGACTTCCGACAGTAGGTCCAAATAAAAGTCAACGTGTGAACCAATATTGTTCCAAAATGTACTCACTTGTCTTCATTTTGACGCAACTTTGTTCAAAATACAATAAATGTTTAGCACTTTAGTGTGATGATTGCCAGATACGATAGTCCCGCCCCAAGTGAGAATGGTCACTGATATGATATCACAACAAACTAATCGCACGCACGCACCTGATAATGGTCACTATCGACAAATTAGCTACTTGTAAATCATTGGATTTTAAAAGATTTTGATTAATATGTTGTTTGCTTTTCTTAGTTTTATAAAGAAAAAATTCTGGTGTTTTTAATACCATAAAATAAAATGCAAGGCATTACAAATATTCATTCTATATTAATTATTCGTAAATAAAAAATATGTCTAAAACTAAAAACAAGGTATATTTCAAAACACATTAAGAAACTTACACATACATATTTCCAATACAAATGAATTATTAAAATATTTATATCAAAAATATTTATACTAATTTAACTTCAGTCTTACATAATAGAGTATGCGTAAAAGTTAGAGATCGGACTAGATTAACAAATCAACAAAAAAGGGACCCATCTACCATTAAAACTATAAGAACTAATTTTACAGTATTTTTTACATTTTTTTTTTTGGTAAATAACTTAAAGTATATTTTTTAATGTCCATGATATCCATGTCCATGTCCGTAGTACCCATGTCCGTAGTATCCACCGTGACCGTAACCGTGTCCTGAAGAAATAATAGATCCTGACGATATAACTGGAGAAACTATCCTGGATGACAATCCAACAGGTAATACTGAGCCAACAGAAACGCCCACGGGAATCGAACCTATACCTCCAAGAGATACTCCCGAGCCTATTCCACTTATAATGCCGCCACCATAACCCAGTCCTATACCTCCTAAACCTCCTATACCTCCTAAGCCGCCTATGCCTCCTATACCACTAGCTACGGCTGCTACTGGCACAGCTACTGGCTGTGGTACTCTTATTGGAACTGGAGCTGGAACACCAACAGCATAAGGCTGGGGTACAGGGATGCCAACACCCTGTGTGACAGTGACTGGCACAGGCTGAGCTACTGGCACGGCAACAGGACGATTAACCGGCACCGCTATAGGCCTGGGGATTATGTGTGGCACTGGTTGTGGTACTGCCACTGGCACAGGGCGAGGGTTATCTACTGGTACGCCAACTGGAACGGTCACTGGCACCGGTCTAGGAACACTAACTGGCACTGGGTGAGGAATTGGTATCGCTACCTTATTGTGGTATTCTGAATAGCTGTGTCTCGTAGGTATTACTGATGCTGACGCCTCTCTCTTCTTAGTATCCGGCTTCGCTTGCACCGTGAAAACACATAGTGCAAGAAGTACCTGTAACAAATGACATATTAATTACTGATTTAGAATCTAATCATTCAAACTCTTTATTACACTTGGTACGAAAGCTATTCTTATAAAAGCTTTAATTTTAGTTCAAATCTAACTCAGGACAAGTTTAACTCATAATGACTTACTAGGTATCGAGACATGACTACTGTGAATCAATCGACGCGTTGTTGGAAAGTGATGTAGAGTGATAGAGCAAAGGTATTTATACATGAAGTAGGAGCGCGAGATGTCGGCGGAACTCCACTTTACGTCCGCACATGGAAGGTATTTAGGTGAAGTTGTTAAAATCACTGTATTAATGAATGACAGTGTGTGCTAAAGTTATTGATATACCAAACAACGCCATTATGCTTCAATAGAACTGGGTCTGTAAACGCGACGGTTCCGATGACGGTTTCGGTGTGTGAGGAACGGAGTGTCTGAGCACTAGGTTCCCTCTGCCTAACCTACTATGGGATAAACTGTGAAGCTATACCTTTTTATCATACTTCAACTTATTAATGTATGTAACTTAGTATTAAAGCATTCTTTTTCCATTTTTCGCACAATTTTGCACTTCTTCTGTGTTCTCAGACAAACGTGCAAAGAAGTTTTTTACATAAAAAAGAACATTAGTATCAAAATTTCACAACTTTGTTTAGTAAGGTAACATTTTAAATATATTTTTTTAATAAGAGCCTAAATGAAAGTTAAATTAAATAACATGATATACATAATATTCTATCTGAACTAATATACATAGCTTGATTATATAACAAACGTACATGAAAAATATTAGAAGTCAATGACTTATTGTTCCGTTTTACTTTATTATTGAAATAACATCTTTATCAAAAATTGATGGTGGTATTAGCAGCTCAACTATATTACATACTCCCTACACCATAAGCCCAAAAGGCAAAACAGGTCTAGATTCAGCCTAGATGTAAACGTAAGAGCCCGTAATGTATTATGTAACATTATGTATTTTTTTTCATTACGCATCTCTATGCGATGGCTGCGGGTTCGATTCCCATTCAGGTGGATGTTATCTTTTTTTTTAATTATTTAAATTCGTTGTGTGCCTGTCATTAAGTCTTTCGAATGGGTGAAAAATAGAAAATAGAGAGTGTATGGCAGGTATTCAGGGCCGTATTTAAGGAGACTGGTGAGAAAAATATCGAGTTAGCAAGTTTTTTTATCAATAATAATTGCACAATTGGAAATATTATCGTTCTGTAATATTAAACGCTGCGTATTCATATTGGTTAGTAGCGCGTGCGTAGCACACGTATGTTTATACTACGAGTATTTGTGACTTTGAAAATTCATCAAGTCATTAATTTCCAATCGATATTATTTCATTCATAAATCAAAAATATATGATACCAGAGATATATGAAATTATATATTTTTTATTCGTTGTTTTTAACATAAATTAATAATTTCATGTCGATACATTTTTCTACTGGCTTAATACACTGTAGTGAAATCCAAAAATTACTTGTGAAAGTAGAAGAATATTCAGAGAAGACTTGTTTTTATTACGAGTAGATGCAGTAGGTACCCGAAAATTATGAGGAAGGCTATCGAAACCAAAAATTACAGACTACTCAAAGTCAATATCTTTTTAGCATTACGCTGTATCCCACATATATCAGGCTAACAGTCTCTACACAAGATCATTTTACTATCCGTTTGACAGACGGACAGACTCCATTTAGATTATATTTTAATTCTATGGTCGGCAATACTGTTATTTACACGCACAAATGTTTGTTTATACTGTGTTCTTAACAGGGAAACCCTTAAATTTAATTACGACTAAGAAAGCGATTTACAACAGGAGTTAGATTTCATCACTGAAAATAGATCGCAAAATTCTATAATTATTATTAAGTCGTAGCGGGGAAGCCAGACATAATGAAGCGCCAAACGCTACGGGCTTAGCATACCTCTCTCGTCTCGTCCACTACCATCACCCTTTTGATTCATGCTCCACAAACGATCCTTATGGTTCTGGAGCACCGAGGTCTCCCTCTGCCACATTTACCACTACAGTATCTTTCTAGTCTACAATACGATGTCAGCGAAATTTAGCTGAAAGTGGAAAATACTGGGCTCCCTCTGCCTACTCTGCTATGCTAAAAAAAGCGCGAAGAAATTTTTTATATTATACAAACCGACTGATTATGAAGGTTTTTGATTCCATTTTTACTTTGTATTCTCCAAGTTCTATCGAAATTTCGTTAATTTAATGAAATGAAGATTTATTGGTCCATCGTAATTTGACGTGTGGCCGGTGCTCAGGCCGTCGGCGGCATACAAAACGACCATTTCTCTTAAGTTGCGAGTGCGGACGTGCTTGACTCGTTGCCAAACGCGGGCTCCCCATCCGCCTCCGTCGGCATCTCAAACATCCCCAATAACGTTGCGCATACACACCACACATGTACTCTGACACCAGCCACTCTGACACCGCGCGCTGGCGTAACGCGGGGGAGCGGGGGGAACTAGCAGCAATGGGTGGCTTTCCTTGTTTCGTGATATTTATTTAGCTTTGATACAATAAGCGTGTCTTAACATGAGGTTCCCTCTGTTTTCTCTGTTTTAACCTATATTTTAGACATAGAGTGTCTCATCAATTCAATTGCCCCCTTTCAATCCAGACATATTCGTGGTGTGTGTTTTCAGTTATAAACCTAAATCTATATATATAAAATCGAAAGGTCACTCACTCATCACGAAATCTCAGAAACTACATGTGCTAGGAATCACAAATTTTGCATAGGAGTTACTTATAGGACGTAGGGGCTCGCTAAGACGGGAATTTGCAATATTCGACATCTAAGGGGTCGTTTTTGGGGTTGGAAGTTTGTATGAAACTTCGTTACTACAAATGCCAGGAGTCTCAAATTTTGCATGGACGTCACTTAGGTATAGGACGTCCGGACGACGAGGTACTCATGGAGACGCAGGCGAAGCCGCGAGCGGGCCGCTAGTTTGTTAATTAAAAATGAGGCCGTCGTGTCGTGGTACTACGTCGGGTTTGACTTCGAACACGGTGGTTGTGGGTTTGATTCTCACTGGAGAGAATGAATTTCAATTTCCTCGCTCTAGTAAGAAGACTATGTGCGACGTAGAGCTCCGCATCTCGACACGCAATCGACTGAAACGTCACGACGAGGGTTAACGCGTTAAAAAATTAGGAGCTTTACGTACATATACAACAACGTGTTGTAACGAACCCGACGCACGTACACCAATACCACTTTGAATTTGTATTATTTGGCACAAAGAGAGCAGTCGGTCGACAGCCTACTTTTTTCTTCAAATTACATCAACATCAATGTCCATGGAATGTCTGTTGAATGATTTATGTATAGATTATAAATAAGCTCTACTATCTTTCTTAAGTTTCACTCTTTCCCTAGCGTAGGGGAGCTAGTCTGTATAATAAAACAGTAAAAATATTTTTTCTGTACATTTGGTATTTTTGACTGAAATGGATAGAGCTTGTCTGTCTGTCTGTCTGTATGTATGTATAATCACATTTATCTCCGAAAGTACTGAATTGAATTGCTTTGTTGTAACTCAACACATTCAATGTTAAAGTTTGTTTCATGAAAATCGGTTCATTAAAAAAAAAGTTATCGCCATTTGAATGAACTCAAGGCATGAGTTTGCC
>JAEBDU010013223.1:35319-105109 GCA_016802625.1 Heliconius numata
AAAAAAAAGTTATCGCCATTTGAATGAACTCAAGGCATGAGTTTGCCTGCAAATATATAGCAATCCATATCTATACTTATACTTATAATCTGTATTTGTTTGTGATAAATCTGTATCTTTCACCGTCTTTCAAAACAAGGAGGAGGTTCTCAATTAATTATTTTCGATTCGATATTCGATTAATTATTTTGGATTCGATTTCGATATTGGATTATTTGAGCAGCAGCAGTGGACGGCGAGAGGCACTTTCCGCCGAATTCTGGAGGCATTGCGTATTGAGTGGTGGATTTCAACGCCGCGCTTTTGAGATCCTATTATCCCGATTAGATTCTTGTAAATATATAAAAGTTATTTGTTATGTAAGTATCTGTTCTCAAGTAAAATAAATAGGATTATAGAGTCCAGTATATTTAACCCAGTTTATAATAAACCTGTTTGGCTGTAAAAATAATAAACAAGCAATTCGGGAAGTCTAACCCTATTAGCGGACAGAGCGACATTCCTACGTAACCTGCCGCCGGAAGTCATCACGTGTTGTTTTACTCACATAGTTTTATATTTCTTAATGTTATAAAGAACAAGAACAAGCTAGTTAATACTAGCTTGTTTAAAAACATACAAAGCTTAATGGCTAACGATTTTATTACCTTATTTAACTTCATAGCTACATGTGTCACCAATAGTAAAATTAAAAAAACAAAAATTTTAAACTTACCTAGAGATGATTGGATAAATAAAAACATTATTCAAGACATACAGAGGCGTATTGAGTTATGGATAAAACTTAAAAAGAGCCCTAATAATGATGAACTGAGAGCTGAGTTTGAACTAATGAGAAATAAAACTACGCAGAAAATTAAAAACACTAAAGAAACTTACTACAACAAAGAATTTGAAAAATGTTTAAGAAAACCAAAGAAAATGTGGAATTTACTTGGGGATCTTATCAATAACAAACCTAAAGAAGTAAACCACAGACCTCCGACAATCACTGTTAATGATTTACAAATTACTGAACCAACTAAAGTCTGTAACGCTTTTAATCAGTATTTTTCTACCATAGGCTATAAACTGGCAAACGATATTCCTCATAAATTTCACAATAACACTATATTTACTCAACCTCGCACAAATAATACTACCTTTAAATTAACACATTTAAATCCTTGCACTGAAACTGAAATTCTTAAAATAATAAATGAACTTGATATGAATTCTAGTACTGGCATAGATGATATCAGTACCAAAATAATTAAAACAATAAAAAATTACATCGTTGAACGATTAAATTCTAGTTTTAACAAAACTCTCTTAGAAGGTAGCTTTCCTGATGTTTTAAAAGTAGCTAAAGTATGTCCTATTTACAAAGCCGGTAAGAAAACAGATCCTAGCAACTATCGACCAATCTCTGTTTTACCAGTAATGTCAAAAATTCTTGAGAAAATTTTGTACACTAGATTGTTAAATTACCTTAATAAAATAAATTTTCTTTTTCATAAGCAATATGGTTTCAGACAAAAATCAAATACACTCTCTGCTGCTCTAGATCTCACAACAAAAATTAGGACAAACATCGACAATAAGAAACATGTTTTAGGGGTTTTTATTGATTTAAAAAAGGCATTTGACACAGTGAGCCATCCGATTCTCCTACATAAACTTGCATGTATAGGTATTTCCGACAACGCCTTTAACATCTACAAATCGTACCTTGAAAATCGGTCTCAAATTGTCAAAATAGGAACTTACCAGAGTGAGCCAGCAACTTTAACCTATGGCGTTTCTCAGGGGTCCATTTTAGGGCCCTTACTCTTTTTAATTTATATCAATAACATTTGTGAATTGAACCTACACGGAGAACTTACCCTTTACGCCGAAGACACTTGCTTAATTTATCACGGACATTCAGTACACGATATCTTATCTCGGGCACAACAAGATCTAGACATTCTATATACATGGTTTCAAAGCAACCTACTAACCATTAACACTGAAAAGACCTGTTATATGTTTTTCAAATCAAAAAATAAAAAAATTCTACATCATATGCCTCTAACTATTAATAACATTCCATTGCTAGAAAAGAATAAAGAAAAATACCTTGGTATATGGCTCGACTCTCACCTTAATTGGAATCCACAGGTTGAATATATATGTAACAAACTGTCTAGTCTCATGTACATACTTAAAACAATCGCTCGATGTCTTCCACATCGAGTCCGGCTAACGATATATAACTCACTGGTAAAATCACATCTCTTGTATCTAATCGAAATATGGGGAACGGCTTCGAAATGTAATATACAACGCATTCAAACATCACAAAATAAAATTATCAAATCACTCTTTAATTATCCACATTTAACACCTACAGAAACACTATACAAAAACACTAAATTAATGAACATAAAACAGTTACACAACTACACTACATGTATACTCATTCGAAAAATCTTAGATGGAAGTGTTCATACGGAAATTTCGTTCGAGATCATAGGCAATCAGAACCAACATCACAGACGAGCGCATAAGTTGATATTACAAAAGACACGTACTAAATATGGGAGCAAACTAATAACTTTTCAGGGAGTGATGCTATTTAATGGTTTACCGCAAGCGATTAGAAATTGTAAGTCGTTTGATGAGTTTAAGTCCGGACTTCGCGCGTCCGTTCTTGGCGATCATTCTCTTCTTAAGAGGTGAATGATGGCTGGGCAACGGGCGTGGATGGGGTTTGGATTTGGATCCATTGGATGACGGTTTTGTTTTGTTTTGTATGTTTTTATTAGTAATTTTACTCTTACTTATATGTTAACTTTTATTCACATTTTATTTTTACCTAATGTTTACATTTTTATGTTAACTTTATATTTACATTTTATTTTTACCAAATATTTACATTTTTATGTTAACTTTATATTTACACTATATTTTTACTATCAGCTTTGTTCACTAATGCCTTTTTATATTATATAATATTTCTTTTATTTAATTTCTCATGTAAATGACATCGTCGTAATGAGAATAAAGATCTTTAAACAGAATACCCCATTTCCACTAAGACACTTCCCCACTTGCCGCCGAATTTTGGAGGTATTGTGTGTTAAGTGCCGAAACTCAACGCCGAGCTTTACCTCGTTGCCAGAGCCATGAAATAAAAATATAAATAAACAATCATTAACTTCCTCTAGTGGGGGTCGAACCTTCAACCAGTCGCGTTTACAGTCATACACTTGTGTCCCTGCGCCACGACTGCCATCAACGCTCTTATACGCTCGTATTAAGATCTGCACAATCACCACGCGCCCAAGGTCCTACCAATTCCTAACAACAGAATAGCAACTTGTGAAACGCCAATACCTTAAAGTTTAAAGAAAAACAAAAACCTCTTTTGTTAACCAACTGACACAATATTACTATAGCACATTCAATGTTAATATAGGAGTCTGGGAACCTCATTGTGCACACAGCTGTGTGGGAAAATAGGCTGTGCTATAAGATTATAAATTACTAAGTTAATTGATATTAAATTAAAATTGTTTTCAAATTTAATTTTCTATATTGAATTGATATTTTAGGCTTCATTTTGTGTTCCGCAAATAGCAGAATAGAAGGAACCTACTATTAAGATTGTTCCCTACGAAACGTAAAATTATCGAGATATTAGATGTGGAGTGGTGGAACTCAACGTTGCTTTGTCTTGTTACCAGGGAGAGAAAACTATAATAATAATTCTTATGATGAAATGATTTAACGATTCTGTACCTCAAAAGGTGAAAACGGAACCCTTAGAGGATCGCTTTGTTGTGTCCTGTCTTATGACCGTCCATCTGTCAAGACCATTTATCTCGAGAGCTCGTAAAGGAACCCAGAAAGGATGAAATCATCATTCCTTGTTTTTGTATTATAAGGTCTCACTTCGTACCCATTTCGTAAATGTTGGTTCGGTAAACGATGTATAAACGATCGTATATTTTGGTTGCGTTAACTTAGAAGACTCTGAGAGACCGTACACCTGAATATTTGATACTAATTTCAGTTTGATGCATCTACGTGATCTCAAGATAACAAAATGATCCTGCAGGGGTTCCGTTTTCTTCTTTTAAAGCACTGAACCCCAAAAATATACCTTGATGTACTTCAAAGAGTGTATTGCTTTATTACCGAGTGCTATTTAAACAAATAATTTATCTAAAATTACAAATTAACTTCAAATCTATCACAATGTATATATAATTAATCATTCCTCTTATATAAATCTGTTTTACATGAGTACTAAACTATTGTCACAGCCTTGGTTTGATCGCTTTCGAATACCTTACAATAGAGATGCCCCGATAAGCCGCGGTATTAGCATTATGTCATAGTGTTAGCAATATATGACTCATTCTGTGTCCTAGGTCGTGGCAACCGTAGACCTAATTTTAATTATACTTGTATGATACTGCACCTATCCCGCGATATCCGGGATGCATCGTGCAAATTTACTCACGTTATATTAAAAAATATATATATTCAAACATATTTTTTAAATACATATCTTCAAATTTAAAAAATAAAAAACTTAATTTAGGTGGCGGGAGATGTTGATAGTAATTTCCATCTACTTTAGACGCAAATTGCTTTTCTAGTAATTTTTTAAGTTGTGGCGACGGAGGAATGAAACTTTTTTCCGTCTTGGTGACAACATGGAAAGACAAAGCCTAGCGTCGAGTTACGCCACTCAGGCGTCGAGTTCCGCCCACTTAAGACGCAATGTTTCGAAAATTGGCGGAAATTAAAGCGTGACCTAAAAAAATAGTTCATAAAATCAAATAACTGTCAAAATAGTACATTCATGCCGGTCTCCTGTATGTTCTTACTTCACAAACAACAATGTTTATGTCACCCGAGTTACGTTGATTTGACACTTAAAAAATGAAGTAGAACTTGTTAGAATTAATCGAGTGTTATCTAAGTATAGCTCACCTATAGGACTAGATTTGACCGAGCACGTAACACGCCTTCTTGCGTCATAGAGAAAATGTCACAAAAAACTAACTTACCCTAACTGAGATACTAAATTTTCTAATTAAATATCCAATTTTAAGTCATATCCCTTTATATTTAGAGCTATAATTGAGTATTTTGGAATATTCGCCATAAATTCTTCAAATAGCAGTAGCGTCCGTGTAATGAATCATGTATTACCTACAAACATACATCTAATGTGTAAACTTATAATTAAATGGAACAGGTAAATAATTTACGGTGTTAGTATCAGCTGTCAATACAGATGTGTTATACGGTTTAAGTACTCGACGGGTGTCGAAGTGATTGTCACTTCGAAACACACTTTTATCCGGGCGGCTGCAATCCTGAAAAAAGCCAATAAAAGTAAATATAAAATAATGCCATTTTTAGAAATTTCTTACCACTATGACACCACAGTATGTCTTATTATACTGAAAAAAGAAACTGATTAATGTCAATATATCCATCTCTATAAATAGAGGTTGAACCCACAACCTCTACCTGGTTTTGAAGCGGTGCGCCTGACTCCAAGCAATTGAAGCATACCTCGTATAAAGCAATAGAGCAAGCAGGATCAAGTAAACAAAATAGCGTCCTTGAACACAAGTCACTAGAAAGTGGACTACTGAGGATAATTACAAACCATGATTTCGTTTCCTTCTAATCTAATCCTTCTTTTATTCTGCATAAAATCTAAATTGGCTCAGAAAATATAGATATTTTAAGTCGTTTTGTTCTTGCCATCAAATATGGAGCAGCTCTGTGGGAAACAGAGGTCCTTTCAAGAAGTTTAATTTATGAATCCAATAGTTGCAAAGTCAATATGCAAATTAGCTGGGACTTACTTATAGCTTGTAAGGACAAGTTGCATCACTATGCATTAATTAATCTGTATTTGTTGTTATTTACATCAAATAAATTAATAAAAATAATGTATGAAATTTGTAACAATCTAAATATCTGTTGAGTGAAATTAAGGCTTTTTCTTAGTTGCGTGTGGGGTACGCATCTGGGGAGATGACTCCCTATTCTTATTTTAATAAATATATAAGAATAACCTTATAAAACACACGCCTTGCTACGCAGAGCGAAGAAAAGAAAATATATAATATTTATTTTGTTTGACTGGGAATCGAACGCAAAACCTTTCGCGTTAAAAGTCATACGCCTGTACCCCTGCGCCACGATTGGCTTGTATTTTTATCAAAATAGCATATATTACTAATACATTTACATTACATTTAGTATCTAACTCAAGATCATTATTAGTAAATGCACAGATCTAGTTAGAGCTGCGGCTTGTGTAAGTTCCTTTTGGTTCCGCCCACCTCACTCGCTGCTTAGTATTTGTACTATTGAACAATACTGAATATTGTGAGTGATGCAAGAACTTGCTTAAATGAAAATAAAAATGTATCAAATATGATGCAATATCGTGATGTGACACGCAACGCCTCTGGGATCGGCGGCGGAAAATGGATAACGTCTTAATGGAAACGGAGAGCCTTGACACTAGGTTCAGAGCATGGATCACTTTGCCTACCCGCTAGGTGCTGTTAGCCCTATTGGCGTTTACAGCGATACCGGTTGGGTAGGGAAGAGGATACTCTGTCTCTGAAGAAATGTAAGCACTATGTGGCTGCTTGTGAGGAAGTCGACGACGGTAAGGGCGCCCCCTGCGGGGCTCGAACCTCGCAGCAGTGACCTGTTGCTAGATACCGAGTGCCTGCTCTACACGTAGGATATAACTCACCTACGTACTATATGTGTATGTAGTAAATGCGGCAGATATTAAGTAGTAGGGTTACATAAGTATTAGGCACCTGTAGCATAACATACTCTACTCAGATATCCTAATTACCTACATTTACTGTATTATGTTGCTCAGGGTGTGGCTTTATTACTACGAACATAATGTAAGTCTAAAGGAAACAACTTGGCACTTAGAAAGAGAGTGGGGAACGGAGTATTCAAACACTAGGTTCCTTCTGCCCACCCTACTCAAAGCGGGATACAGCGCAAAGTTGATTTTTTTAGTAAGTAACTAGCGACCCCCTCCCGGCTTCCCCCGCTTAAGCTTCTCACTAAATTATAGGCAAATGATACATTTTTTTGCATAAATTGTAGCCTTCGTGGTGTTCTAATGTATTAACTTTCTATATTCCAAATTTATTTAAATTCTTTCAGTAGTTTATGCGCTAAAACGGAATAAACATCCATTCCAAATTACTTTTATATTTGTAAGATTTTAAGTAATTTGAAAAGGATGATAAATATCATATATTTTTTTAGTTTCGTTAAGCTATGATATTTACTAACAAAAGTTGACAATTACAAAAAGCTCTGCCCAAGCCACAAGTACAATTGTACTAAGTAGTGTCTATCGCAATCCTTTATCGCCGCCAGGAAGCGATTGTGAACCAAAGCTAAGTTATTTTACCCAGCCCATGAGTAGCCCGACCTTTCGCCGCCGCGCTCTATATTACGAGCTATTATTAATGAAATAACCGAATCTAAATTATGTTATTGAATTATGTTGTGAAATACTATATTTGAACACCATAATAATGATGATGGTTTGATTATACAAATTTTTATGTCTATGTTTTTAACCCTTAGTTGTGGTCATTTTTGGCAACGTATGTAGATGGAGTCGGGGGTCAAAAATGACCACTACAGACTTGCAACGTATAATATAACAAACATCAATATATATTTAATTTTTCTTTTTATTTTACAATGTATAAAGCAACTTATTGACTTAATTCGTTTATAGGTAAATAAATATTGATAAAAATCAAATTTTAACACACTTTGCACTTTAAATTATTTATTTTAAGGGTTTGAACTTTTGTAAAAAATTTTGAAATAATTTTATTAATATTAACTAAAGAAGTCCTTATTCAAGAGAAGATTAAAATTAAATTGAATTTCAACAACGCGCAGAAGAAAATACTCTACTTGAAAAATTTTAAATTTAACTTTAGCTAGTTTGAAATTTAGCTAGGCGTGTATGGGAGTATTAAAAAAGGATTTTTGAAAATTCTTACGGAAACGGGTAAAATCGGAATTTTTCCATTTTACGAAACAAAGTTGCCGCCAACGATAAGTAGAAGATATATATTTCTTGAGTCATTACATCATTTTGTAAAAAAAAAAACTGCAGCAACCTACAGCAGCAACCTCAGCGGATATTACATCTCGCTCAAAGAAGGTATGATAATGTCAATACTTACATAAGTATTTAATTAATCCATTACATTCCTGTAACAGCTTTGGTAAGAAATATATTTTTAAGAAATGACTTAACTATATCTCAAACATTTATTGTTACCTACAACAGGAACGGGAGCTGACTACTCGCATATGCGATGTTTGTAAATTAGACCCCCACACGGGGATTTCGTTCCGAATATATAAATGAGTGTCTCAATTCTCTGCGGCGGGTGCAATACTCGTATATTACATTTGATTTTGATAAATATTAGTTGTGCTATAATATTAAGAACACCTGCAGATGGCCTGATGATGGCGGAATGTGAAATTAGAACTACTCCTGGACACTCAGAATTTCGGTAAAATACCATTTGTGTAACATTTGATCAAACTTGTATTAAATAGATCTTTTGAGGCCTGTTGTAGCGGAGGAGAACAAGCTTACGATTGGAAACGCGACAGGCTGTGAGTTCAATTCCCATTCGCGAAATGAAATATTGAATATTTTGATTTTCTCGGTCTGGTAACGAAATAAAGCGTGACATAGAGTAGCGCCGCCCAACACGCAATGTCTTAAAAATCCAGCAGAAAGTGGGGAACGGAATGTCTTCTTGACACTTGCTCCCAGCCTGCCTCTGTCGCGTGCGAAATATAGTACCTAATGACTTTTGTTACATAATTGGCGTACCAACTACCAGCGTGGCTGCTTCATAAACGCGGTGGTCATGAGTTCGTTCTCCACTCGAACAAATTATTATATTTAATTTATTTTTATCTATTTGCTATAGATATAAAATGTACATGGGGAACGGAATGTCTAAACAATGGATTTCTTCTACCTACCCAGCGGTAGGGAAAAAGAGTGAAACTGCCTCTCCTTACATTTTTGAGGTTATCAAAGAAAATCTCTAATTAATACATATTTTCAACTTCAATATTTAATGAAAATAATCGAAAAATGACACGTATATCGATTTTTCGCATTCAAAACACCAAATAAACACCGACAACGTCACAGCAAAATCAATTGCATCCGCCAGTACTCCGGCGGGTAGTCGAGTGGGGTATTTGACTCAGTATATAAGTCCCGGGCGGGAGTGCGGAGGTACAGTGTGCTACCCGTGCAACTCACAGTGCACAGTGCCGTCAAGTGAAAATGAAGACTTTTGTAAGTTTGTTTGTTTTACACATACATAAATACATACATACATACATAAGGTGCGTGAGACGAAAGGGTTTGATTGTTTGCTAATTTGGTCGAAAATTTGGTAATCACTTTTTGCACACTAAATGATATTATTATATAAAATTAAAAAAACTTATGATATAAAATTTTTAAAAACGTTTAATTATCTTAACATATAAAATCTTATTAGATGATGCTTTTTTTTTGCGAAAATATTCATTGTTTTACTTATCGTATCTCTGCATGGATGATAGCTATATATATATTTCTTTTATAAAAATATCGTTTATACAAATACCAAAAGCTATTAAGTCATGTCTGTCTGTTTGTTTGCTTGCTATTTGATTTAATTAAAATGTCTGTTGCTGCAAGATTTTCAATAATCTTAGATCTGTTAATGACGCAAACAATATTTTAACAAAAAATAATTGAAAATTATTTCACGTATATGTTAGTGATAATAATATTTTTTTTACAATCAACTATTTGAAAAATTTTAAATCCTAAAGGACTAAGATGCACATCAAAATCAAATTCAAATTCAAAATATTCTTTATTCAAATAGACTATTATTATAAACACTTTTGAATCGTCGAATGAACATATGAACAAAAAGCTACCACCGCGCCGGTTCGGAAGGCAGTGGGCAGTTTAGTATCCCCCAAAAGGAAACAACATAAAATATGTCGTTTAAAAACAAATACGATTCGCTGGAAGATGTAAATTAAATCAGAAAGGCGTTATAAGCCTAAGATTAAATACAATAAGTGAGTCTAATTCAGTTTTTTGTTTGTTTTTTCTAGTTACTCCGTTAAATGTCGATATAATAAAGAAAAATAAAAAATATTTTTGAAAAGCCACATAAAAGGAATTGAACTGAATTGTAATTAATATTTTTTTTCTTACACATATTTCAAAGATTTACTTTAGTATAGAACATTCTAGGGTATAAAAAAATTATAGATAGTTTTCCGAACGTAGGTTGTACCTATTGCTACAAAATCTTGTAGTAACACTTCTTTATCTGCGATAAATGAATCCAAGGGGCTTACTTTCATTACACCGCGTATGTAATAATTGACTTTATTAACGAGTAAACTTTTGCAATTGTGCCAAATATATTGTAATTATTAAAATATTTTTGAGATTTTAAAGCGTTACTCCACGCTTAGGAAACAATATGTACTATTACAATGTTGAGGTCGTCGTAGCGCAGTGGCTCAGCGTTTCACTGTAAACGAGACGGTTGCGGGTGCGATTCTTACTCCGGGGAGTGAACTATTTACATTTCCTCGCTCCGATAAAAAGACAAATTGCAATACAATTTCTGACTAAAGTAATAATTATTAACCTTTAATTCAATGTCATTTTCTTAACCTATAAAAAGAGATTTTTTATTTTATTTTTGCTACTAATTTTAAAAGTGGCATATCGAATGAAACAAAACCTCGTAAGTCGGAGCCGCCATTGTCGTGTACAGTGTGGTGTGGTGGTATACGACAGGTGCTATACTACTGATGTCATATATTAAAATGTCTCATCACTAGGTTTGTTTACCCATTTTTTAAAAAAATATAAACGAGTGTGGAAATTAGAAATAAATAAAATAAATTAGCTTCACGCTATATCGTGCTCACAGCAGGGTAGGCAAAAGGAACCAAGATTTAAGACAGTCCGTTTCCCTCTTTCCGCCGCATTCTAGGGGCATTGTGTGTTGAGTGGCGCAACTCAACGCTACTCTTTGCCTAAACACCAGAGCGAAGAAATGAAAATATAAATTAAATAAATTCATTTCCTTGAGGAGGATCGAACCCACAACCAGTTGCGTTTCCAGGCACACTTCGTGTACCTGCGCCACGACTGGCCTCAAAAAAAGTCATTATTTTATATTGATTTATTGAACTAATTAATTTCCCGTACGCATTACCTAACTTCATGTCCACCACTCAACTTTTGGCGATCGGAACAACGGAACTTAATCAATAATTCATAATAATTGAAAGTAAAAACAATAACAAAATATGACGACACTTGCATAAACCTCCATAACCTGCCCCATACCCTCATTAACACGCTAAACACGCGGCTTATTTCGACAAACTATGTTTAATGCATGTCTGATTTATAAGCGACGTGACGTCGTCACGTAACGGGGAAAAGTGAGTCCGATTGTTCGATAATAATTAATTCATATGATTTTTTTGTTTACGTTCACGCTCTTCGCGTACTTGGTAATGATATATTTCTTAATTTTTGCTTGTTGAGGGATTTATATTATTTAAGTGTTTTTCTGAAAATTGATTAATAATTTAGTATGATTATCTATATAATACTATTTAATATAAACTTATTAAATCGAAATTCAAATTATTTGCATTTTTTCTTAATTTTGCTCGTAAAAATTTTCGGTGGAAAGTGAAAAACGGAAGTGTCTTAATTGGAACTGCATTCCATTACCAATTTCTTATAGTATAGAAAAGTCAAATCTATTGCCCCAAATAATTGTCTGATTTTTGTAACTTTACGTTTTATCCCGCATGTGGTATATATGGGGTAAGAAGAAATCTGGTAAGATACTCTGTTCCCCATGCACATCCCAAATTTCGTTCATTAGACTGTCTCGTCTTAACTTCCTCACAAAATGTAAAACTGAAACTCATATTAATAAACAATTTATATTTTTCAGATTGCAATCCTCTTTATGACTTCTACGGTTCTGGCTGAACCTAGCAAAGTCGTCCAAAAACGTAGCGGCCTAGTTGGACATCTGGGTGGACCTCTAATTTCCCATGGATACGGCATAGGTGGGGGCTACGGGTACGGTGGAGCATTGTCATCTGGATATGGTATAGGATCAGCAATTGGCCTCGCTGGAGGTCTCGGCTTATCTTCTGGAGCTATCGTGGGCGCAGACGTACATACTACAGTGACAAAACATATTGGAGTTCCAGTGCCCGCACCTTACCCAGTTGCTGTTGACAGACCTTATCCTGTACCTGTGAAGGTAAGTTTAATTTTTTAACTATTTAGTTAAACTCTATGTATTTAGTAAAAACCATTGCTTTAATTATTTCAGCTCCAATGTTGAAAATATAATTTCAAGAAACTCAAGTGAAATAATATGAGTTTGTAATAATATCGTATTCTTAAAAAAAATCAGGTAGCCGTCCCTGTGCCAGTAGACCGCCCTTATGCCGTAGCAGTGCCAAGACCGTATCCTGTTGCCGTTGAGAAGCCAGTGGCGGTACCAGTCGACAGACCTGTTCCAGTGCCCGTGCCTCATGCTGTTCCTGTACCAATAGTGAAACAGGTTAGTTACAAATAAGCCCAATTCAATTTGAAATCCATTTTTGGAAAACTTTAAATAAAAAAAAATTGTAACGTTATATTAATTTTACAATTTTTGATAAATTAATATTGTATATTGAGTAAGTAATTTTGTGAGATTATATTTCCTAATATTTATATTAAGAATGATATTAAAATCATTTACTACATTTTAATTTGTAGGTCGGTATACCTGTACCCGCACCATACCCAGTACCAGTAGCCAGGCCAGTAGCAGTACCAGTAGCGCAACCTGTTGGCGTACCGGTCATCAAATCCATTATTGGTGGTGGAATAGCCTCAGGAATTGGAGGAGGTATATCATCCGGATACTATGGAGGTGGACTCCACGACGGCTACCATGGACTTGGACACATTCACTCCAAGATCTGGTAAAATTATGTTCAGGAGACATTCGGTGTTTAAGAAAAATCTATAAAAAGTAAATACCCTTGCAAATGAAATATGGTAAAGATGTACCATAATTTGAGTTGCAAGACTGTAATAGTGGAAGGTCCGTAGACATTTCCCCAAAGAAATCTGAAAAGAAGATTTTCTAGCAACCGAATGTCGAAGAAGTAAGGCTTTATTTAGTCACGGTTGGTATTATGTGATTTAGTATAGGTTAGTTTTAACGTATGTATGTTTTGGATCTAAGATGGAAATAGTAAGCGCTATTGCCAAATAGAAGCTACTAATTATAAAAAAATATATATTTTTATACTAATAAAAAAGTATGGTAAAAATATGGTACTTCGAAATAAAAATTTTGTGAAAGAAATTTTCAAGAAAAAGGCTGAATTGTTGTTTTTTTATATTGTATTGCTTCATTGGGTTCGGGGTGTATTGAAATATGTATATGTATGTATATACTTGCTATTAGTTATTTTAGGTTTTTCTTGATCTCCTATGTATACGCATGGAGGCAAGTCGTCTAACGTATGTACCTGGTTTTTTTACTTTTGTATATAGCTCCGTAGTGTAGTTCTGATCAAATGAGTTTATTTCGCGCGCAGTCGACTAAACACTATTGTTAATGGACCTTTTGCAATAAAATATACTTAGAAAATATAATGTTTTTATTTGTTTTGCCTTTGTGAATTGGCCACTCCACAAAAATGCTATGTAGTATATAAAACTTATAGTGTATTGTGAAGTCGTTTTTTGTATATATAAAACACTTATTATTAAAAAAAACATATTTGAAACAAATGAAAATGTATCAATGATACTAGAGGAAGGTCATTCAAAAAGCATGAGGACTCTCCGGAGGGCGTGTATAGAATACATATTTGTGAACGTTGTGCTAAATAAGAAAAAACATGTAATAACTTAACCAGGATAATATTACGTTACTCAAATTATATTTATAGCCGTCATTGTTTATATTTGGTGTTCTTGACAGAGGAATGAAAAGAGTAACTAGGTTCCCTCAGCCTACCCTGCTGTGTGCGGGATACAGCGTGACGCTAATATTTATGCAAATATTTTGATTAAACTTTTTTTGGCTTAATCCTGCGCGATGTTCCGCGTGTAGTACTGTTTCGAGACATTGCGTGTGGAGTGGAGAAACTCAACGCCGCGCTTCGTTCTACGAAAGCGAGGAAATGAAAATAATTCATTCTCCATTGTATATTTAAAAGCATTTCAGGTAAAAGGAATATACACAAATATTGACTATCTATAGTCGGACGAACCAACAAATCAGTCACAAAATCCAGCTTTTACAATGACGTTCTACACAAATCAATTCTATATACAGTCGTAGTTACAATATTTAATTACTAATTTATTCTAATAACAGTCTTGACTAAATCTTAGAACGTAATGGGCCGGGTGCCGCGTCGTTTGTACTTTTATTGGAAGTCCACCGGAACAGACGCAGCATCAGTAATTACAGCGACACCTATTATGTAAATTATGCTAACACTATCTACATGAACACACATATTTGTCAATATCTAATAACTTCAATGTCACTGCACTGAGCACCCTGCCAGTCGGCACTGGTAGAGTTTAACGCCGTGCTTTGCCTACTATAGTGGACTAAGTACCAGTAATAAAAGTATCAATATATCTCCGTATGGTATTTGTTTAGTATGAAACCAAAAAATATTATTTTTTTAACAATAAGCATAAAACAGATCTCTTCAAGCTCTCTACTCAGCCACATGTGTATATTAACCGTCACGTTCCGCTCCAAGTAACCTAGTGACATATCATAAACGTAATGACAAGTGTCACTTCCGCAACGAACGTGACCACTAGTAGTGGGGGGGTGTTGGGGGACGAATACGGAACCTACACTTGAATAACAATACAAATATATAGTCAATTGACCATATATTATAGAAATAATGCTATAATGGGACAGAACAGTATGAATTTGATGTGATTCTATAATTTTTGTATGTCTGTGTGGTTGCCTTTGAGACTATTACTAGACTTCAGACGTTTTTTGAGCTGGACATAGCTGGCATTGCGGCGCAGCGAGCGTCTGACTGTGAACGTGACGATTGTGGGTTCAATTCCCACTCGAGAGGATGAAGTATTTTCATTTCCTAGAATTAAAAACATTTTTATCCTTCAAAATATTCTTGAACATTATAATAAGCTTTTCTAGTTAATGTTGTTTTTGCATTTATTTTAAATTTCTGCAGTGGCTAATTTAAAACACATAAAGGATTTATTTACTTTTTGGAGGCGATAGCTAGGCGTTACAAGCTTGTCTTTGTTACATATCTTTAAAAAGCTTAAATACTGACCCCCTACATAAAAAATAAATAAATTTGGGTCCTCTGAAAAACGCAAGCTAAGGCTAAAAGATGTACGATTTCAATAAACTGATATTAGTGTAAAGGAAATAATGCGCCACGGCCGTAATGAAGTTTTACGGATTTTTAAGGTATTAAGTCAAGATCTAGAATACTAAGATTGGTATTTTAGCCCACTCAGGTATCTTGTTAGTTCTAAATGCGTCGCACAGATGTCGCTGGTGAGAACTATTTAAATACTGATATAAATTAATTTACTTAAATATTAAAATACTCGAATTTGCTGATATTTTCATTGTTTATTTAATTAATTACTTATGTAAATTAAATCACCTCACGCTGTATCCCGCACGCAGCAGGCTAGGCAGAGGGAACCTAGTGTTAGACACTCCGTTCCCCACTTTGCCGAATTCTGGAGGTATTGCGTTTTGAGTGGGAGAACTTAACGCCGCGCTTTGCCTCCCCACCAGAGTGAAAAAATGGCAATATAAACGTAAATAAATATTTCACTTCCTCGAGTGGGAATCGAACCCACAACCGTAGCGTTACAGTCACACTCTTGTGCCGCTGCGCCACGAACGGCCTCAAAAATCACTTATGTATGTGGGACTTGGGATTTACTTTTTATGATGAACTAGAACTTCTATGAAATCGCAAAATGTTCATATAAATTGTAACATACGTCGATAACGTTTTTACATGAGCGTTTATGATATAAGTGGGATTGGTAGGATTTCCAAGCACAAAATAAGTCTCATTTTTATCTGTATTGTCAAAAATATGTATAATATGACATCGGATACAGACAAATAATGAACTATATGGAGAACAAAAGCTAATATGCCGAAGTTCAATATTAGTGGTATATAACGTGTCATAGAAGCACGTCGCGTGTCTGTCTGGTCGATACGCCTGCATTTTTTATGTACATCGAGCGACCTCGACCACTGCTCCTTCTGATTTGTGGACTTTACAGCGCTTTTATTGTCTGTGATTATTAAATATCACTTAATACAGCCCTGGTTCTAGTAGAAGGTCGTTTCTGGTTGATTTACGTGAAAAATTACAATTAAAGCACATAGTTCTTTATCACATTACAATATTAACTGTTGCGATGTTTTTTTTTATATAAATTAATAATGGTTGATCTATGACTGAGTTAGAGACCACTAAGCGATGTCAAAGCGGTTTCTTGGCGAGGCGCGAGGAAACAACGTCTTTACCTAATTGAGAGTAATCTGATGACATTCATGATTATTTGTAATTACACTTTGGTGTAACAAAAATTATAATAATATTAGAATATACCACTATTTATATATAACTATTGATTTTTTTAGCTTTACGCTGGATCTTACACATAGAGTAAGCGGAGGAAATAGTACGTTTCCAAGTAACGCACTGTACTTGTGTTCTATTTGGCCACAGGGACCGAGCTGTAGATAAGCACTGGTAAAAAAATATAACATGATATTAAGCTAGAACTTAATTTCATTACTATACATGGATATGACACGGCCGTGAGACTATTTGTATATTCATATTCTTTACCTTACCGTACCTACTTATAAGCTAACTGGGTCCGTTTTTGCCAGTCACGTCACAGATACACACTAATGAGACGTTAACTTACTTTATGTGAAATTAAGTTCATGACCTATTAGTGGACAGGGAGATACAGGTCCAGCGTGAGGAACCTCCTCACGACACGCGCCGTCTGTATGCAGCTCTTGAGATATTGGTCAAGGCTATGCGCATTATCAGTATTGTTACGTTGAAAATCATGCTAACTTTTTTTTAGTACGAGAAAATGAATTTGACCAAAATGCATTGATCCAAATTGTATTTAATGAATATGAATTACAATAAACATGTTCCCTTGTCTGGTTAGACAATCAACCGTGCTGACCTTCAGATAATTTTGAAAAATTAGTGGTAAGACACTCCTTTCCTAAGACATTTCTTCCTGCATTTTACATCGGTACATTGTGTGGTAAATGTTGGAACTCTGCGCCATAAATGCGCAAAAAAAATGCTCTAAGAAGGATTGCTCGTAGAACCATTGCATGTGCTGCGATAGCTTAAAGTAATATAAAACATTATTTCTATATTAAACTATTAAAATTTCTTATTATTTCTATATTAAACTATTATAACTATAAAAATTTCTAAATTATTAATATTCGATATTTTTTGCTTTTAATATGATTTTTCCTTATTAAATATTACGTAGATATTTAATATTACTCTTCTGACAACCTCTTAAAAATTTATTGGACTCACATCGAACTCTATATTTCTTTACTCTTCATAATTTTCCTTTATATGTGCTACGAGACGTTGCTTCGTACCAAATTTCAAGAGTCTGAGATCACAGCAAGTTTTCTGTGTAGGTTTTGATTCCCTTGCGGTAACCTTTGATTGCGTTGGCTTAGAAGTTTCATTATTTGTCAGCTTCAAGGGACACTCACCTTCACTAGACCTGAGCGTTTGAGTCTTGAGAGACGAGCAGACACAATAAAGTGATCCTATAAAGGTTCTAATTTTTTCCTTTCGAGGTACGGTGCCCTTAAACGTGACCTATCGCTATCATATAAGATTTTTGACATTAGTTTTGATTGTAATTATTGTTTTTTTTTTTAAACATTATCCTAAATGAATACTGTATTAATATTGTAGTGTAACTTTAAGAACAATCAAGAACTCAATATAAAGGAAGAGTTGAAGCGACAATCTCTAACAATGTCACCACTGTACCCTCGGCCAGCTTGCCAAGTGCTCTCACTTAAATGAACTAAAACTAATATATAGGGCGGAAGCATTTTGCAAAGGTTTGCGAAACCGATCACCGGCTCATATACGAGTAGGTCGAGGCACGAAATGGCCGTATAAATCTGAACTAACGACCGGGAGTTGCCCAATGTTTCTATTAAAATGTACATTTCTAGTATTGCACGTATTCAAACTTAATTTTATGTATTAGTAATTACTTATTAAACTTACCAGTACTTAATTATTAAAAGAACCGGTCGTGCTGAAAAGAAATAGCTATACCTACAGCTAGCAACAAGCAGGACTAGCAACAACCGACACTTACGAATATCGTATGGGCAGGGATGATAAATGGTTTCAGGAACAATTATACTTAACTAGTATAAATAGATTGTGAGACTATCCAGCTGAGTCTCTATCTTTTTATAAACCTTAAAAAAGGTGTGGCCATTCAATACTTCGTTCATATCAAATTCCTGGCGTCGCGCGAATTGAGAGGACATTATAAAATACTGAGTCCAAGCATGTCACGAGGTCCGCGAATATTTCGCCGCGAGGGTATGTTCGTGAGTAATGCTCGGCAATGCTAGCCTTTAGCGCGTGACTCCACTTGAGAACATTAAATAATATTTTGTACTAGAAGTTCAATAAAGTGCCATACAAAATATAGATTGGTAGTAGTTGGTTTGGCTTACAACTGGTTTACAGCGCGGCGTTGAGATTACTCGTACATATTTATTCCATTTCAGTAAACCCAATAGACGCAGACGACATCGCCACAACTTCATTCTACTATAATTAATTTATTGGAATTTAATTAGAAAATCCAAAAATATGATGTCTTCATTAGTTATAGAATGTTAATGGCGGTAACATTGTAAATAATTTTATTTATTTAAGGAAAGTTGCTAAGTGCTGTTCATTGGTCTCTAATCAACAAAAGAACTAAATGGTCTTTAAGTTAAATTAAACATTATTTTAGGAAAATGATAGTTGTCACGCCGTATCCCGCTTATAGCACGCAGATAGTATCTAGTGTTAAGACACTCTATTTTCTTTTTTGATAATAGTTTCGAGACATTACGGGTTCTGTAGCGCAGAGCGAGGAAATGAAAAAACTTGACTTCCACGAGGCTTTTTAATTAAGTCGAACTGGTAATATAAGCTTATATAATAACAATTAAATATTGTAACAAGACAAAGAGAAGTATCCTTAGATGGTCTTAAAGGTGAACTAGAAAAAAATACTATTTTTATATTTGCTCAGTTACTGAAAAAGGGAGAATGGAAATTACATAATAAATAATCTGTCCCGCATATAGTAGGATAGGTAGAGTGACCTAGTGTTAAGATACTCTGTTCTCCACTTTCCGTCGAATTTTAGACATATTATATGTTGAGGACAGAGACAGTGAAACTTACGCAAAAGCACCTCCATACTTAGTGTATGAAATAGTTCACATTTCTACAGCATGTACCTAATGTTCAAAAGAAATGCAATATCCATGATTCATGAAGCCGCCGAGCGCCGCGTGTGAGCTCATTACATGTCTCAAGCTCCCTTCTACGAGTGCGTCTCATTTCGCAATACGAGTACATTTTTCGCAAATATAGATTTTTTTTCTGTAAATAGTGTTTACTGATACGAAATGCATTATTTATGTGCACTATTTTTACAATTAATTCGAAATATAGAAATATAAAAGTGCTTGAATATTAACTGAGACAGTTGTGGCGCAATGGTACACCGTCGGCTGTGGGTTCGGTTGCCACTCTGGTGATAAGACAAAGAGAGTCGCTTTAACTGAACACGCAATGTCTCGCAATAGGACTGTGCGTGAGGAACAGAGTGCCTTAACACTACGTTCCCTCTGCTATATGTGAGACGTGCCTACATACAGTGTCTATTTAAAATATTTTTAATTTGCTAGTACAAACTCACACACAATCTCTACAGTACAATAGTAGGAATCGAAAGAATGAGATTATCACTAACTTCAACTCTTTTTAAATAATATATTTGAAGGTCTATTATTTACAATAGAGACAATTGTATCCACTGACAGTACCTAGAGAAAACATCAATATGTATTGTTTTTTAGGTTCACGCTGTATCCCACATTGGGATTATTTTCATTTCTCCATCGGGCGGAGTGCAGGAAACGGAGTATCATAGCACTATGTTCCCTCTGCCTTCTCTGCTACGGTGGAAAAAACGTAAAGCTGAAAGCTCATCGCCGCGTCCTGAACTTAATATTTAGTAGTTATAGCCAAGTCGTGGCACTGGGGCAAAACAAGTGTGACTGTAAATGCGTGTTGTGGGTTCGATTCCCATCCGTGAGAAATAAATATTCAATATTTTCAGCTCAGCCTGGTAACGAAAGAAAGCGCGGCGTCAGTTACGCCACGTAACATGCAATGCCTCAAGTTCATTCGGTATCAGAGTTGATGATTTCCAACAATTTAAATCATACTTGTCATATGTAAAGGATACGGTCAATTAGAGTTGAAGTTAGCCTTATACATAATGTGTGTTAATGTTAATTTACATAAAATACAATTATATGACATAGTGGTACTTACTGTAGACCATTATTTTTAATATTAAAAATTTAGGAGCTTTTTTATATTTTGGAAACCGAAAATTTGACGCTGACCAAACAACAAGTAATATTTATAGATGAATAGATAATAATATAATAAACTATTTAAAACTAGATTTTTTTGTAAATATACCAAAAAAAACAAAAATAATAGTTTTTAACAGATAGACTTGCAAAATACGTTATAACATACATATGAAATTATCTTAATGTAACGATTTCACATAGCAACCGCCCTTATACGAGTACATACTGTGCAAGTACTGCACTGTGTGACCTAGGATGTCTGAAGTGGACAGGGCTGGGCCCTGTGGTCTAGATCGATTTGAAATATCCATGTTGGTATAAAAGGTGCGCGTACGCATTAATTCCTCATACTACATTTTTAGTTCGGTAGCAACGGTCAACATGCGCTCCCTTGTAAGTAATGCTTTTAAAAAATATATGCCTTTTATATTAATTGATTCACTATACTGTCGAAATGTTACTTAGTATAGAAAAGTTTGAGAATATCATGTTGACTTAATAAATAGAGCAGCAGCACGGACCCACGTGCCCGCGTGCCAGGGTAGGCAGAGAAGGAACCTGGCATCAAGACACTCTGTTTAACACCACGATTATTCTGAAATTAATGTAAGTCATTTTTCCGAGTGGGAATCGAATCCAATATTACCGCGGTCGATCTCTCTCTTAGTTTTGTTTTAATGATTACAAATATTTTACATACCACGGAGATTCTTAGAAAAGAGCTTATGATACCAAAAGTAAAATGTCACTTAATTTTTTGGAAATTTATAAAAACATTTTTCACGGCGTCAAAAAGGCGAGGGTTTAAATATTGAATTTACCGCGTAATTTTTTTATAAATTAAAATCAGCTTCACTCTGTATCCCCCGCACAGCCGGGTAGGCAGAGGGAACCCAGTGTTAAGACACTCCGTTACCTACTTTCTATCGAATTCTGGAGGCATTGCGCGTTGAGGGGCAGAACTCAACCGCCGCGCTTTGCCTCGATACCAGAACGAAGAAATGGAACTATAAACGTAATTCAAATTTTCACTTTGTCGAGTGGGGATGGAACCCACAACCGTCGCATTACAGTCACGCCCCTGTGCCGCTGCGCCACGAAGGCGTCTAAAATTTTTTTTATAAGTTTTCAACAAAAAGATATTCCTTTCTTAACACTTTTAAAAGTTAAAAACCAAGATTTTCGTTTTTAAAATTTTGGAGAGTTCCTTTCCGACTCTTTATTAATATTTATTATATTTTAGTAATTAAATATTATTTGCAATGAGGCCAGTCGTGGTGCAGGGGCACAAAGTGTGACTGTAATATCGATTGGTTTCTTATTCAGCTTGTATGTTAATCTACTGTAAAAAATGGCATCAAAATCGGACCTTGTTTTAATTTTGGGACCCTCTAAGTTCAGGACTTTTCATTATGAATATAATATACTATTTAAATAATTTTTTTTTCAGGTCCTCTTCGCCCTCCTTTCGGTGGCTGCGGCCAAACCCGCGCCAGGACTTCTTGGTGGATGGGATGGCGGTGTAAGTACACAAATAAATATTATTATATTTATACTACACGCGTTTACATGCATATTTGCCGTATTTAGTTTGTTGACTTTATTTTTGTACTTTTAAGTATACTTGTGCACATATTCCAACTAGCAAAACTATATTATAGCTGCATGCCTAATGGTAGAATATGTATGGAGACTAAATATTAATAATGACATCTGTAACATACTTTGTTACCTCATCACAGCTAGGTCTCGGCCACGGCTCCCTCGCGCTAGAGCACGCGCCCATCATCCAGGCCGCGCCCGTCATCCACGCGGCGCCCGTCATCCAAGCTGCGCCCGTCGTGCACGCCGCGCCCGTCGCCATCGCTAAGGCTGCCACCAGCTACTCATCCTTCCAGAGGGTAAGATGATCGTCATGCAGGGTCTTAGAGAGCTAACACTTAGCTCTCCTTCTCCGATTATTCTGATGTTAGATGATTCGGTTGGTTGAACCTGTAGAATGATTGTAAGTTTCTAAAAAATACAAACACATTATAAAGCTGTCGCGGGGCAAGGCCACATGGATGTGACTATAAAGGGTAACAAATGGCATCAGCTACTCTGAAATTTCCCAAAAGTATTTTCTGCCATTTTTTACCCTTTTTCATGACAACTTTAAGAAAATAATGACATATAAATATAGACTAAGTCTTGCTTATTGTTAACAGGTTATTCATCCAGTAGCCCATCAAGTAGTGGCCCAACCTGTGGTCCATGCCGCGCCCGTAGTCCACGCCGCCCCCGTGGTCCAAGCCGTCGCCCAGCCCATCCTGAGCCATGGTATCGACATCGGCAGCCTGGGCCATGGCATCGGCATCGGCGGTCTGGGTCATGGCATCAGCAGCCTGGGCCATGGCTGGTAGTTAACTTATTCGTAATTAATTAATGTTCGTTAGCGCGTTGAGATCATGCCCGATTTGTCGGGGTGGTACAAATAAATATTTATATCAGTATTTGTAACGTGTTGTTTTATTTGGATACTGCTATCTGAATGAGTTCATATAAACATTGTTTATACGTAATTTTAGAACTGAAATGCATCTATTGTAGTAGTTCTTAAACACTTTTATTAACTTGTCGTGTTAGTTAGTGCACTTCCCAGTGCCGGACTAGACTAACTTCAGTTCTGATTACAATGAGACTGTATATAATCAATCTTGTTCAAAATGGTATGAACAAGATGGTGGTAGCGGTATTATATGAAAGTACTTGATTTGTAAAATACAATACACAAATAATTTAGAAACTGGAGATGAAGCCGGGAAAAAGAGACTTTTGGACTAAGAAAGGTGGAGTCGTGTTTGGAGTCCTTTGATTTGCTTTGACGAGTACTATCGTGCTAAATGATATGGAGTGGAGAGCCTGGAAACGGAGCTGTGAGGTCGATAAAGGGACTTCTGAACTAAGCATAAGCAAGCAAACTGGAAATAAAAGTCATCAATTATCAAGTTACACTAATACATATATTATTTACATATAATTTTACATGCATCAACTTTAGGTCAACCGAAATATGATGATTACTATAACCATACGACAAGTCTCGTGACTGACGAGTTCTGGAGCACCAGCTAAGTAAACTATGTCAGCGGATTGTAGTTAATAATTCAGTAAAACACCACATGAGTGACATATATCGATCACCTCAGTGGTGTGTTTCACATTTGTGTATACTTTGAATGTAAATTAAATGGAGATATATATTGGAAATAGGAAATTGATCAACATTTTAGTGTCGTAATATATTTTGTAGATTTGTATGAAAATATATATTTCATAATTGCAACGCAAAACCAATTAAATTAAATAATTAAATAATATTAAATAAATTTAATTTTTAATTTAACCTGCTCTACAGAAAATATATACATAATATATGTACATGATATATGTTAAAATTTAATATAATATATGTTTCCGAAATCCTGCGCAAACCTGATCCAAATCCTGGTCGTAAATCATAGTAGTGTACTGTTGAGTCGATAGCGCTGCACATCACCGACAGTCGCGTGCGGCCGACTCCGAGTAGAGTCGCCATGAAGCTCGTTTGATACAAGCTACATTACTATTTTAACTTTATTTCTAAAATCCGATGTTTTTGAGCTATCAAACTCTTTTTATTAGTTTCTTATTTTTTTTATAATATGAACGAAAAACTAAATGATCATATTTTTGTACAATACTCCTACGAAAAAAATATGTAGGCGCCGTGTTGCCTGCGTCTATTTTGTTCTATATCGAGCCACCAATAATAATCCACACACATACATACATACGTCATACATAGTTCCTCCGCACGCCCCTCTCACCAAGCTTCCATCGAGAGAGCCACACGCTTACCACTTCTCAAGAGGCATCATATTATACTAAAGATATGTACTAGAAGAAGAGTTCTTTCTTTTCTTCGTCTCGAACAAAATGTTTTATACAAAATTTAAAAATACCAAGACTTACCTGTTTAACCTTTTGACACATATATTTAAAACATCCCTATGTTTTACGAACAGAAATCCAATTCACTATTAAAATAAAAAATATTATTTACACAAAAAAACGTAATTTATAAATATATATTTACCCTACCTTCTAAAACGAATGTCCACAAAAGTGAGTATATTATGGTGACAATACAGCAGGTACAAACATTTCAGTGTTCCACAGCGCGCCTTCAGTAAGTCAAACACCTCCAAACCGTATAGCAAGCTGTACGCTCTACGCTCACTTGCGATACTTGTAATGTATGAGACACTAGTGGCTAAGTCGTGGTGACTCCAGTGTCTCTGGTGACCGCGTAATGCACGCGTGGTCAGAAGACGATGCGGACACAATGGGGCCTGCGGTCACTCGTGAGTTCCAATATTTCATGGGTTTTTCGCGCTTGCTATAATAATCTACACGATAGAGATGAGTTTTTCGAAGCAATACCATTATTGACTCGTATATCTTTATTTGCATAAACATTCTTAACTATTATCTTCCATTGATATACGTAGACTCTTCAGGTAGCTCCTACATTTTTCAGAATATTACACACAAAGAATATTTCGCATTTACATATTTAAAAAGGTAATTAAACAAAGACAAATTTTAAAACATTTGATTCAAAATTTAGCTTATATTTCTCAAACGACTAAAACTATATACAGTTTTGATTTCCACAAACCGTAGAGAGCTTTTTGAGATAGATCATTTGTTTCTATGATAGGGAAATTAATTTCCTAACTGAACCAAACAATAGAAAATAATTTATGTACATTACTATGTCTGGAATCGAACCCACATTCGTTGGTCAAGTACGTTCAAACGACGACAGCCACCAGGATATTGGAAAGATTTTAAAATGTCACCTTTTTCCCCTCACTAAAAGTTTTAGTGAATTTAAAATGTTTCAAAGTACCTGAAGGTCCAAAATCGATCCAATATTATCTGAGGTCAGTCACCGCGACACCAATTACGTAGCGATTAGGATCAAAGCCTCGTTTCTGAAGCCTGAATATGGAAAATATGTTCAGTGTTCATTACAATGTCAGCCATTCAAATTGGTTTTAAGTAATATTTAGTACGATTAAAAATTATCATTTGTTGAAGAAATATATTTTTACCCACTGTCACGTTTAACATTTCCAACTACATTACGAGAATATTTAAGAAGTATCCACTTATGGTAATATTTATTAAAAATAAGAAACAAATCTAACTAATTTCAATACTGAAAATTTGAAGGACAAAATTATTTTTTTAGGAGCGGCAAGTGCTAACTCCACGATGCCGCCCTTAAAAAACGGCAACGATTTACGTCAATCTGGATATTTAATTGATGTCGGCTCCAGAACAGCGAGGTACTACTGAACAAACATTTATACACATTTATACATAGAGACAGGTCACTACGCTCGTCAACTTTAGTGCATTTGAGACGTACTATGTTAGACGGCGGAACACAACATCGGACATGTTCGAATTTAAATAGCACTAAATGAATTAAAGAAAATTCTTAGAACGCCTTAGAACATTTTTTTTTATTTAAATTAGATTATTGTGAATATTGTGAATAGTGAAGTTACTCTAAATAATGATTTTATCTGTTTCAGATTTAGAAGAAAACATAAAAATAAAATTCCTTACATATTTTTATTAATATTTCTCATAACATTATTAATTTTAGCTATTACTATGACAGTATTATGTAAGTTGTAATTGTTAATATACTTAGTAGAAGAACACTGTTTGTTTATCTTCACTCAGCTTACGAATAAAAGAAAAAGATCCAATGTCATCTGTATCTTTAGTTTTCCCAGCGTCACCTGTGTTGCTTCCTCCACAGTCACGACCTTCAAAAATGAATGGCCTCTTCTAGTGTCAGAACTTGAGGTAGCCGGTTTCCCTCTCCTAGCATACACGAGGCTCGTAATTTAGCATGATAGCGCGGTAGATACATGTTTAGTGCGCTAGTTTCATCTCTGTTGTGTTTGTTCTCCCGTGAAACGTAATAATGATATAGAAAAATGATATCTGTCATTTCAAAACATTTTTAGATGCAAAATTAAGACACAGAAAGCTTTTTAGAATTTGTGAGAGTAAGGAGTGTCTGAGGTCAGCGGCCAATCTTGCCCTGTCAATGGACGCGACGGTTGATCCTTGCAACGACTTTTATCAGGTACTCTAATAAATAATTCACATTATTTATATACTAGAAATTCATAAAAATAGAGACGAGACAAGGAATCTAAAAAATATTTAATATATTAGTTCATCATCATCATCATCATCAGCATTTCCTCGTCCACTGCTGGACATAGGCCTCTCCAATGGCACGCCACTGAGCTCGATCTTCAGCTCTTCGCATCCAGCCGTTATATATTAGTTATTCCATATATTAGTTATAATCAATATATTTATATGTACTGTACAATTCTTTGAAGTCTGTATTTTTAAACATTTTGAATTATAAAGTATTTGTAATTTAAAATGCTATAAAAAGGCTGGTCAAATTATTGTGATTTTCATTGCTCACGTTCTTAGTACGCTTGCGGTAATTGGGCGAAGGAACATCCTAGACCTGATGCGTTTCGATCGTACGATTGGTTTCGAGACAAGCAAACCAAGGTGCATGCAACTGTCCGCGATTTCCTTACTAAAAATACCACCAATCTTCCTCGTCCGGTGAATCAAGCTAAGGATCTTTACACTGCTTGTATGGACACAGGTGAATATTTCTTTTAAAGCCTAAAAAAATTTAAAAATTAAACTTACTTTTTTGCTAAATAAACTAGATATTGAACTGTTTGCAGAAATATAAAAAAAAACTATTTAAAGAAATCAATTTTCAAAGTACTAAGTCTCTATAAGTTAAGTTAAAAAGACTAAATTGTTTTTATCGTATTTTATAGGATATTTTATTTTCAGAGACATTGGACAAACGAGGTATTAAGCCGGTGGTAAAAGTATTAGAATCATTGGGTCTACCTCCGTACCCTACAATTATCAATGCAACAAAATTAGATTATTCATCATTTACCTTCGATTGGTTAGAAACTGTTACAAAAATAAAGATACAGTTAGGTATGGACGTCTTGATTGGTTTCGATATATTCACTGACCCCAAGAACTCTTCAGTATATCGATTAGTAATGGGAGCACCTGAAACAACCAACCCTTTCCCAAGGTATACCTATTTGTATAATATATATGTAATGTGTATGTCTTTTTTTTTATTTTAATATTTTTGTAAGGTACAATTCTAAAAAATATTAATAAAAAAGCCAATAGTTTTTAACTTTTTTGTGTTTTAGTGTGCGCAATGAACAGAAACAGCACATGCATCAAAGAAATATTGCTCGAAATAAAGTAGAACAATACAAAAATGATAATATTCATATATTAGACAGACAAACACACTCTCAACATGCAGATGAAGATGAAAGGATTGCTCACATATACAAACTGTTTTATGCAGAACTTACGAAGTTATTTGTTATCGAGGCTGAATTAAAAAATTCAAATTTGACTGAAATCGAATTGGATCAGAATATTTTTTTATCTGCAGAAGAGTATTATAAAATCAACGATGACATGTACCAGGTACGTTTAACAGCTTATGTAAAAGCAAAAAGATATTCGATTAATTATTTTGGATTCGATTTCAATATTGGATTATTCGATTCGATTTGGGCATAGTTATTTTAAAAAGAATATTATAAATCCTTACCCAAATCAATAATTTAACATTTAAGACTGTTTCTGAACGAGTAAATTAAATTATTCATTGACGGCAATAACTTTGACGGTCAGTCAATTCTGTTTATTAAATGAATAATCATGTAGTTTATGCGGGCGAAGCCGCGGGGGGCCGCTTGTTATTTTTATAATTTTAGTGACATTATAAATTCTACTCAAGCAAAAAGATAAAATGCACAGAAATACTTTTTTTTTATTTTTAGTTAGAAGCTGAAAATGACACCTCAAGTGACGATGATGAGTATCTTGATATACCTGAATACACGGTATCTGAGATTCAAGCACATACAGACATGATCGTTAAGGACAACAATGGGACCGCACTTCCAATCTGGAAAAAATATTTGGAAGGCATATTTAATATTAGCGATGTCAAATTAGATTTTGATAAAGATAAAATTCTAGTTTCAGATCCTGATTTAGTTTATATGTCACTTATGGCTGCTTACTTATCGAAAGCCTCTCCAATACTTGTTGAACTCTATGTTTGGATAAAGGTAAAACTAAGACTAACTATATAATTATTAATTGATCATATTTTTTGTTGTTTCTCTACAATTACTGCATTGGAAGGTAGTAGAAGTGATGGCTGCTCACACATCAACAGAACTACGAATTTTACTCCAGAGATCTTACGAGACTTTGGGGAAACACGATTTATACTCACCTCCGAGGAGCCAACTTTGTGCTAGTGCAGTGAACGATATGCTCGGCATGGCTGTATCCTATGCCATTGCAGACTCACGATTTCTGAGCGTCACAAAGCCAAAAGTAAGTAACTTTTGTAAATAAGTATTTTTACACATGCGCATTTTGCATATCATTATTTTACAACATTTTTTTAAAATCTTATAGATAAATTTTATTTTCTTTATTTACATGAATTTAAGATCGAGATTATGTTAAACGATATAAAAAACGCACTAGCACATCTGGTGGGCCAAGTCAAGTGGATGGATGATGATACAAAACTAGCAACCTATGAAAAAATAATCAAAATGAAGACTTTAGTAGGATTCCCTGACTGGCTGCTTAATTCAAAGAAATTAGAGGAATACTATGAAGGAATTGTGGTAGACCCAAAAACACATTTAGAAAATATGATAAATATAATACAAATCAAAATAAAAAATGCTCTGAGTCGGTTCAGGGATGGCAATAATGGTTCTTGGGCAACAGATCCAACCGAAGTTAATGCATATCACACATTTCAAGAAAATACAATAAGTGAGTAGTATTAGAAGTAACAAACTTTATTTTATTTAGTCGTCCGTTAAATCTTAATGATAGCTGTTGTATGGCTTATTATATATTGATATTTAATTTTATTTTGTAACACTGGACGCAGCTGTCCCCTTAGTGATGCTCCAACACCCTTTCTTCGACTTAGGACTTGAGTATGTATTTTTTTAACAAAATAAATGTGATACTGCTTGCGCTTTCGTACCAATTTCAGAATTGTATGTCCATTTATAAAAGTTCACTAACTTAAGTTGGCGGGCATATGCACTCATTTTATATACAATGAACTACAAATATAAGTTTGTAATTATTTTTTTCTATGAAATACCTATAAATTTTCACTTTTCGAATTTTGTCCTTTGTATTGTAAATTTTCACTTCGTGCCAAATTTCATAACTGTAGGTCCACGGGAAGTGCTCTATAGGTTTTGCTTATTGTTATTATATTTGATGCATAAATTCTTTTGATTCCATTGACTTAGATCGTAGAAAAAATCGAACTTATTTTTTCTGTGCTCCGAAGGCCCATAACTTTGATATTAATTTTAACTTATTACCTCCACGTGATCGCGAGATAAACGAACTCAGCCGGTCAATTTCTGACAACAAAGTGATCCTATAATGATTCTGTTTGTTTACTTTTTGACTTACAGAACCCTAAAAATGGATAATTTTCTGATTAAGCTATTATTAGTAAATTGGCTATTTTGAATATAATAATATTATTTTGCACGCAGTTCTCTGAACTACGGCTCCCTTGGATCTGTACTGGGACATGAAATAACTCATGGATTTGACAATTTTGGTAATCTAAATGTATCTTTATATAAATATACTCACTTAAAATATATAATTAATTATGTATATCTGAACTACTACGCCTGTATCCTATACCTACAGGTCGCCTGTTCGACAAAAATGGCAATTTGTTACCGTGGTGGACGAACGGAACGATTGAGTCATATGTCAATATGACAAAATGCTTCGTCGATCAGTACTCTAGCTACTATGTACCGGAGTTAGGAGAACACGTAAGGCATACATGTTGACTATGTCGCTACTTACGATACTTATTGCTACCATAAGGTCAAGTATTAGTCGACAGTTTAAACACAGAATTAAAAATAATAAATTATTATTATTTATTTTGTTACAAAAAGACGTTTTAATTTTTGGAAAAATCACCTACTTGTGTAAGAAATCAATTTTAAACAATTTATTTCTGCGTAGGTCGATGGTAAAAAAACCCTAGGAGAGAACATAGCCGACAATGGCGGTGTGCGCGAAGCGTTGGAAGCCCTGAGGAAGCACCTTCGGAAGCATGGCCCCGAGCCTAAACTACCAGGTTTTGAACACATGTCATCAGAGCAACTGTTCTTTTTGTCTTTTGGTAATGTATGTGTATTTATTATATATTATTGTAAAACTAGTAATATGGTATCTAATCTTTACATTACTCTCTTGGCAATCTGTTACCATCTGGTCACTTCTCTTATTACTTTAAAAATGTAGGACTTTTAAATATGTTTCTAATACATTTGTTTTTTTTTTTCTAATATTTTCAGCTTTGGTGCGGAGTATCGACTATTGACAATTTGAAATTGGATTTGGAAGACGAACACTCGCCCCAACAGTTCAGAGCTCGTGGAGCTGTTCAAAACAACAGAGATTTTGCCAAAATATGGCACTGTCCACCTGGATCCCCCATGAATCCAAACAAAAAGTGTGTTATATTTTAATTATAGCATGTAGTATTATTTCAGCGTTCTGTCATTTTATCATTTAGTGTTTTTTCTTAGAGTCAAATATCGCACAGACATTTTGGGATTTTAATAACTTTAATAAGGGAATGTTAGTCCTAAGGAATAAATCGATTTTTAAACTCATTCATTTTATTATAAACAACGGAAAGACAATAAAGTGGTTATGTTATATAAAAGCAGTCATATACACATACATACATACATACTATTTAAATACAAGTAAGCACCGTCTTTGTAATTTGTCTTCAGTTATTAACAGCATAAATTAATATATCTTATCAGTATTTATAAATAGTATTTTGTATATACAGTTTATAATAATTTAATAATAAATAGATTCAATAACGATTGAACTGAGATTTTAAATTTCACTTTTTAAAAAACTGTAAATATATAAGTTTATGTGAATATTCTTTGTATAAATAAACATAAGATAAAGACTAAAAGTTTTATAATTTTATTTCAATAATAATATCCATTATAAATGAACTTGCACATTTTGCTCTTATAATATTAAGATTAGTGGCTACTGATGATCTTAGAGTAGCCACCGGATAATCCGTGACCGTAACCAACTGAGATGCCAGAAGACAGTCCGTGTCCGTAACCAGCTGATATTCCAGCAGACAAACCGTGACCAATTCCAGATGAAATGATGCCGGATGAGTATCCGCCGCCGTATCCTCCTCCGAGCGATATGCCACCAAGGGAGCCACCGAGAGAGCTACCAATGCTTATGCCTGCTGATGCTACTGGTACAGCTGCAGCAGCCACTGCTACAGGTCTATCAACGACTACCGGATGGGGTACAGCCACAGGTCTGTCCACTACTACAGGGTGGGGAACAGGCACAGGCCTGTCGACGTGCACTGGCACAGGTACGCTGACGGGACGGTCTACGTGCACTGGGTATGGTACTGGCACTTGACGATCAACATACACTGGACGGTCTACTGGAACTTGCTTCTCAACTGTAACTGGGTAAGGCACAGGTACCGATACTGGTACTTTCACTGGGTATGGCACCTTCCTCTCGTAGTACACAGGTACTTGTCTAGTAACTTCCACGGGTACTTTGTGAATAACTGGGACGGGTCTGTCTACGGGAACTGGAACTGGTACTCTGACTGGCACGGGAATTTGGCGGTCGACTGGTACCGGTACAGGGACTTGAACAGGAACTTGGACGTCCCTGGTGATAGTTCTAGTGATGAACCTAGGTACTTCTTGGCGGAGAATGACTGGATTTGGTTGAACTGATACAGAAGTTTGAACTTGAGCAGGAGCGACGGCAACTGCAGGTGCTGCTGCTACTGCGACGGGTGCAGCGGCAACTGCGACGGGAGCGGCTGCGATTCCCACGGCACCACCGCCGATACCAATACCTCCTCCCCCGATACCTATTGCACCACCCCCGATACCTATTCCTGATGAGAGACCGATCCCAGAACCGATGCCGATTCCTGAACCAATACCGATTCCTGAACCAACACCGATTCCTGAACCATATCCAATTCCTGAACCGAGGCCGATGCCATGGGACAAACCAATACCATGTGACAAGCCAATACCATGAGACAGACCAGATGAGATAATACCTCTCTTGGCCAGCTTGCCTGATGGCTGATCCTTTATTCCATTCTCAAGGAGCTCGGAAACTTTAGATTTTTGTTCAACCTCCTTTGCTGATAAACTACTTGCCACAAGTAGGATCTGAAAAAGAAATTAAATTAAGTAAAAAAAATAAAATAAAGTAAACGTAAAGGCCTCACGCAACACTCAATAAAGTACCAATTTATATATTTTGTACATTTAGAGGCGAATAGATTTTTTCTAACGATCATAAAAAATTCTAGTACGTGTTTGACGCAAAATAGATACAATCTTGTTAGGGGATTTGCAGACTAAAAAGGTATATGTTACATCTATATATATAAAATCGAAAGGTCACTCACTCATCACGAAATCTCAGAAACTACATGTGCTAGGCATCTAAAATTTTGCATAGGAGTTATTTATAGGACATAGGTACTCGCTAAGACGGGAATTTGCAATATTCCACTTCTAAGGGGTTGTTTTTGGGGTCGAAAGTTTGTATGAAACTTCGTTACTACAAATGCTAGGAGTCTCAAATTTTGCATAGACGTCACTAGGACGTAATCATGGAGACAGAAATTGGTGCCAGAAACCGGTGACAGAAAACGGTGAAACCGCGAGCGGGCCGCTAGTATATTATATTTGCATTACTTGAATGGAAAAATAACATTAAAATAAATACATTTACGTGGGGTGATGTGCGTAAATCAAGTATTTAATTTTTTTTTATTTTCACACTATGTTTTACATATGGAAAAGTGCCTTTGCTGAAAGATAACCAAGAGTTAAAAAACTGTGTTCTCTACGCATCAGTTAATTTTCAAAACAATGCGTGCTTTGCCTTACTACTAAAGGGAGTTAATAAAAATAATTAATTCTTCTACGTGGAAATCGAACCTACTACACTCTCTACGCTATGTTACTCTCTACTGCCGCAACGGAACCTGAACACACATCAGAACACGAGAACAAATGTATGAAGTCATTCCCCACAAATTAATTAACTAATGCGGTTATTGTCGTATGAAACTATGTTAGTGTATTTTCTTTAAATATTATAAATTTATATATATATAAATTAATTTATCTGACTGTACACGTAAAATAAAATATCTACCCACCACCGACGGTCCCTACTGCGTAACAGCCCTTAGACGTGATACTGCTATGCAGTGGTATAGATCAATGTCTCCCTGCAGGGGGGGGGGGGGGGGGGCGGGGGGGCGGGGGGAGGGGGAGTCCGGCTGTACCGATAACGCTTAAGTCCAGGTAAAGGTTAATGAAATGTGTTACTTTTACACTTAAAATCAACTTTCTGTTGGTGGCTTTAGGCCAAAAACTAGTTATTTGGTGTTTCACAATTTTATTAATTCTTCATATTAGTTTCACATATAGAGATTCGCTTCTAACTCGGGAAAAATCAATTATTCAAATTCAAAATATTCTTTATTCAAATAGACTTATAATAAGCACTTTTGAATCGTCGAATGAACATATGAACAAAAAGCTACCACCGGTTCGGTAGGGAGTTCTGCTGAGAAGAGCCGGCAAGAAACTCAACAGTTGCTCTTTTCAAAATCAATGGTACAATCACAATCTATTACAATAGCTGGCAGCTATCCTGCATTACATTCAATAGACATTAATTCCATACATGTTTATCTTCTAAATATTCTTGTACAGTGTAAAAAGCCTTACTTGTTGGAACTTTTTTTTTAACAGATATTTTAAATTTTTGTAGTGGCAAACTTATAGCGCGGAATTTTATTATATACACGTATACTCAGACCCATAAAGGATTTATTAACTTTTTGGAGGCGAAAACTTGGTGTAACAAGCTTATCTTTATTTCTCGTTTCTATCGTATGACTGTCACTATGTTTGCTATGACAATGTATATTTTGTATATTTATTTATATTTTCATTTCTTCGCTCTGATCACTCAACGCGCGATGACGCACGGAATGTTTTAACACGAGGTTCCTTCTGGCGACCCTGCTACATGCGGGAACTCCACGCCTCGCTTTGCCTCGACAATAGAGCGAACAAATTAAAATACATATTTTTAACTGAAATTGAAAAGCTTAATCCAAAAACCCATTAAGTAACATCCTAGTTATATTGTACAACAACACCTTGCATATTCTATAACCCTAGAAGAGAATATGTAACACAAAATGAACTCAACACATGAAGTATACAAAAACTAAGCTGGAGATAATTACAATAATTATCGACAGGTATCGATGGTATTGACAGCGGCGGTGCGGGAGTCGGGCGCGGGCGGCGGGCGCGAGCGGCGGGCGCGGGCGGCGGGCGCTCTGAGGCGGACTAAAGCAAGGTATTTTAGATTCCAAGCCCTGAGACGCGGAAGTTAGGCCATACGAGGTACGAGTATGTATTCGGTGACCCAAATTATGAGTACAAGTATATGTTATGTGGATAGTGTAAAAGATCATTTTAAATAGCGGCTTAGTAGACGTATGTATATTTATTTTAGCTTACTACAAGAGTAGCATGAAATATCACTCAGAATAATATATATTTTGTAATTTCACTTCATTTTTTGAAATTGAAAACGGTAACTTAAAACGCGTCCAGAAATTACAAAAATCGGTTCTGCAACCACCTAAATGAGGATACGTCATTTGGGTGGTTGCAGAGCACTTAAAAAATTTAAGTTATAGGAAACTCTCAAAATGTCCTGAATTCATGATATCCAAAGACTGTATATGACATGGTGATGTATGCGTAGTCTTCCAGCGGTTGTAATTCATAAATATTTCAACTCACCACAGAGTAGGTACCGCAAAATAAACGAACGCAAAAAAATGTTACATAAAAATCTTCTATTTAATATGGACTTAAATTGAAAGATTTTGTAATATTAGTATATTTTGATCAATCAAAATAATAATTATAATGAAGGAACGTGAAAGACACTCATCAATTACAGTAGAGTACTAGTTGCTGGTGTAGCTAACTAATGGACTTGTACCGAACACTATTCTATGAATAGAAGAAACAACGCACAGACGAACTATTGGACTTATGAATTTGACATATTTAGGGTAGAAGAGCTCGAAATTCATACGCGAACGAGAACAAGCAGGATTTCCATTTTACCTCTCGAAATTATGAGCTCTTTCAGCAATTATTAAATTGATTTAACTTTTTATTTATGAACCGATTGTAATAAAACACACTATATGTTAAGTGAAGCTTGCCAGAAGTCAATAGTTAAAACTGCACTTAAATCGGCTAAGTCGTTTCTGAGACTAACGTGAACAAACGTATCTGTGCGTTTCAGACAAATTATTGAAAAATAATAGTTTTAGGTTGTATTACATTAATAAATGCCCCAGTAATAATTTTTCTGATTTATTTAAAGTAACTTCTCCAAGTGCATCCGCCCCCGCTCTCTAACTAAATAACTGAAGGATGCATCTAACTAGTGGAAGCACTTAGGATGCATCATATTTTAGTAACCATTATCCTTAATATAATGGGTTACATTCGTTATGTAGCCCATTATACAACTTTGAATTCTGAAATTGATACGAAATTTCTAAGAAATTGGTCGGTACGAGAAGAAAGGAGTATTGTAACACTTCGCTCCCTCTACCAACGTGAGACTAGAATTAAAAGCATACAATTCATTTAATAAATTGACAATGAAACACTCCCAAAACACTTAATCAAAACGAACGTGTAATACTTTTCAAAATCTAAAAGCTATACGTAATATTTGCAGGCGGCACGTTGTCATTAGAACATATATATTGTTGTTCGATTTGCTTAATTGAAGAAGAAAAAAACGGAACCTTCATACGACCACTTTGCTGTCCGTCTATCAAGACTGGCGTGGAGGGATCATGCTGAGCCTACAGGGACTTCCCCTCAACTCAGATTGAAATTTGGTACGAAACAACGTCTTGTAGCACAGATAAAGGTAAAGTTGCGATCATTGAAATGTTATAGGTATATCATAGAAAAGAATCATTTACATTTGTAAATTATTTTTTTTATAATTTTTATTTGATTTTATTAAAAATTTAGTTTTTAATTTTTAACAATAATAATACCGACGACATAATGGTTCAACTTAACTCAGTTTGCGTTTATAAAACTCGATCCAAGCAACGACAAATCATTATCTAAGATACCGATTTCAATTATCATTTTATAAATAATACTTCAAGGCAGTAATGTAGACAGACGAAGGCAGACTAGCGCCTAGTATCGACAGGATCAGTATCACCTATATAATTATAAGTAACAAATACTTTTCGTACTGTTAAAATTTCTTTCTTTTAGTATCTGTTGTATCGACGGATGCCGGAGTCATAAAAATGAAATTTCATTTTATATATTAACTCACAAAAACATTTTTTTTTAATTATTTTTTTTTATTTAAATTAAATCATGTCATCACAACGCGAAGCGTTTTATTTTTCAATAGGGAATGTGGTACGTGGACGACGCAGCGACTAAACACTAGGTTCCCAGGTTCCCTTTGCTTATCCTGCTATTTGTGACATAGAGTGTGAAGCTATAAAGACGTACTAAGTTAAATAATATAATAATCAATTTATCTCTCCAGCGCTAATTTATAACTACTGCAAAAATCACATCAACTAAATTTGATCAGTTCATTCGATATATTATTATTTTTTTTAATAATATAAAATAAATATTTAATTTAAATTATATTTAATATCTATATACGTCTTACTTACCATAAAAAAGTGTAACGCCGCCATTTTACGAAGAAAGCTCCTGTATCCCGTCACCAAGTCACATTACTTTTAACCGATTTGAGTTCAGCCGACCGCCTTGCTATGTTCTGTCAGTCTGCAGCCCTGAGCCCGCTTATATACCACTACCACCACACCACACCACAGCCGCGACTAACATATGCATGGAAACCACTCCTCAATATCTCATCGCCGCGCGGCGTCTGGTGAAGGAAACCACACAAGACACAACTTTATTTTCATTCGCTTAGAGATGCTTCATATACTGGCTATGTAATCATATAAATGTGCAAAAATCTCAGTTAATTACGCCTTAAGTTTAGTTTTTCACGCAGAAAGCTTCGTCGGTCTGTGTGTTCTGCTTAAAATAGTCTTTTCCAGTTCTCGTGATGTCACCTCTTCGAATAGTGGAATGTTACCAATGTATGTCTTCTTTGGATCTTGTATTTCATTTATATAACACCATGTTTGTGGATTGTGGACCAGGGTGGGTGGAGCTGTGCCGCTGCCCCGCGACTACCTAGAGTAAGTATTGAACAAATCAAAATAGATTAAAATGTAATGAATAGGATGAATAAACAATTACACTTGTATACTAATGTTATAAAGCTTAACAGTTTGTTTGGTTGAATGCGCCACTCTCAGGAAGTATGTACTTGTCTCAAATGGAATCTTATTTTTGTATTGTACCTACTGTGCAGACAAGGGGTGCGGGGAGCGGGGGCGTGGCCGCAAGTAAAAGGTAGCCCAATGTAAAAAAATAAACAACTAGAAAACATACTAAATATCAATAACTCCTATTACAAACATTGTGGGAAATGTTAAATTATCAAAATAATTACAAAAATAATATCTTTCATTAAAAAAAATCTTTCATATAAAATCGAGCGAGGATTGACGAACAAAATAACGAACTAAAGGGCCGAAATATAAATGTACTGTTTTAGTCAAAGCTGTTTAAACCTAAGGGGCGCTTGTCTTGCAGCAGGTTGTATAATCATTGAATTACAACCTCTCTTGTTTCTACTTTACGAGGTATCTGTCTTTTAGGGTTCCGTACCTTTGGAACCAAACCTGGATTGGTTTGGTTCTATCGATAATTCGCGCTTGTCCATTTTTTTTGAGATCTGGTTGATTGATGATTAAATTGATGGAGTGTTACGTGATGTTTAGAGAGGAAGAGAGGGTACGAGACTCCGTACAGTAGAACTATGCAGCGAGTCACATGCATAGGGGGTAAGAACTTTCAAAACATTCTATTTGAAAGCACGATTCGTGCTTGTCAAAGTTTTTGTTATGTAATTAATCAAATAAAAAATAAGAATTTTGTAAGTTATCTATATATGAGTTAGTTATGACAAATTTAAATTGTAATTTTATTGCCTCAACTAAATATAGCGTTGCATCCTGTACGTGTGAAGAAACTGAACATAAAAATTGTTACGTTTTGTGAACTGGAATGTGAGCTTTTTCTAGTTTTATGGAAAGCCTAGACTGTGAAATTTTTAATTCGAATGAAATAATTTTTAAGTGAAGAAATTCTATGCATTATAATTATTGTTTCTATCTTTCTAAATTAATAACAAAGTGTAAAAATATTAAACGCCATATATGAAGAATTCAATTCAATTCAAAAATATTTTGAAAAAAAAAAGAAACACTTTTCTTAATTTTCACAGACTTATTTAGGTCAATTTGGCATATAAATGCCGAAATATACTCTTATTCATAGCGCCTTAGCCTGTGACCGTAGATGCGACGAGTGTGGATTCGATTCCCGCTTGGAGGCAACTATAAAATTTCGTTTAGAACAAACCATTTAAAGCAGAGCAGAAAAACGAACCCTTTAAAGCAGTGTGAACTACTATAATTCCACTGAGCACTAGGACGATGCTGCATATGTATGTATTTATTTCATTATTTATGTAGGTTCATTCGACATTAACCAAATAAGCAAGTCTCTAACGCACTTGAGCAACTTTGAATTCGTTCTAGACCTGGACCTGTTCCCATGTAGGGATGTGATCGTAAATATATGTGGAAGCAGAGAACTATGTAAGTAGCTTCACTTTAATTGTAATGTGCAGACTGTGCGAAGATGAACTGACACAGAAAAATTTATCAAACTAATATAAACATACTTAATACTCGAAAAGGTTGGAAAAATTAAACTCACTCATCGCTAAAATTAATCACTTCAGACATACACACACGCACGTACACACACACATGCACACACTCACAAACACACATACAATCATATTTACATTTTACATATATATATATATATATTTCCGTTTTATATTTTTATTTTACATAAAACTTTCTTAGCGTATAATTCTTTCATAGAAGTTTTTATTATTATATTTTTGTATTATCAAGAAAATTCAAATCAATAAATGGCTGCATCTAAACTTTTTATATGTACTACATTAGAAAGAAAACAAGCATGCGAGGAATACTATCCTACCGTCATACAGTAAAACTAGTTCGGAGGGTAGTGCTAATCAATTATTGGTAGCTTAACCAAAATTGTATTACTGTTAATTATACGCCATTTATTGTAATAGGTTAAGGTTTATATATATAAATAAATAAATAAATGAAGAAAATAATGTTGAAAGAAGAGAAGATATTTATTTCTTTAATTTAATCGGCACAGTCTATATCCCACACATAGTAGACTTTTCTATCACCAATAGGTAATAAGAAAATGTGTATACTTAGTAAAATCATATCTAACGTAACTCAAAACAGATATTGATGCCGTCGCGGCGCAGCGGCGCAGGCGTCTGCCGGGGAATGCCGGGGGGATGAACTATATTCATTTCCTTGCACCGATTATGACACACAGCGTGGCCGAAGCATTCTCACACGCTGATAAGTGTTTAGCAAGAGGTTGCCTCTTCCCACCCTTCTATACGCTCAGAGACGCGCGGTATTGGTACTTGCCACTCGACACGCACTGCTTCCAGAATGCAGTGTCTTAACAATAGATTCCCTCCCTCTACCCACCCTGCTGTGTCAATTTTCACGCAGCAATAATGAAGTATGTGTATATAGATGTAGACGCGCAGATCGAAATCAAGTTGCGCTATCGGTAGGTTGCATCTGTCACATCCTTGGATGATCCAGATTCTTTATAGAGGCGAGTTTCCATCTCCGATTATTTGAGTCACGCGAAGGCTGGCCCCAGCGCGCTTGTTTTGGTCATTATGCCTAACCAAGCCCTCATTGCACTAATATATGCGTCGAATTAAAACAAGTTTGACTTTTATACCGCCCATACATAGTGTATCACATTTTACGATTCAAACGCATAATCAGACTAGTTTTATAGAACTTAAAAAAGTGGCGGCCCCTTTTTTGCTTTTAAATTAACATTCTTTTACTGCAGAGTATAATATACATTTAAGAAATAGAAGAAATATATGCAGCACTACAGATTCACCATGGGTTTCCATATCATCATGATATTTATCTTCAAAAATATCACGGGTGCTGGGTGAGGAGCTCCCATAGCGTTGCATAACGTTGTAGAGTGAGGAGTACAAAAACTTATATAATTTACAGCTGAAAATTACATTTGAAATTAACGTGACTCGTAACTGTAAGTATACACATCATTATGTAGAGTCAAATATTTTAAGTATGCTCCGGTCGCTACGAGTATCTCGTTATTGAGTGTTAGATCTTAAAGCATCATTTGTAGGCCACGATTGCACGATGATTTTAATTTTTCCATAAACGGCCGACATTCCTGCTTCGAGTCGCTCCACCTGTAGAGTACACGTCTAAAGCGACGCTAAAAAAGAACATATTTAAGTGATAATCGTCAAATAACTCTCCTCGTAGCTTGTTGATTGCGGTGAGGTTTTGAAATTAAAATTACAAATTATTTTAGATCTTTTTTGATTTTAATCGTCCTCTACCGATAACAAATATTAATAAGAATAAATATGTATTATGTGTACATATATTTTTCTCTACTTACATAGTTACATTTATTTCATTTATTAGTTTATTATATTTTTTAATATCGTCCCTGAATCTCTGGGTCAAGCAAGTACATGCATATTATAAAACGTGTTTATGTCATTTACAGATTAATATTTCCATTTTCTAATAATATCTTCAAATAATTCAAAAAATAAATAAGCCTCAAGTTCAAAATAATTTATTACCTTAGATCTAAAATAAATACTTATCCTAAAGGAATGTACATACGAGTACGTACTGCAACTGCACGCACTTGAACGCACATCTGATCAATATCGATGACGTCATTTATAACGACAAAAGCTACAAAAATTATAAGTGTTTAAGGCACAACAATATATAAAATATCTTTTATAGTAATATTTTGGTCACGCAGTAATGCGATGAATGAAATACGAGGACGATGATGATAATGACACAATGATATGATGAAGTATGAAATGATGTATGTGGTGAGTTACCTTCCTCCTCTCTCATATAAGTACATGTAAGTTAGATATCAACTAAGTGCTAATTGACGTCATTGCGATGTAGCAATTGTTGAAATATGTCGATATCATATACGAGTAATTTGTTAAAGTGACTGTTGTGACTACCACCCTTACGAATTATGAGAAAATAGTAATTAAATATAATATCATTCAGTCTCATTCTCGCCGTCGCTGGGCTCCGCTGACTCCAAGTTTACTGTTGTCGTCTCCACTTCATCGACCTCATCAATTCCACCATTTGCCTCCTCAGGTACTTCTGTAGTATTGGTAGCGGGAGTGGTCATACTCTCTGGGAGGTTCTCACAATGCTTGCCGCTGATGCCGGGCGGACAGTGACATCTGAAGGAACCGTCTGCGGTTTCAAGGGACTGACATTTGCCACCATTCTTGCAAGTGTCTTGGTTCTTTTCACAGTAATTCAGCTCTGAAATAACATACAGGATTTTTGACTGTGTTATACTGTCCATCTACTTAATTTGTTTTAATATTGTTTAATGTAAATTTGTATTAAAGAATACTTTTGATCGTAAATGAAACAATAGAATATCTAATCGATCTTAATATTGGTTTACCTTCATCGCAAAGCATCCCACCCCAGCCAGTCTTGCAGATGCACTCCCAGGGTCTGTTGCAGGTGCCGTGCATGCACCCCGGGTACCGGTGGCACTGTGCGCAGGTGCGCCCCGTCCAGCCCACCTTACAGCGGCACTCGCCCGGCCGCCTGCAGTAGCCGCGCTCGCCGTGACACCCGGGGGCACACACCGCTGGAAATTATTTTATTTTGTAAACATTTTGTTTGTTAATTTGTGCATTTAGAATATTAAATATTGTTTTATATATTTTATATATATATATAATTTAGTCGACAGTATATTTTTGGCTTCACGCGTAACTCGCATAGCAGTGTAGGCAAATGGAACCTGGAAACCTAGTGTTAAGATATTCCGTTCCCATTAAGACATTTCCGTTCCCCACTTTCCGCCGAAATCCAGGAATAATTAATATTTTTGTTGTTTTGCACAATTCTTTTTAAACAAAACGCATTGTTTGTTGATGCTGTTACCTAACACACATTTCTATGTTGAGATTAAAATGGAATCTGGGTAGTCTATCACTAAATTCTTTACGCTACCATATATAAAAAAATGTGCGTAAAGATGCAAGACTTTATTAGTAATATTACCAAATAATTTGTAACAACAAATAAAAATAGTCACTCACGCGTTTGACAAAGCAGCCCCGTGTACCCCGGCAGGCACTTGCACTCCAGCGGCTTGTCGCAGTAGCCGTGCTGGCAGCCCGGCAGCGGCTGGCAGGCCCGGCACGTGGGGCCCGCCCAGCCCAGCTTGCAGCGGCACTCGCCGGGGGACTCGCAGTACCCGCGGGTGGCGTGGCAGTCGGAGCGGCAGATTGCTGTGAAAGGTCCCACATATATCTGGGTTGGCAAAGGGAACCTAGTGTTAAGACACTCCGTTCCCCATTTTTCTGACACTGCATGTTGAGTACAGAAATTCAATGCCACGCTTTGTTTTATTACGAGATCGAGAAAATGAAAATATAAAATAATTCATTCCCCGATGGGGAATCTACAGCCATTTTTGCGCTTACTTTGACACCCTTGTGCCACTGGACAACGACAGTCTTAAGAAAAAAATAAATTTTTGCAAGCATAATTTATTGCAGAGATTAAAATGATTGTGTATATAAATTAATATTTTAAGCAGTTTGGAGGAATTCGACTATATATTTTTTGTATCTTTATATAGGTAGACTTTTGCATAGGTACACTGTATAAGAGTAACGGATAAAATGAAATGAAACGAAACCATGAAATTATTTATGAATTTGTAGGGGATGTCTCCTTGTTAAATAATCTAATAAAGTAGATACAGCGCTGCTTTGAGTTCCACTACTCAATTATTATTGACCTCCTGAAGGTGAATGAAACGTCGATAAAGGAACACTCCTTCCTCTTCCTCCTTAACTTCAAGTTCATTGCTTATTCTGGAAAATACATAAAGCTAAAGAAAGCTAGTATCTTACGTTCCGAACAGAAGATGCCGTCCCAGCCGTCCCTACACACGCACTCGAAGGACACGTTGCAGTGCCCGTGCTGACAGCCCGGCAGAGGGATGCACTTGTTGCAGCGCTCGCCGTAGAAGCCCAGCTTGCATCTGCACTCGCCTGGTCTCTTGCAGTAACCTGGATTGAGATACGCCATTTGTTAAGCCTTTTTATTAGTTACACATGTTTTAGGATTAACACGCACAATTGTGAACGTGACCCGAAAGATATATATTTCCAATTGACTTTTTTAAAATAAATAATTATTATTATTTTATTTTTTTAATAACGAAAAATGAGAATTAACTTTTGATGTTAAAACTTTGACCAATTTCCCTTAAATAAAGAATAAAATATTTTAGCACTACTTTCTTTATTTTTTTCTGCTACCTCTACATAAATTTCCTAATTTTCTCCAAAAATCTAAGTAAGTTACTTTTTAGCTTCACGCTGTGGATCTTAGATCACTAACCTACTAAAACACTCCAAGAAGTCTACACGAGTTCAGGAGGCGGAACTCAACGTCGCGCTTTGCTTCGTTACCAAAGCTAGGGAATGAAAATATGAAATATTTCATTTACTGGAGTGGTCACCTTTAAATGAAATAAAACAACAAGACATATAACAAACCTTGCATAGGATCGCACCCCCTCTTGCATATGGGCACGTCGCACAGGTCCCCCTGCCAGCCCGGCAGGCACTTGGGCTCGCCCTGGTCGTCGCACACGTAGTGGCTGTGCTCGCTCTGCACCGCCGGCAGCTCGCACGCCTGGACACTCTTCTGATATAGACCACTCTAGGGGAGAGTCACATGCTGCGTGAACGTGGACGTGCAATAACCATGTAGGCAACATGCACATGCTGGTGCACTCGAGGGTGTTGTTAGTGACAGTTTTGTTAGTTAGATAATAAACTTAGGTACATGTCTTTACTCCGAATAGCGTTAGGTACATATTGTTGTACGAGTGCTTGTGTTAAGTCAATATACCTATAGTTCCTCATTTCTAAACTTGAATCACTTAATTATGTTAATTTAAGTAATAAACGATGCGATATTTAATTGATATAATTTCATAATACGGCTCGGAGTGCAATATTGTATGAATAATATATTTATTTACGATATATTTAATAATATTAAACAAATTCCTCGATAAAGCTGTAGCCGCATACTGCAGGGTAGGCAGAGGGAACCTAGTGTTAAGACACTTCATTCTCTGTTTTTTGCGAATTCTAGAGGCATCGCGTTGTGAGTAACAATACTCAAGCCCGCGTGTTGCGCCTACACGACAGCGAAGAAAATGAAAGATGTTAAATATTTAATTTCCTCGAGTGGACATTGAGCTCACAGGCTGTCACGTTTACAGTCACACTTTGTGCCCTTGCCCCACATCTGGCCTCATATAAAAAGATAAAAAAACCCAAAGGCTCCTTAGACCGCAGGACGCTGACGCGCCAGCGCCAGGTGAGTCAGGGTACTTTCTAGCGACGTGAAAGCAGCGTGAAAGTGTGCCGCGAGAAACTGCGCACTAAATAAGTGTTTACACACAGACATATTAAATTAATATACAAACTTGCTAAACACTTGTTTTATTTCTTATAAAATAGTTAGGTGTAATGTGAGTAGAGCACTAAGGTAGGCATCAACACGTAGCAGGATCCCTGCGCCACGACTGGTCTATTCAATTCATAATTAATACAGTAAACTCGATTAACCGGACTAATTGTTGTCGTTAGTCATTCGGACAATCGAAAGTCCGGATAATCTGATCTATTGTTCAAAATTGTTATTTGTCTATTAAAAGCTATAAGTACTTAACAATGAAAATCAACGTTTCTTACGAAACTATTATCATTTTCGGACATACGATTTATACACATACAAGTTACGTACGCATTTATGTACATAATGTTAATTTTCTTAGGTTTCATTGTGGTAGGTTGTATAAAATAATAATCGCGGTTGATAGTCCGGATAATCGCGGATCCGTATAATTGAGGGCCGGATAATCGAGTTTCTACTGTATAAAATTTTAAATGGGTCATTTATTTAAAATTTTATAACATACAAAATTTTCTATTTAAATATATTATATTACTAACTAGAGACCCGCCAGCAACTTCGCCCGCTTGAATTACATGATTATTCATTTAATAAACAGAATTGACTGACAAACAAATGTGTTGATGTCAATGAGTAATTTACTTTACTCGTTCGTATTTGGGTAAGGATTGATAATATTCTTTGTAAAATAATTGTAATGATTGCATATTACAAAAAATACCCAAATCGAATCGAATAATCCAATATCGAAATCGAATCCATAATAATTAATCGAATAAATGAATCGAATATCGAATCGAAAATAATTAATTGAAAACCTCTTCCTTGTTTTGAAAGTCGGTTAAAAATACAGATTAATTACAAACAAATACAGATTTATAATAAGTATAAGTATAGATAAGGATTACTATATATTTGCAGGCAAACTCATGCCTTGAGTTCATTCAAATGCCGATATTTTTTTTAATGAACCGATCATGACAGACAGACAGACAGACAAGAAAATCAAAAAAAATATTTTTGCTTTCTATTATTCTTTTTATGTACCTCTATCTATTTCAGTAAAAAATACTCAATGTACAGACAAAATATTTTTACTGTTTTATTATATATAGAGATAAATAGAGATTTAAAAATTTATTTTTATTATTATTTAGTTTAGTGCACTTTAAGAATATTTATAATGATTAAACATGCATAATGTTTGAGGCACGTTATTCAAATATTATTTTAGTTCCCATTACATCTCAAGCTACGTAAATATGTACAAGTACCTACTAGACATCTAGAACGCGCACTCGGCAGACAGTTTGTTGAGGATATTGACCATATGTAGCGAATGTTCATTAAGTTCGACACGGTTACAGAATATATTAACGAGTTGCAAAACTTAGAGAGCAGTCGCGACTCGTGGCGCAGGGCCCAGGGGCCCAGCGGCACACGGTGCGGCTTTAAAGTTAAGGGCGACTGCATGTGAGTTCGATCGCCACTCGAGAAAATTCAATATTTATTTAAATTTATATTTCCATTCAATTTGTTGAACTAAATACTTTAAATTGACATAACTTTTTTATTTATGAACCGATTGTAATAAAATAAACCCTATGTGTTTGCCAGAATCCAATAGTGAAAACCGCATCTAAATCGGTTAAGTCTATTCTGAGATTAGCGATAACAAACGCACGGACAAAAATTTCAAAAATCATTGTTTTGGGTTCTATTAGATTAATAAAAGTTTCCAATAACATTTTTTTTTAATATCTTCCAAGTACAGACACCGACCCTCTTACGATTTTATTATAAGTATAGATATAGATTACATTATACTTTTTATATAACAGTAATAACAACGTTAATATATTATAATACTAGTAAAAATGATTACTTTAAATGATATACTACATCTTCAATGGACCACCTGGTCTATTGAAGATGTAGCACAGGTTAGTTCTCACATTAGTTAACCCGCGAGGCCGCAAACAGGTCACCGTGGCTCTACTTTCTGTTGCAAGGAAAATCTTACACCCGGTTATTAAATATGTTTTCTCTTGTTCCTGAATACGTACATATGTATAAGAGATACTGAATTGGGAAATTGTGAAAATATGGTTAACTATGCTTAAAGAAAGTATACAAAAAGACTAGTGCACCTTTTATATATATCTCTAACCTACTAAAAGACGAGATGGTAATTAGATGGTTATGACGTCTTTCAATCACATTATTTTAATTAGAAGTAATTGGTAAGTAAGTAAAAGCTCACCTGTCTCTTCCATTTCGGCAGCACGTACTTAGCCGGCAGCACCTCCGGGGTCGCGCAGTATACGACCAACAATGCAATTAAATATTTCATTTTGAAAATATATTAATTTCAATAGCTCTTAAACCATTCTAAATATTATTAATTATACATTAGATTATTTTTAAGATATAGTTAAGACCAAGGTTTTCCAGACTTCTGTAGATTAGGCGTAAGCGATGCGCGTTGCACGAGAACACTCGTCACACTGTGAGGCATTGAACTTGCGAGAGGCCACTTTCGCCGGCTCGGGGCTACTAAACTACGTCGGCATTTCTTTTGTCTCTTTTAGAAACTTTTTACTTGAAAATATTGTTTTGAGAATAAATATCGAACAATATCAAGAACCAAGGTCAAAAATGATTCATAATTATATTAAATGAAGATGCAACAAGTACAAGTAAGGCGGGACAATTCTCAATGTTCCTTTACAAATAAATGTACACTGGAAAAATTCAAGAAAAAGTAATCAATACATAAATTACGCTTCACTCTGTATCCTGCATGTATCCAGGTTGGTTGAGATTCCACAGAAATTGTAAGTGACTTTAATTCCATAGAATTTAAAATGAACACTCAAATTAATTTAAATTTCCTCCCTCTGGTAAAAGGAGAAAGTGGGAAAAGAAAAATTGGGTTGAAAGTAGGAAACAGAGTAGTAAAGATCCTACACTAGGTTTCCAAAGGCGTATCTAAATATATTTTCCTTTTGTTTTTTTTTTTAATTTTTCTGGCTTTTCTGTTGGTAAAAGTTCTGGACTCAGACATAACCTGGGGCAGACCAGAGCCCACCCCATTTCCATTCCTATGTAGGTTTCCTCTAGCTACTATGTGAGATACAGCTGTAACAGTCGCTGTTCTAATGGCCGTACCGAGCCTGAGATGGGAGCACTAACAACGAGACGAGCTTGATACAGATCTCAAAACTAGGTGATCGCAAAAAGATGAAACATGTATTTCAGTGCTTACAATGTAAGTACTTCGCACGCTCGCGGTGTAACTGTATGCTTTAATACTTTCTTTGTAAATTTAAGTATCGTTTTAACCTACTTTGTATCAGGATGTATATAAATGACTGAGTAAACTAGAGGTTTATATTTGTGTTTTGTTTAATCCTATCGTATTGGAAATTAAGCTTCTTTGTTACTAGTCACTTCAAATAGAATAAGCTGTTGGTCCGATGTTAACTTAAGTGCATGTTTATCTTATATTTAAAAATGTTTTTTATATTTTAAAAGTTGATTCACTTATCTATTTCTTTATTCCTTATTACAGTGTAATATAGAAACACGATATCATTTCATAATCCTAGTCTTCTTATAACACAGAACACCCACATCTCAGTTAACTTACTTTTGAATGCTTAAGGGTGCTATGACCCAGTAAAACTTTTTAATTGCAATCCTACAAATGCCCTGTATTATACTTAATTAATCTCTTCATCCACATGTACTCCACCTCCTCCACTCCTCCACTCCACCACGACGCTCCCGATAAACACGAGTATGTGTGACAGCATGGCGCACAACGTCCCACGACATTCTAAAATTTGCCAAGAAACTTGATAACGCATCTTATCAAAATATTATTTATTCAAATAGACTAATATAAGCACTTTTGAATCGTCAAATGAACATGTCAGACAAAAAGCTACCACCGCACCGGTTCGGAAGGCAGTTCTATGGTTCTTATAAAATTCATTTATTGTTCTCTTTATGGATACAACTAATATTTTTAAGCTCAATAATAAATTTAATTAAGGGTTTACAAGTTTACTGCGAATTTAATTGAAATATATAATTATAATACTGAATTAATTACATCCGTGACAAATAAAAAAGTTGAAGAATAAAAAAACAACAAAAATTATTTAAAATGATTTATTTAATTATTTATATTAGTTTATTATGTACACTAAAGCTATATACACACAGTTTAGGTCCATATCATGTTATACGTTTCTAACGGTAGATACAAACAGTACATAGTTAACAAGGCAGCGGCTGGGAGTGGGAGTGTAAATTAAAAGGGCCATTTTTTATACAACCCTTCGTGACTTTAACATTCATAAGTAACACATCGTATGAGATCGTGAGTAAGAGAAATATTTATTTAGTTAATCCCGAAGTGTGGAATAACACTTTAAAAATGTTAAATATCGTAAGCAAGAAGTTACTAAGCGAAAAAAAATATTATTTAGGCCCTATTTTATAATTCTTCATAATTCGTAGTTTAATGTCCTATTTCGACAAAGAAAGTAATCTCTACGTTCACTGAGAAAACATAAGAATATAAAAAAATATAGGTCTTATCGGAAAACAGACAATACACCATACACGAAATTACACGATATTTATTTCAGTGTGTAAACAACACTTTAAATTATTACAAAACAATTATACTCGTCGTATAAAAATATGATATTCAATAAAGTGTTCTTATACTAGTGACGTGACGAGGCATCTAGCGCTTTCAGACAAACACTAATGAGGAATGTAAGAATGGGTAATACAAATACAAATAAATTTAAAACAAAAATATATCTTGAACAACTTCACTATTTTGCCCGCATAGCAAAGAGGACCTCCGCACTGCTCATTTTTCGGGAAATTGCGTGTTAAGTGGATTCAACGCATCGCATTCCCCAGATCACAACACGTACGCATCGCATCGCATTCCCCACAACCATCGTACGCACTTACGCACGCAGATAACCTTGCATAATTTAAAACAACAACAATAGTCAATTGTGTGTAATATATTACAAGAAAACAAAAAACATTGATGAGAAAACTACAACAGTACTCTTTCTTTTCTTTACAAATTTTACGAGGGATTTAAATTAATGACGTAACTGCAGCCAGTATTCCCATCCCCATAAGTTAGGATGAGGTCAGTCAATTCATAGCAAGCAATGCTTATAGCAAAATTAAACAAATACATATATATATAAATATTTTTTACCACTTTTTGGACAGTTTCCAAGTGGCGGGGTTTCAAATCTCACTACGTTAGAATTTTTATGCCTTTTCTTCAAAAAAAATCGTGTGGAATAACATTTTAAATACGTTAGAAACAAATACATAAAATATTAATATAATTTTAATATTTATTTCAATTTTAATGTTTTAGTTTTTACTCGAACCGAGCATCAAAGCCAATGTCACTGGAGTTATTATCGTATCATAAATAATTATTACTTTAAATATCAAGTTATTTTTAATAATATAGTATATAATTATACATATAATACAGTATTTAACAAGTCTATATAATAGGCCTTACAGTGCAGTTATACTATACATACATAAAATACAGGTTCACACTTCTTTTATGTATAAAAAATGTATTTTATTAAATCATGATGGAAACCATGTTCATGTATATATTTCTCACTTATTATTAATTTAAAAAAACGAATAATCTCAATAATACAAAGATGATTGGTAAAGCACTATTTCGCTATAAAAATATATTATAGTGTTTAAGAGAAAAACAAATATAATTTACACAATTATATTATTTATATGAGACTTAATTAATTTGCAAATAAAAAAAACTGAAAATTCAAATTTTCATTATCCTATTCTCAAAAAGATTTTAATAAAATGCAAACTAATAGTTCCTGAGATAAGCGCGTTCATTCAAATAAACTCTTTACTATATAATAATAATACAGTATGTATTAATATGAGGGTCACCGCGCACCAACTTGACAGTTACTTCAGTTACATACACAATAACACGCAAATCCAGTAGTCCCACAATAATCTCAGGTGACGTTCATTTGATTGTTTTATATGTATACATATAATAATGGAACTACGTACACGTTAATAGTCTGTCCGTGTGTTACTTTTAATATACTAAACGAGAATGTTATAGTTATTTATTGCAGATATATTGCAATTTATCATAATTGTTTAGTTTTGAAATAATATATACAAATAATATGATTTTGTTATTTTTTTTTGTGTATTATTTTCAACTTCACGCTGTATCACGTACACATCAGGGTAGGCACGCAGTGTTAAGACACTCTGTGCGCCATTCTTCGCCGAATTTTGCCGAATGTTGGTTGAGTAGCGTAATTAACAACGCGCTTTGCCTAACACCAGAGCGAAGGTATGAAAATGAATTAAATATTTAATTTCCTCGAGTGGGAATCGAATTCACAAACTGTCGTTTTTACTGTCACATACTTGTGACCTTGCGCCGCGACTGGCCGAAGACAAGAATTTATAAAAAATAATAGTTTTAGGACTTCTTTTTTTCAAGTGACATACAGACGTACAGTCTAATTATTTCACTATATATAAATATACAGACAACTACATACAAATAGCAATTTAATGCTTACAATTAAAAAATGCACTACTTCAGAATACAATTTAAATTTGTCACAATTATGCAAAATGGTGATTAAATAAAGCTATAAAATATTGAGATTACAAATAACCAACTAATTTATTACTTAATTATTAAAAATCAGTGAAAATGAACGTATTTGCGACATTATTGTTATTAATTATTTAAAATATAAATCCAAAAAAAAAACAAACATAAGAAAATGTCTAAAAGAACCGAGTTGTGTAAATTTTTATTATGACTTTATATTAGTTGCAATTTTAAAAAAACAATAATTAATAAAGGGAAAAAGTAAAGGGAAATGTAAAAAAAATAAGTTAATGGCACTATGGTTTTTACTTTTAAGTTACAGTAGAGAAGTTAGTTTCCATATAAAATATTGTATAATTTGGCAAAAAACGTTTTGTGCAATAACTAAATGCAATATTTGAACTTGTAACTTTAAATACATAACAAGAAAAAATCAATTTTCATATATTATTTCATAAATATAATTATGTTTTATGAAATCAACTGCCATTGTAGTTAAACTTATTATTTCATACATTCATAATTTAACTGCCACAATATTTAACGTTCTAATAAAAAAAAGTATAACTTAATAAAACTTAAACATCAAATACACATTGACATTTTAAATTGTAAACATAAGTTTAACATTATTATACTGAACTTAATTTTAATAAAAAGGATATAGGTATGCCTCATTTTAGTTGTCACTGAAATGTGTCATAAAATTAAATTATATCTTAATATAATGACCAAATGGTTCAATTCCATTAAAACTCTAGTTTTATAATTCGGCTTAAAGTCTAGAGTCTTGACCATTGCATAAATCATTACAAAACACCAAAAATGAATATGAATTCGCAAAATAAAATTAAAAACAAAATAACTAATATAAATTTTAACTAAAAAAAGCCCAAATTGTCAATTTATATAGACAAATATTACATTTTATTAAAGAAACGTTTTTTTTAATCTTTATAAAGCAAATCAATTAGCATTAGATATATTTTTCTCTATATAAAACAATACCAAATGGTCTAGATAAGTTTTTAAAAATATCAAGTTAAATGACACCAATTTCTGTACAAACATTGACTGTTTCGTTCTAATTTCATTGAAAAGAAATAGACAGCAATACATACATAATTATGTTCAGTAAGTTGTAGGAAGTTGTCAAATCTTCCTCAGCCTATCTCTTCCCGTTTTTAGGGTAAAGAAAAGGACAGCAATACATATTACGTAGAAGTGTATTTATTCCCGCCTCTTTTAGTGTATGAATGACAGCAGTACATATTATGTCATAGTTTATTTGTTGCCGTCCTTTCCATTTAGTAATGTAAAAGAAAGAGATAGAGTTATATATATTGCCATACAATACGGCCTCGGAGTGGTCGCCTAAGGTTAGATGACTGCAGTTTTGGTTTTAGGGTTTTCTTGTTTTTTTCATAATTTATTTTGTATTTTTGAATATTAAGTTCCCGAGCGTACCACGCGCGGCACCTACGCGTGTAAGTATATTATTCAGCAGTCTATGAGTCGGTGCTGGCGTGGCGGTACTCGGGGAAGGGGTACAGCACGAGGTGGTCCGCCGTCTTGTACCACGGGACCAGGCCGTTCTGGAATTGATCAGAAACACTTTATGTATTATGTGTTATCTGCGTGTATCGCGGCCGCCGTCTGCGTCACAGTGAATCGCTCTCAATCTCAACTCAGTAATAAACCAAGTATACTAAAGGACGCACGTTTCATTACTTTCCGCTAAACTCCACCTGCATACCACTCATCATGTATAATATGTTTGGCCTTTGTTAGGTTTTTCCATAGAACCATAGTAAATATTAAAATCTTACCAAATTAGTTCGTTTATTGGTGCCTCTTCCGAAACCGTTCCAGTGGTTTCCAGCGATACCTATCAAGTCACCCATCTGCAATTATAAATGTAATTTAATTTAATCGATGAATTAATCACTAGTAACAGAAAGTAATCACTTTTTATTTAGAAAACGTATAAAAAATTGAACACATCTGTTATGTATTAATGTATGCTTATGAACCTGTAAATCCAACTGGTGATGATCCAACGCAGTATGTGGCATGACCGCTCTCCTGTCATGCGCATTTTGTCCACCGAAATAATATATATCATCTAACGAAACTGCGTCTTGTGACGCATCAGGTCTGTTGGCCTGCATCATCTCGTAAGCCACACGACCCACTTGGCTGCTGAAGGTGGCCACGAGGAGGTCACACCTGGACAGCAGGTGCAGGTCCCGCAGCAAACCTCGGAGTGACTGAGGGGAGTACCTGCGGTGCGTGGCCGCTGTTTGTGCTACTCCTGCGTCACCTAATATCGTGTATGTGGGATACTTTTTACGAGCTTCTTCTAGCACCTGGTGAATGATTGGTTTTGGCATTAACTTAAAATTTTTTGTTTTTTTTTTGTGACGGAAAAAATGTTTTTTTATATTTTTACGCTGTAGTATAAGGTAGGTAGAGAGAACCTAGTGTTGGACTCCGCTCCCAAAGCCAATTTTTGAGACATCGCGTGATGAGTGGTGGAACTCAAGGCCACGCTTTGTCTTGTTTGTTACTAGAGTGAGGAAATGACAACAATTAAGAGGTAATCGAAACCACAACCGTCCCGATTACAGTTAGATGCTGTGCTGCTGCGATAAAACAGATTACAAAGGAAAAGTTGTCAGAACAAAATTAAACAACAATTTAACTAACTAAAAATAAATGACGCCATTATTATTTAGTAACTATTTGAGCAGTAGTTACGGGAATATAGAAGCTTAATTAATGAAGGTACTTGTAACTCCAATAGTGTGACATTATGAGACGAGAGGTGACAAATAAATATAACATAAATCAAAATCCTAAATTTCGTTCATAAATGATTTCAACCCTATGTGTTGCCATTACGACGCACGGGCACAAGCTTGCGACTGTAAACGCGAGTTATGAATTTGATTCCCATTAAGCTAATGAATTATAAAATTAATATTTTTATTTTTATGTTAACAAGACAAAGCGCGACGTTGAGTTCTGCCATTCACCACAACACGAAAATTCGGCGGTGCGTGAAAAGAGAGTGTCTTAAGGCTAGATACCCTCTGCCTGCCCTGCTATATGCGGGATACATTAAAGTGGTATAATAAACTCACGGCAGCATCGTCAGTGGCCAGGTAAACCCTCCTGGCGTCAACCTCTCGCGACAGCTGCAGCTGCTCGTAATAGTGCTGCACGTGCTGCATGTACTCGTGCAGGTGGTGGAAGGCTGCCTCCGTGCCCACCTTGTCCGTGCGCCGCACGTGCACGCTGACATGCACACAGACAGGCTTAGACCAGGTATGTATAGGCTCTCGGAACATAGGAAGTTAACTTTGGGAGGTAACGCGTTTAACGGATTAGCCACGTAGTAGCTGTAATTGGACCGTTTATTTTGAAAGTGGTGTAAGTCCATTTTTGAGAAAAATGAGCTATCACATAATTCATGCTTAATTTAATGTAATTTTTTTATATATAACTAGTCCGTGTTTAATTTCTCAAAAAAATCCCATGTTTTGAACAACTGAAAATCGGTCGGTAAATGAAATTGCATAATCATCGATATACTAACTTTTAATTTTCTCGAATCAAAAGAAAATGGACTTACACCACTCTCAAAATAAACGGTCCAATTAATGAGCAATAACTAACTAAATAATGGTACTCTCACCCGACTATAGGATTCTTAAAGTTCAGCTTGGCTATCGTCTCGTTGATAGCTTTCTGCGTTTCCTCCTTCGGCTTGAGCACGTACTTGAGCATCTGCCCGATCCACCACGACGCCGGGTCACCGTTGAAGCGGACGATCCTGGCGGGAAACGAATATCATGTTAGGTGAATGTTTTTTTTATTTTCTCGCTCTGGGTACAAAACAACGGTTTTGAGTTCCGCAACAACATAAAGCCTTGCAAATTTTGCGGTATTAGGATTGGTGGGTCGTAACACTACATTCCTTGTTATAGACATTGTAAAGGTATAAAATTATAATTTAATTAATTAAGATAATACCTGTGCGCTAAATCAGACGGTATAGCCAGCGGCAAGAACTTGGGCTTCTGAGATATAGAGTCAATGAAAGGCAGCGACACCACCTTCGCGTCGTAGGCAGCTGTGATTATACGAAAATTTTATTAAATTTACAAAATCGGTCCACAATGTTTAACAACTGCATTAAAATTTCAGATTTAATATTTGTACTTTTATTTAATTAAAAAGTACATGTCGCTAGAATATTTTATATGGTGTTTAGAATTTATTCCAAAGACAATTTACTTTGTTTACGTGGTATTTAAGTTCATTTCTATAAATATGTACAGAAAATATCCACAATGTCCCCTACGAGCTACAACTTCGCGACCCAAAACTTACAATTGCTTATTTTGCTGTCGAAAGATGTTTCAAACTGAAACTATTTACACATGGAATATTTAACTGTTATTGGATACTAGGATTATATCGTAAAAGAATACAGTGTTGTATCTTCCCCCGATGATTGTTTAAACTCCACTTAAGGGAAAGTTTTCTTATTGTATCCACACTCACACACTGACACTCGCAGAATCATAGAATGAAAAAAAAAGAGAAGTGAATAAGTTATCACAAGGTTTTCTGGTTTTAGCTCTACAAATTCAACCAATATGTCCTACATAAAAATTTTGTTGCTTTCTGTGATTTTAAAGCTCAAATCAATTGAGCTACGCCGTGCCCTGCGCGCCGGCCTACGAGGATGAATCCAAGTAAACATAACTGGTTATAACAACATAATGTACGCAATTACCATCAAGGGCAATAGGCTCGCCGTTAGTATTTAGCATTATTAAGTTGTTTAGATACAAATTGAGCAATTATATACGAGTATAGTAGTTAGTACGTATGCGTGTCTATGTCAATATTGCTAATGCACCTTGCACATGTAAAGTATTGAAATATCTGACTGTACGTGGCTATGTTTGTTCGCATGTCGCGTCTGCGCCACGACCGCCTCTATCTAATCTAGCGTACACATCATCATAGAAACAACGTCAAACACAAAAGACACACAAAAGACAAGTGGAAACAAAAGAACAATACCTGGCCACTGCACGACTTTGTCGTCGTAGACGGAGACGCACGTGTCCGAGATGGGGTGGAACACGTACTCCCACCCCTTGTTGTTGTACCGCCAGCCCTTGGAGTTGAGTATGAGGGTCCTCTCGGTGGCGTACGCAAATATCAGGCAGTACACTATGTGGTGCAGTTGGCAACCGAAACCGCAGCCCTGGAAACGTTTCAAATTGTGTCCTCGCATATTAAATGGATGCCAGCCTGACTGTATGAATGACATTCGAAATAGTTACAAATTTATACGAATGTTATAAAGCTGAAGAGTTTGTGTATTAAAATAAAGGTTGTTGTGTCCTTTTATCAAGTAAGGACGACGCCGCTAAAGCCAAGCTCGTTGTCCGTACATGGAAGTAATGATATTTGAAAACCTAATTAAACCAAAATTAACGATTTAAAAGAAAATGTCTGTTTTTCTGTTTGTATGTGCGTTTGTCCATGGTTATCTCAGAAACGGCTTAACCGATTTATATACAGTTTTCACTATTGTATCCTTAACATTAAGTGTTTGTTTCAATAGGTTTATAAATAAATAAGTGATATCATTTTTAAAAAAACTTGTCCGACGAAATTGCTATAAATAATGGTGAAATCTTAGTTTTCAACATACATAGATATAAATGTTGTTTTTAAAATGATATTGTTATTAGTAAACGAAAGTAATGCATATTATTAAATTAATAATTATGTAGCCTAAGCGGGCGAAGCCGCAAGCGTGGCCAGTTCATAGTAAAAATCTAAGCAGAAATAATATTTTCTCTTATAATTCTCTATCTATTCTTATACGTACTGTTGGCTCGTAACTTATCTTATCTATATCTTAATTATAAGTACAATAGATAGAACACTCCCAACCATAAAACACTGTGTACGGTTACTTTTGATATAATATTCGTATATCTGAACAGAATTAAGAGATGACGGTTTTCCCTTGTAACGTAGGCGTTACAAAATTAATAAACAATAAAAGAGTAAAAATCTTTGTAAGTCACGTGATTGTTAAGATATTTTGTCTAGATATATAACTTCTAAATATATTATCCACAATTAAATTGTATCATTGAACACAGAACGCCCTGGTGTTGCCACCGTGTTATTGTTGTTATATATTTATCAAGATCAATTATCGAAATAATGTTAAAAGGTTTTTCTTACTCGAGATAACTGCTCTTTCAACGCTTGCATGTTTTTTACATTTTCCTGTTTACTTCGATATAGTATAGCGACGCTTCTATTAACAAAGGTTAATACTCCCATACTAACACCATATTAACCTTCACCGAGTTGTCTGTTACCTTTTATTTGTAATTTATGATTTTTAAATTTATTTATTTATTCAGCTTCTCGCTGTATCCCGCACACATCAGGGTAGGCAGAGGGAACCTAGTGTTAAGACACTCTGTTCCTCACTTTCTGCCGAATTCTGGAGGCATTGCGTGTTGAGTGGCACAAATCAACGCCGCGCTTTGCCTCGACACCAGCGCGAAGAAATGGAAATATATACATAAATAAATATTACATCTCCTCGAGTGGGGGTCGAACCCCACTCTATGCCCCTGCGCCACGACGACCGGCCTCTATGATTTTTAAAGTTTAAAAATATATGTGAATTTAATACAAACTTTCCTTGTCAAATACTTAATCCTCACTCACTTATTATAGCCGTGAACCTACTATTGTAGATATTCAACTCAACTTAACGAAATCGAACCCACAATCGTCTAGTCAGCAGTCTGATAAAGCTCGCACACAGCAGAGGAGGCTATCAGCACTGTAGAGTGGTGACGAATGTCCCGATAACGAGATAATGTGAACGTTTACTCAGTTGCTTTAATTAGCGTGTGTTTAGTTTGTCACTGTGACAACCGCGGACGTAATAACCGTTATTTACTTTTCCTTATTTGGTTATTAGGCAATTAAGGAAAACAAAAAAAAACGCTTAAAAATTTACTAAATTCATATTATAATATTATAAGTATTGTCACCGAATCTGGACAAAAATATTAATATATTTAGATGAAATTTTAACTAACAGACTGAAATTTCCCAAAGCTATATCAAACCTTAATTTTACAAGCAAATTCCAATATTAGAGCGTTCCTAAATTGAATAGATTTGGTATTTATTATTATATTGCATTGTTTACTGAGTACTCTAATCTCCAACAAAGGTCAACCGTCCCGAGCCCGCGTGGAGCAGCGATCTCGATGAGGGGACGTGTCAATAGCATTCTTCCTGCAATCACTGGCGGCGGCAAGAGGCCACTGCATACCTATACCTACAATTATTATCATTTTCAAATACCAGTAAATCAATAAAGGTGATAAACACTTTTGTCGTGATAAAGTTTTCAAATAATTAGGTGGCCTTGTGTTATTATCGCGATAGTCGAAACATTTGCCCCAATTTCGTTAATTATAATCTATAATACAAAAATGAAACAAAAAGCTAAATATTTAATTACGTAACGTGTATGAATTAACGATAATTACGATTTAATGTAACTTAAGTGTGACTGTAATGCGACGGTTGTGGGTTCGATCCCCCACTCGAGGAAGTGTAATATTTATTTACGTTTATATTTCCATTTCTTCGCTCTGGTGTCGAAGCAAAGCGCGGCGTTGAGTTCTGCCCCTCAACACGCAGTGCCTCCAGAATTCGGCAGAAAGTGGGGAACGGAGGAACACTAGGGTTCCCTCTGCCTACCCTTCTGTGTGCGGGATACAGCGTGAAGCTGATTTTGATTTATAAGTGTTTAGCCATGTAGTACTCACGGTTTTGAACTTACACTCTATAATTGGAAATAGCCGTTTACTCCTTTAGCTTAAATTTTCAACATACCGCACGTTTATATAACGTTCGTGTTTAGTAGTATTTATTTGTTCATAGCATGTGTATCTGCTAGACAAGATCGTATGGTGTCCCCACTGACAGCCGTAACCGCTGTGCGTAGAAAAGTCAAATTTGGACAGATGTTTACTTTCATAATCTGGACATCCACTAAGAAGGGATTTTGAAAAATTTTAACTCTAAAGGGGTTAAATAGGGGTTGAAAGTTTGTGTGGATTTTTTTTAAATTACGACCGATTTTTATAAAATTTGAAATTTAGACTTAAAAATATTTCTTTGCACAAGTGTTTTATGGTTTATTATAATGCTGATGGTTTATTTGTATATTATAGTAATGGTTTATTATAAAGCAGCTTCGCCTGCTTATTTGTACCCAAATAAGATAAGCTGCGCGCGACCACCTTGTGTACTCGTAGTAGGTAGTAGTGAGGAGGAGGTGACCATACTTCATTGTTAGTACTAGTAACGTAAACTAATGACGCCGATACAACTAACTTGAGGCCAGTCTTGGCGCAGGGGCACAAAGTGGGGCTGTAAACGTAACTGATTGTGGGTTCGGTGCCAAACGAAGTGCATGTGTGTTAACACATGCATCAAATACGAGCACATGTCGAAACCGGCGTGACAGCGAAACCCCCAAAAGGAACAACTGTCGCAAGCCCTACAGTGTACCTATCCGATGAATTTCCACTAATTTTGAACTCTAGACGACTAACGACATTTTAAAGTGATATGGTTTTATGCTGAATTCCGCTTATGGCAGGGTAGCCAGAGGGAACCTACTGGTAAAAGACGCCCCACGCACCGCCCTACTTTGGAATATTATGTCTTGTTACCAGATCGAGAAATTAAAAAAAAAACAAGTGATTCCCTCAAGTGTGCTCCATTTGAGTACAGGCATTCCTCGTATAACACGGTTAATTCGTACCGTGCTATATCGAAACCGTGTTATACGAAACCAGGTATACCATACTGTACACCGTGTAGTATCGAGACCTTGTCTTGTGTTATATCGAAACCGTGTTATAAGAAGCTTTGAAATAATACAAATAAAGGCAATGCATACCGTGTTATATCGAAACCAAATCTTAAGGTGTAAAATTTTATGATAGCTGAAATTTCGTTCCAAATACTACATAAATGAAAAAGGAAGTTACCTTGAAGTTTTTATTAAGAAAAATAAATTAAATTCTATTTTATGATGAAATACAAAAATTAAAAAATACAACAATAAAATATATTCAAAGACTAATAATAATAATTAAATAGTATAAAACAAGTAGAAACAGCTTATTGAACGAAAAAAAAGTTCAAATTTAAAATGCATATTTTTCAAAATCATGTTATACTAATATCATTTCTTGTATCGTGTAGTATCGAAACCGTGTTATATTAGTCTCAATTCTTGGACCGTGTAATATCGAAACCGTGTTGTACAAGTACCGTGTTATACGAGGGACGCCTGTACATATATGTGCTATGGTTGTGAGTTCAAAGCCCACTCAGGGAAACGTTTGTGTTTATAGCATTTTCTTTATTATTTTGATAATTGTATAGACAATGTGCGATGGAGAAAGGTGAGTTACCTTCATTTTAAAATTACTCTTAGATTTATTTATGAAATTGTTGAAATTTACCATCTACATACATATAAAGTAAAATACTCTTAATTTTAGATGATTTAATACATTTACAGCGATACAGCGTGTATGGACGGGGCGCACTCAGTATAATATGAAAAAGATCATATTTTTATTAATGTATATACATAATAGTGGGCCCGCGCGGGGCTACGCCCACTTGATATAGAAATATTACTAAACAAATTGAAAACTAAACATTCAGTCAATTCAGTAAAACAGTTGTATAAAATAACTGTTACGGCAATTAGCAAATTTGTCGAACTAAGTACTTTAAATTGACATAACTTTTTTATTTATGAACCGAACCGATACAAAATAAAAGCTATATGTTTTCGGACAAACAGATAAAAATTATAAAATCATTGTTTTGGATTCTATAAGGTTAAAAAAGGTTCCCAATAACATTTTCTTTTAAATATCTTCCAAGTACAGACACCGACCCTTATATAGATAGATATAGATAATGTAGATATTATAGAATGAACATCGCTTGTTCCCCTGATAACGTGTCACTGTCAGCAACAAATTACTAAAATGTTTGTGCACTCGTATGTCACGCTGTACGCAGAGAGAACACGCCGCCACAGCGAAGAAAATGGAAATATGATATATTTAACTTTCTCGAATGGGAATCGAACCATTTTCTACATTTTACCCCCCGTGTCCCTGTGCCTGTACGCTCACGACCGGTCTCAATATACATTTTTTTTATAATTTATGGTTCTGTCACTACATTGTTATACTCATACTATATTTTTGTTATAAATTATTAAAAATAATCAGTATTGCAATTGTAAAGAAGCACACATCAGTATTTAGTTACTCCAATAACAATTACAATTCCGAGTATAATTTCATTAACAATTAAAATTAAATTAATTTCTACACTAACCTTATTTAAATTACATATGACTTTCCTCGCGTCCTTGCAGTCCGAGGGGTTCTGGAGATATTTGAGCCTCCTCTGCACGAGGTCGCTGACGTTGGCTGCTTCCGTGACCCTCCACTCGTGGTAGCCGTCTAGTTCCGGTAACTTCTCTTGGTCTGATAGTAAAGATCTGAAAAAAAATGGTTTATGTAACAAATTTCTTAATGTCTATCCGTAATGGAAACGGTTAGAGGTTCGATTCCCACTCGAGGGAATCACTCACAGGGCAGAGATAATAAGGTGATATGACTAGCAATCTCATTGGTCTGCTTCACCTCACAGGCCATTCATGGGTTCACGGGTCATTCGAATGACGAACTTTACGGCGCGGTAGACGGTGCTTAACAAGCATCAAGCAGAACAGAAACAAATATGCGGGTAAGGATTTAGGGAGTGTATTCTGTAATGTACATTGTGTATTAACATGTTTTATAACTGTATTAAAGTGCTAGTAAAATTTTAATAGGAGTTTGTTATTACCGCGGGTCCAATGAGCTATCATCATTATGTTACTTAACCTTATCTGCTTCGCGTGACTACGGTACGTCGTCGACAGCACTATATTCGACTAAACTAAAATCAACCTTATTACTGTGAATTTAGGTGTATTTCCTCATAACATGGAACAATTTTTTTTGTAACTAGTTTGACAAAGCTAGTAAGATAGAACTATGAAAAGTAACCAGATATTATTTTGATATATTTATATACTAGCGACCCTCGACTTCGCCCGCGAGAAATACACAATTATTTATTTACTAATCTGAATGAATTTCGAGTTTTTATAACAAATTATTTTATAACAATAAAAAAATGTAGCAATTTTGTAGCGTTGTTCAAAAATGTTTGTTTTAAGTTGTATTACATTGATGTATCCCCAGTCTCCATAGATTTTCTCATCTATTTTCTATGTACCGACAGATATTTGTTACAATTATAATATTAGGTATATGTATGGAGACAACAGGAAAGAATAAGAAATACAACTATAAGAACCAAAACTCAAGTAACAGATATCCTTACAAAAATAGATCAATTAAAGTGGAGATGGACAGGGCATATAATGAGAAGTAAACATGAAAAATGGAGCAAAATTTTAATGGATTGGTACCCAAGAGACAGTAAAAGGAGTAGGGGAAGGCAGCACAGAAGATGGGAAGATGAGATAAAATTAACAGCAGGTCCCCATTGGAGAAGGGCTGCTAGGAACAGAAAACATTGGAAAATGTTAGAGGAGGCCTTTGCCAACAGGCACAGATAGATGCAACGAACCGTTTTACAATTTTTATAAAAAACAATAGACTAGTGTCCCTAAATATGTAACTGAAACCGAAAACTCATCTACCTTTTCCTGTCCGCAACTTGATCCAAAATGGACTTGATCTTGTCCGTCTGCACGTCATCGTTCACCAGCTTGCTGAGCTCGTGGTTCACGAAGTACCAGAGCTCCTTCGTGTTGGAGTAGACCCGCCGCCGCAGGCTCTCGTACTCCTCGCTGGGGCCGCCCACGGTGTGGAACGCCGACGTATCTATGCCGTTAAGGTTTACACTAAATATACAAAAAAGAAAACATTACACTTAAATTTACTGAAAAAGATAAATATCTTTTTGTGATAAAAATAAAATTTCATAATTATTATATGATAAAGGAGAATGTCGATAGAAACAAGTTAATTCTTTTAAAAACTTAATCTCACAAGGTTAGACGACATTGAAACATTTAGGTTGTAAGATAAATACTTCATAATTAGATGATAGGCGACACTACGAGATTAAAAAACATCATCCTCAAAAACCCATTTTCCATTTAGTATAGGTACAAGAATTCAAATTTGTATATAAGAATACACACAAAACAATCAAAAAAGTGAATGTAATATAACATACCCAGAGGACTTCCTTATTTGCGAGATGAGGTTGCTGTGCTGTTGCTTCAGAGACTCCAGCTGCTGCGAGACAGTTTTTAATCTCTCTTGGAAGTCGGCCGCCTCCTCCGTGCTGCCCTCGCACCTGAGACACACCTCGCTTTAGTACCGCCACAACACCTCGGGAGAGAGCAGAGAAATGAAAATACTTCATGAAGGGAGCATGCCCAACATTGTTGTGAAGCAAAACGTGGTGTTTTGGGAGACTTATTAATTTGAACTGGGTTCTTACAAATGTAACTACGTATTGCATAACTCTATAGTGTGTTTTGATTGTTGTAGTTTTATTTTTAAATATTCTTTTATTTATGTCATACCTACCTTTAGTAAAGTCAGTTTTTATGCATTTATCTCTACACTATATTTATTAAAAATATTTTCGCTGTTTAGTTCCTACCGCTTTGATTGACATTTACAAGTGAAGACCGAGCTCAGTGGCGTACCATTGGAGAGATCTACGTCCAGCAACGGAGAATATGCACGGACAGACTCGACCGCAACATGTAATGTCGGGGCGGCCGGCCTTGTGCTCCTGCACCACGACTGGCCCAACACAAGTTAGTCATGATGTTATATTCAAAGAGCCGCACACCATACAAAATGGCGAAACTTCGTTTCAGCCCCATTATGCCCTCGTCGCGTCGCCACACTCGTTATATCCAATATTGCGAATTAAATTTTAAACGCTTCCTAATAACCAAGGCGAGGAAATTTGCATACCTAACTGAAAAACTTATTATATTCATTTATTCAGTCATTTGCAAGTACTATTTACATATTCTACGTGTATTTTCATGTCTGTTTTCATGTATGAAGGAACTTGATATGCAACAGTAATGTTATTAGATACACGCAGTAACCCCTCATGCACCCTCATGTGGCAGATGCCGTTGTTGACCTTAATCAAACACCTATTGTAATATACGAGTATTACTTGGTATTTAAATTTTCAGCTTAAAATAACTCAAGATTGATGGTCGACTAAGGGGCCGGGCAGGCCGCACCTTGCACCACTGCGCTAATCTATATATAAACTGGAAACTTAGTGTTAAAACACTCCGTTTCCTATTTACACACTTCTGTCAAATTCATAAGGCATTGTGTGTCAAGTAGCAGAACTTAACGCCGCGCTTCATCTCGTGACCAGAGCAAAGCAATGCCTGTCGCATTTGTAGACGTACACTGCGCCCCGGGTAGGAATAAATACGTAACTTATGTGTACATGACATAAAAATCTACTTTGAAAAAATGTATCTCTTGCGCCGGGGGAGGGAGAGAGTAGGAGTTGAATACTCGTGTGAACCTCTACGGAAGGAAGCGGTCAATTTACTTTGATAATGAGACAAATTTAAAGTATTCGGTATTAATAAAAAAACCTAAAATAATACCTAATGTCAATAGCCTACAAGATTGTGGGTTCGATTCAAACTCGAGGAAATTAAATATGTATTTAATATTTTCACTTCTTCGCTCTTCTTCGCTCTGGTATTGAGGCAAACTCAAAATAATAAAAATTATTAATTCAAATCAGCTTCGCGCTGTATCCCTCACGCAGCAGGGTAGGCATAGGGAACCTAACGTTAAGACACTTTCCACCGAATTCTGGAGGCATTATGTGTTGAGTGACGGAACTCAACGCCACGTTTTGCCTCGACAACAGAGCGAAGAAATGAAAATATAAATATAATAAATATTTCATTTCCTCGAGTGTGGATCGAACCCACAACGAGTGGCGTTTACAGTCGCACTTTGTGCCCTTGCGCGCGCTTCACGCTATACCTGTATAGAGTAGTGTAAGTGGCGGAACTCAACGCCGTTTACAGTCTAAAGCCGTGTCACTGCACTGCGACGGTTCCTAAAATTGTCGCTTATCATTAGAAGATTAATTGTTATCGCACAATACATCTGACTGACTGACTGACCTGAGCGGCGATATCACCAGGTAGGTGACAATGATCCACACCAGCAGCAGGACGACGGTCACCCGCTTCCATTTCGACAGGTACATCATAAACAGACCATTGACCCCCGACGACCCGCTGGCGTAGAGCTTCATCGTGGACGGTGCATCCTTCTGCCCCCACTAGGACATTGCTAGCGAGTTCGAATCCCTGGAACGAACTATATAACATGAGGCCCGTTATGGCGCACGGGAACAAGGCTGCGATTGTAAACGCAACATCTTATGAATTCGTTTTCGTTTTTAATTCGTCGGTAAGGAACGTGGTGTGTTATCAATAGATTTCCAGGTTCCCTCTGTCTTCACTGCGTCGTGCGGGATACAGCGTGAAGCTTAAAAAAGGACCAAATTGTCCCCCATAAAATTTGTGTATAAAATAACATATTTATATGTACAAGATTTTCTATTATATATAGTTTTGTTTTGTTTACGTGAGAAAGATGATAATTATATTTATGTAGTCTTACAACAACTATAAAGATATATAAATATTGTGATATATAAATATTGTGATCTAATACGTATAAATAGATTCTATACTTATACTATACATTGTAGATACAATGTATATTTTGCAAAATATCAGCTAGGCTACGCTAAGACGTCGTACAAAGAGGGTTGTGGGTTCGATCCCCACTCGAGGACGTGAAATATTTATTTATTTTACAGTAAGACTACAGGAAATACAAAAATCAGACAGTAGACAAACTAGTAGTTTTAACAATATCTGAAATTCGTTATAAATATTAGATGACTAAAGACTTATAATGTTGAGTACAGCCGGCTGCGGTACGGCGGCGGCGTGGCCGGATCTACGCTTTTTAAATATTCTGAAAGGCGCTTGACTCTATATTATTTATAATAAAATACACATAAATACATGAATGTATATTTCCCTAAGTGAAATATCATCTAATAGTTACCATATAATATAACCAGCTTATAGTTACCTCCGGGGCCCTCGTAAAGATGGTCAGCTGTCAGGAGTTCAGGACTGGGCTACTTTACGGCTACTTCATTTTGACTATACCATTTCATTGTGTTTCCCGTTTTGAATGAAAATCTCATTTAATTTGTGATGAGATGAAGTTACGATTGAGGAATTCATTTAGTAAGAAATTATTTAGAGCATAATTATATAAGTAATGACAAGTAGGTAATAAGTGCGCCGCAACGCGGGTTGTGTTCCGTCACTCAACACGGCGCGTAGAGTACAGAGACTCCCCTTACCGCGAACTAAACTTGCAAGGAGTAGACACTCAGACTGTCCTGTTACAACGTCGCGCCATCTATTGATTTATTAACTTTACCCAACTCGATGGGCACCACGGGTAAAGGAGCTCCTGCAGTTCACATAAGTAGGTTTAACGATACATTTCTAGCCCCTGATGAACACAGAGTGAGGTGTCTGCCGGAATAACTTAGACTGCGAATAACAAGTATAAATAGTCCAAAGTCAATATGTAAGTAAGTTATAAGTTTTAGAATAACTTCGAATAGTTTGAGTAATTAAACTGTGTACGACCATGTTATTTCTCTGTGAAACGTTAACTTCTATCCAAATCCCAGTTTATATGAATAAATAAAATTTGACAATTGATACAAACGCAAGAAAATTAAAGACATTATTAAAATGAATCATTAACTTTATTTTAAATCGAATATATGCAATAACAACGTGGCGATTGTAAGACATAAACGATAACAACACTTCACTCTACAACCCTGAAACCAAACAACAATAGGAAATTATGCAGATTTGTTGTCGTAGCTGTAGAAGTGAGATAACGTGCGTGCAAGTGCGTGCAAGTGCGTAGCACAAGTACATACGGATAGGGATAACATCAAATGTAATCGTTAGATGAATATTGAGTCTAATAACTGCTATTACAATAGTTTGTGACTAACATGGAGTCGTACTCGAGCTTCAAGAGTCTTTATGGAATAGGGAAACACTTATATTTTAAATATTACACGCGTTGTGTTGCTATACAGAAATTATTTATTTGAACGTAAAATCTTTTATTAGTAAAATATTTTTTTTATATTCGGCTATATTTCAAAATGTCGTAAGTAATATTTTTAAGTGTTTCTTTTCCTTTTATCAGAGCGAGGAAATTAATTTCCTAGATTGAAAATTGAACCTACAATTATCGGTCAGGAACCTTTGAAATTGTTATTTTCGCATTTATACCCGATTCACGAAGGCATGATATAAAAGATAAACATGTCAAAAAAAGGTTCTTTTACATGACAGGTTTGATGGAGTTATAATATTAATTTTAAAAAAATGTTCATCTATGTATTTATGGAAGTAATATACTAAGTGAATGAAAGATAGCAAAGTAAATAATATTATCTTATTATAGAAATAGAATACCGGTAAAGCTCGAAAAAAAAATATGTAGTACAAAATTCACAATTTTTTTTAACTCTACATTATCCAATTATTTTCGTTAATAAATTCTAAAATACAGTTAAAGAAAG
>JAEBDU010013224.1:9898-45807 GCA_016802625.1 Heliconius numata
TGTGCTACTGAAATGTGTTCTAGAGTGTCTCCTAACTTACTGATATTACTAATGTTTATGATTTAAGATCAATCAATGTTATGCTAATTTAAAAAAGCTTAAAAAATCGTTTTTAATAGTTGTGTTGGTGGTATATGTACCATTGTTTTAAGTTTACATTTCCTTTAAAAATTAAGGGAGAAAAGAGAAAATTTAATATTAAAATACTTTCTTCTAAACGTAATCGGCCATCAGTGCAACAGCCTCTGAGTGCCAATGCAATTGTTATATTTTCAATAAATGGATTTTTATGATTATGGCTCTGGTAGACAAAATGACGGCAAGAATGGAGAATCTTAATACTAGGTTTTCTTAGCCTACCTTTCTATATGCGATCAGTATTAATATTTATAATAATATTTGTTTTCAGGGCATTGGTATAAAGGATAATGACAGTCTCTCTGCTTTATTAGCGGCTGAAATTCAATCCGATCTTCTTATTATGATGTCTGATGTTGACGGCATTTACAACAAGCCACCTTGGGAAGATGGTGCCCGTATGATGCACACTTACACATCTAAGGAAAAAGATCAAGTACAATTTGGTCAAAAATCTAAAGTAAGTGACTTTTTTCTTTAATCAATATTTTTTTTTGTTAAAAAAAAAAAAATATTTCTGTACAATTAAAAATCAACCTTATATTATAAAAAATATGTTATGGATGTTGGGTCCATCTTTACAATAAACAACTGAACGGATTTAGATGAAACTTTACAGTACTATAGCTTATATTTTAGTATTGTCTTAGGCTACAATTTATGTAAAGATTTTGTACAATTTGACTATGATATGACAATAAGTTTTAACAGGCGAAGCCACATATCTGTCGCTAGTAATAAATATATCAATAATATATTTTACTAGGTTGGTACTGGAGGTATGGATTCAAAAGTCAATGCAGCGACATGGGCAATGGCACGTGGAGTTAGTGTAGTAATTTGCAATGGAATGCAGGAGAAAGCTATTAAAACGATAATAAGTGGTCGTAAAGTTGGTACTTTCTTCACCGATAGCCCCACTATTTCATCCGCTTCTGTAGACGTAATGGCCGAAAACGGTGAGTGGACAATTTATTGTAATTTCAGGTTTACTAATTAAATTCTCTACCTAACAGTAAAAAAGAAATTAATGGTAATTCCAAATTTAAAATTTCGAAATTAATGGTAATTCCAAAAATTTCCAAATATTGCTTTCAACTTTTGATGATAGAAGTAGTATTGGAATTTTATAAAATTGTACAATTTTATAAAAAAGTCGTAAAGCATTATTAAAATTAAAATTATCTCCCGATACTTTCAATGTAGTTTCAATAAACGTACGGTATAATTTAAACATTGATTAAACTTGAGCCAATGCTGTTAATTCAATAACCTTGAAAAAACTGCTAAGTAAAATTAAATTTACATATATTAAAAATAATGTCAGTGCATTTTTTTTCTAATTTGTATTAATTGTGTTACTTTTTAGCCCGTACTGGTGGAAGGGTTTTACAAAAATTGTCACCAGCTGAAAGAGCATCAGCTATTCATAATTTAGCTGATCTATTATTAGACAAAAAAGATCAAATACTCGAAGCCAACGCAAAAGACTTAGATGAGGCTACTAAAAATGGACTCGAAAAACCTTTATTGAACAGACTCTCTCTTAGTCAAGGAAAATTAAAAACTTTATCGATAGGTTTAAAGCAAATAGCTGATTCCAGTTACGAAAATGTAGGGCGAGTATTACGAAAGACAAGGCTGGCGGAAAATTTGGTACTTCAACAAGTGACGGTTCCGATAGGAGTATTACTGGTTATATTTGAATCTAGACCAGATTCATTACCGCAAGTAGCTGCATTAGCTATGGCATCTGCCAATGGTTTGCTGTTGAAGGGTGGAAAGGAAGCAGCTTATTCAAATAAAGCTTTAATGGAACTTGTCAAAGAATCTTTGAAGACTGTCGGAGCTGAAGACGCGATATCATTAGTTTCTACAAGGGAAGAAATTAGTGATTTATTGGCAATGGAAAAGCATATTGATTTAATCATTCCTCGAGGATCTTCTGATTTAGTGAGGAGCATTCAAAAACAATCTCAACACATTCCAGTTTTAGGCCACGCTGAAGGCATTTGCCATGTTTACTTAGATAAGGATGCTGATTATGCCAAAGCCCTTAAGATCGTCCGAGATGCTAAATGTGACTATCCAGCCGCGTGTAACGCCATGGAAACGGTATTGATCCACGAAGATCATGTTTCGGGCTCTTTATTTACTGAAATTTGTAATATGCTCAAGCAAGAAGGTGTGAAGATACATGCTGGACCGAAACTTGCAACTCACTTAACTTTTGGACCACCACCGGCAAGGTCTATGAAACATGAGTATGGTGCACTGGAATGTTGTATTGAGATTGTAAAAGATATGGAAGATGCTGTGGATCATATACATAAATTTGGAAGTTCTCACACAGATGTCATTGTTACGGAGAATGGTAAGAAACAAATTTATTTGATTGTTGTCGATCGAACGATTAAAATAATTGTAATATACTTTGTTAATATTCACAAGAAAAAATATAAATTATTAACAGTAAATTGATATTATATTAAATATTTTTACAGAAAACATTGCCAAACAATTCCTCGGTGCAGTAGACAGCGCATGCGTCTTTCACAACGTGTCATCGAGATTTGCTGACGGTTTTAGGTTCGGCCTAGGCGCTGAAGTTGGAATTTCCACCGCTAGGATACACGCAAGAGGTAATGACAATATATTAATATAAATATAATGTATGTTTAGGTACATATATTTTATATATTGTGCGTCATATATTATGTAATATGATTAATGTTGTTATTCATTCATAATTAAATATATTTATAGGTCCAGTTGGAGTAGAAGGACTTTTAACAACAAAATGGATTTTAGAAGGGACTGACCATACTGCTGCAGAATTTAATGAAGGAAAACGGAATTGGCTTCACGAAAAGCTACCTATTAATTGACTAATTAGAAAATTTGCGAAAATGTGGCGAAAGCTTTTTGTAATGTAATGTAATGTAAATTATTAATAACCTGTAATTTTAAATGAAATTTAATTTTATAAAAATATTGCCGAGTGGACATCGGCTTCGGCATGAACATAGCGGGACTCGAACCCGCACCTGTTGAAAAACATCCAAACGCGAGTTTTAGTTATCCTATGTCAAAATTAGATTCTAAATATCTGACAAGTTAGTATCATTTATTGAGCGTATTCTTTATGCTAGTTATTGTGTTTTCCTATAATATGGAAGAAGCTTGAATTTGCTTAAAATATTATATATTTATTTATGTGTCATATAGCAACGATAGCTAAATGTAAATAATCTTTTAATAAATAATTGTAAGAGAAAATATGTTTACGTTTTTATCTTTCAGTATATTTTATTATATTAAATATTTTATCTTTTATATATTATCATCTTTATCTCTTTTTCTGTTATAAACATATCCATCTATACATATAAAATCGAAAGGTCACTCACTCACCATGAAATCTCGGAAACTACAAGTGCTAGAAATCTCAAATTTTGCATAGGAGGTATTTATAGGAAGTAGGTGCACGCTAAGACGTGAATTTGCAATATTCGACTTCTAAGGGGTTGTTTTTGGGGTTGAAAGTTTGTATGAAACTTCGTTACTACAAATGCTGGGTGTCTCAAACTTATAGGACGTAGGTACTCATGGAGACAGAAATTAATCATAACGAAGTTCACGCAGGCGGAGCCGCGGGCGGGCCGCTAGTATATTATATATTTGATTAAATCATAGGTAAATTACCTAATATAATCAGGTAACTTCTGAACGTTAAATAATACTCAACTCAAGTCTATAATTGAATATTATCTCAGCTCAGCTCAAAATATATCAAACTTAATAGCGATCCGCCCACTGTACTCTATTGGATATTATCGGATATTATATGATAGCTAATTTGAATTCTGTTTAGAGAGTTATGATAATATTTCAGTTATCTTTCCGTTCATATTTCATTTAAGAAAAGTTGCTAGGGATAAACTCGGTCCGCTTTAACTCATACATTTAAATATTGGGATATCGGTTACTTTTTGCATACTATTTTTATAATTTGTTATAACAAATAAAATTAATTTTCGTTTTGTGGTTGTTAAATGTCTATTCTCAGGATGTCTCGTTACGTTTTCAATTTTCACTCATATAATAAATTTTAAGACAGGTACACCGTTTTAAATTTCCTTGTGTTACCACTGAACCTAAAGGGAGAATGAAATACATATTAGTCCATGAACCTATATAAGTATTGTTTCACGCTGTATCCCGCACGTAGCACGTAGGCAGAGAGAACTTAGTGTTAATATTACTCTATTACTCTCTTTCCGCCAAATTCTGGTGGCATTGCGTGTTGAGTGGCAGCACTCAATGGTGCGCTTTGCCTCGTTACCAGAGAGAGGAAATGAAAGTGTTAAACATTTTATTTCCACAAGTGGGGATCGAACTCACAACCTTTTGTGTTTACAGTCGCTCGCTTGTGCCCCATGCGCCTCCACTGGCTTCAATATAATTAGTTACTTATTTTTATTAACAATTTATTAGCGCGTTTCTCGTTTGCTCGTTATGATATCAAGTTTAGCAGATTCGTACTGCATTTAAATTTATTTTAGTTTATGAAGAGAGTGTCCCGACACTAGATTAGCCATTATTTCGGATTTCGTATATAAGTGAAGCTAAAAAAGTACAAAAATTATAATAATACATTTTTAAGATGGAAAAAGATCCAAATTGCATTTTCGATTTGGTTTAGATATGGAATATTGGATGTGATATGAAATGGTTTTCAACATCCTTCCGATAATTTGTGGGAGCTCAGATTCATTTCATTCGTACAAAATTTTATGTCACGAATATATTATATTTTTTAAATGATACATTTTCCTTTACACATTTCAATATAAAAAGTGTACGGAAGATTTTTCCTTTCGACGTACTTTGAATTGTTGAATTGACATATAGCTTAAATATTTTAAAATAGTAAAACTTTTCTCTTAATCTTATTTTAAGATTTTGTTTAACCATGTTTATTATATTATAGACCGTCTATTTTTAACTTAAATCTACAAATAAAGTAATCCCATACAAATAAAGTAATCCCAAAATAAATTGGTTTTTCATCACGGGACCTGGCAGATGTGAAACATCGTATTCCTACTACTAATATGCATAAAAGACAAGAGAAACTATGTTTATTTATTAAAAATTATTTAACAAAATAATTTAATAGCTACATACATAAATTACAAATTTAATTTCCTTTGGCTGAGCAACGTTCACCAAAACGTTGTGCCGCCGTGCATGTTATGACGTTTGCATTCATCTAATCTCACACTCGTAGGTAACAAATCTTATTCAGTGTAACAATTTATTTCGTGCATGCATGTCACCTTCTATATGCAAAGTGTGAATATATCTCTGGAAATCTCTCATTTGAAGTCATTTTACACAATTTGTAATAATTAAATATTTCTTTTTAGAGTTCGTACCTCAAAAAGTAAAAACGGAATCTTTATAGAAATACTTTGTAGACCGTCTGTTCGTCTGTCAAGACCATATATCTCGAGATCGAATGTTGAAATCAAGCTCAAGTTAATATCAAATATTCAAGACTACCTATGATAAAATCAAGTTTCTAAGTCAACGCAATCAAAAAATACGAGCATCGATTTTTGCATTTTGTATGGAATTAAACCTATAGGGTGCTTCCTGTAGACCTACAGATATGATTTTTTGCATGAAGTGAGAATTTACAATACAAGTAAAAAAAAACCTGAAAAGGAAGCACTTATCGAAATTTAAAAATATAAAGAAGTAGGGCCAAAATCAGATCTAGTTTCTACCTTAGCTGGTAGAACTACCCAAATACGTTCGTATATTTAATATTGCGCATCCATAAATATTACCATTTACATCAATAATCTTTATCGTACTGCTGTCTTATGGATCTCCCTCCTCATATGAAAAATGAAAACGACTGTGATTTCCTCAAAGCACTTAGAGTGCTTGCGTTAAACCAATTTCGCGGTATTAAGGCAACAGTTTGAATGGAAACGTCGTATTAAGTGAAACTATTCATCATATGTTCCCTGTCTTAAGTAAATCCACCATCGATATTGACTTGCTTTGAACATAGATTTGGTTAAATTGTTTTCTCTATATACGGTAGCATCTTAATCTAATTCGATATAAACTAGATATATTATAGTTAAGTTTCGTGTATGTTTACTAGCTTTAACCTGTGGTATCGATCGAGTGGTTAAATGGAAATGGCTACTGGTTGTGTATGACACATGACACGTGACACATTCTATGTGCGGTATGTAACTCTGACCGCAGGTACAGTGGATTGCAGCGAAACGAGTAATTTCATGTAATATAGCCTATACCTTTTCTCGATAGGCGGACTATCTAAAAAAAAAATACTATTTCTCTTTTCTCAATTTTTATTTTAACCCTATAAAATCGAGATCCAAAAATTGTATTGAACTTTTCTTTTTGTTCAACAACACGTTTTATATTACATTCAACATTACAAATGTTAAAACATTTTCTTAAATAAAGCCTAAAGGAAATAATTATACCAATACAACTCAACTTATCTACTGTATGTTATTCGATATCTTTTAAATATAATGAAAATGTCTTCGACTTTGTAAATGTTGTCGTCTTAAGAATCAGATTTCAAAGATAATTTAATTACTAATTATTTCTAAGAAATTCTGAAAGGAAGAATGTAGACTTGACCTAATTACAGCTCCAGTATTATAAAATAACGAATCCGAGTGACAGGTACGATCCACGAGGCGTAACGTAAGTACGGCCAGAAAAAAACTTTTAAAAATTAAATATATCAGAGTTTATCAATAACAAAAACAATCATAAAACATATATCAATTCTTGCAAGTCTACACTAGAATTGTATCTTCATCACTCTCATTCTCGTCTAATATGTTGTTTGTGTCAATAATTAATTATTCCATTATATCACAGTCTTATAACTACAATTTTATCTTCTCTTACTGCCTGGACTTTACAAGAATAGAAGAATGTAATATCAAATAAAGTATACGCCGCTAGCCAAGCAGTATTAACTGTCTTAAGCCAAGCAAGCCATCGTTATATATACATACATTATCTGTATATACTAACATAAATGCAATACTTAGTTTCCGCCTCGAGGACTATAGATAATTATTAACGCAAAGTTTATTTAGGTTTTTTAACACTATATTTATAACCCCTATAAATGCCTAAATCAAATTAATTCGAATAATAATATCAAAATTTAATTCTATTCTAGTCATGTTCGTAGAAAATTCATTATTTTCTTTTCCCATTATATTGCCGCTGTTCCATTTCATATATAAATGAATGCATTCGACATTCTATTCATCCGCAAATAACTGGTTATAACCTACGTCGTTCTGTTCTCTTTATCGAGCAAGACTCTTGAAAAATTCCACTCTACTTTTTATAATATACTCGTAATTTTGCTATTTCGTTGGTTTCATTTCATGTTTCGTGAAATAAAATACAGGTACATTCCCGTTCGCATTCATTAATAGGTATTTACTTTTAGCATTTTTTCGTTAATTGTATTGTAAGTTCTCACTTCGTGTAAATTTTTTTAACTGTAGGTCCACGGGAAGTCTGGAGCCAATGTTTGCCTGGTCCTCGCCTGGTAAATTTTTACAAGGTATAATTTCCATTGACCTTGACTTGAAATTGGTAGGAAGCCTTGATGGGCGAGTCCGACTCGCACTTAACCGGTTTTCATATCTGGATATCTACAAGCACAGTCCAACCTAATTGTGTTCTCCAGGCAAGCTTAAGTCAAGCAAAATAGAAAGGAAGTAAGAAAAACAATAACAGAAACTTAATTAAACGCTCTAAAGTAATAGAAAAAACTAATAAGATCCTCGACGTTCCGTACTCCCTAGACCTTAGATACTCTTACAATTACATCCAATTCCAAGGATTTCGTTTTATATAAAAACACATTTTGTTTCTAAATATTATAGCTACAAGATGCTTGGCAGTATAATATTGCATAATAAAACCAGCAGAACCAAACGACAATACTAAAAATGTAACAAAATCCCAAAAGTTTGATTCCGGCTTCAGGAAAAAAAACGTATTTTTTCGAAGCCCTAATAATCATATCTATAAAAATCAAAGACCTATTTCAGTGTTCATTAGGATTGTACCGTACCGGAGATTATCCCTATAAAGGCTGGATTGCAATGTTATTTAAAAGCCATACCACCAGCTATCAGATGTTATGGCGTCTATTATCGTTTCGACCTGTCTTTCCTGATTATGTTTTTATTCCTTTGATTATGGTGGCGCAGTAGTGATGGTTTGTTGAGTATATATTACTACAATATGATAGTGTACTACCTACGTTAAAGCGTTTTTTGAGACAGATTGAGGATAATTAAAGAATACCTTTAATTAATTTTAATGAAGGCCAGATATTTTTTTTTGTTGTGTTTGCTATTCAGGATATAGCAAAGTAGGAAAAGGAAAGGAAGGAGGGGTGATTTTTTTAAAATATTTATTTATTCATTCTTATTAATCTTCAAACATAATATCTCAAAGTCGTTCTGACGTGCACTTTTTACAATGTTAGCTTAAGCTAGCTAGCTTTGAGCTTAAGCTCCCTCAGTGATTCGCTTTTTATCTCCTTAATTGTTGCACACGCCATCCTTTCTTCAATCTTGTGAACTGGAAAAGTCGCAGGGGGAAAAATCTGGTGAAAACGGCATGATAACAGTCTTGTTTTGACCAAATAAATTCTCACAAGTAAAGTCAGTGAGCAGTTGCATTGTCGTGATGCAAAAGCCGTGAATTGTTTTTCCACAATTCCGGGCGTTTTTTTTCGTTTTGTTTCACGTAAACGGCGCAAAACTTCAGAGTAATACTCGTCGTTAATCGTATATATAATCAATAATTATTTCAGATTTGTCTATTATGTTTAAATAACTTCTTTTTTTCGGACTTGAGATTAATGCTGTAAGGCAAGGCAGTCATGGTACGAGGTATGTCACTAATGAACAGCGCGTATAAAATAGAGAAAAGGGTGGAACCCCGAGAGATGCCTGTGCGGATGAGGCGGGGAGAGGAGACTGTACGATACATATAAATACATTATAAAAAAACTAATGTAAGCAAACACAACACAGTGAAGAAATAGACAGTTTTTCCTGAGGGATTCGAATTCAAAGTGCTACACCCACTAAACTATGCGTTCGATGTACGCAAAATTGAAATTATTCATACCTTTCTATCTCTTAAGTCCCCAATGTAATATAAATATACATTATGTACTGTCTTTACTTAGATTTTTAAATATATTAAAGCACACTATTATATTGTATTGAAATATAAAATATATGTATAAATAATATAGTAACAATCAATGGCATTTATAGTACCGAGATATTAATTTTAAGATGTTTATAAAAATGCGAATACTACGACAATCAATGGTACCTATATGAGAATTTATTAAGAAAAGTACTTGGAATACTACTATGAGGATATCCGTAATCAAAATCTTTATTACTAATATTAAAGTTTATTAATTTAAAAAGAAAATTTCTTTTCTTACAAGAGGTTAAAGTATTTTTTATAATAAAATTTTTAGGCTAAAGTTTGTTTTATGACTTTTAACGTAAAGCCGTGCGTATAAAGTCCGTATTTCATATAATTTTACATTTTACATTTAGTAAGCGCAAAAAAGGTTATTATTTTTACTTTATGTTGCCTAGGCGCTGTGGTACAGGGTCTGACCGTAAAAACGACGATTGTGGGCTCCAATCGAATCGGACTCGAAGGAATGAATTATAATAAGACAAAACGGTGTTGAGTTCTCCCACAGAAAAGTGGAGAATGGACAGCCCATCCTGTTATTATAGTAATCAACTCTGGAGCCCTAGCCACTGATGGCCCTTGTCCTGCCACCGATGGCCCTAGTCTAGCCGTCGGGGATATTTCTTACCTGTATATTTAAATGTATATTATAATACGATTTCATAAAAAGAAGCAATGTAACGTAAAAAAATACAAGAAGTTTTAGCACTTGTGTGTGTGAACGCAGCTGAACTATTATTTGTATAACACCATCCGTACGGCAATGACCATTAATCTTAATAACACGAGTACGATGATGATTTTGCTCTTCGCTTCGCTTTATACTACTTTTGTTGTAAATTTTTTTATGTGTTATAAAATATTAATAGAATTTTACGGCAAAGCGGAGAAATTTAATTTTAATAATTTTAATTTTGCTAGTCCGGACGGAACCCACGACCTTCGTACAGTTACTGTCCCATTTTGCTACGACGTAACGGTCTCTCTATAAATAAGAAGTTCTTTTGACCTGTAGGACAACATACGAGTATATCTGTTTAACTTTTAATAGACACATTGTAAACTCAGTATACCTCTAAGTATCTCTCTATATAAGTTATGAATTAGTTGTAAATCTGTGAATAAATTCCTAATTTTAAAATTAAGGCTAAATAATGTGGATTACATGAGGAACGGAGTGTCTTAACACTAGGTTCACTCTGTCTACTCTGTGCAGCATATAGCGTGAAGATGATTATTAACGTATAAATAACATAAAATCTATTACTATTACTTAACAGCATTATTACTATTAACTTAGTTAAAGTTCTGCATGAATATGCAGAACTGCCAGTCTCGCATACATTTATATAATTTGGCGAAAAACTCCACAAAGTTAATCTTAGCTATAAAGTGCCAGCATTTTATGACAACCTATACAAACAAAACAAGACTTGAACGTTCCTTGGAGTTGTAGACAAAAACTATCCAGCCTTTAGATAGGATCTTTATATTCGTATTCCGAGATTTACGTCTTTTCTGTGAGTTCTGGGTTCGTTCAAGAGTGAATGTTCAGATAAGAATATTTTATTATACATAACGATCCCTGTTCGAAATGTTACGTGCCGATACAAAAAGTAGAATTAGATTCTGTAGTATAAGAATGAACAATTTTTTCGAGTTATTTTTTACGGTTACTAAAAAATACGGTTAGAAAAAAAAATATTTATAGAGATTTAAACCGATTTTAAGTTAACATACACTGAAAGATAGGGAGGATTTTTAAGCACCATAATTTTTATTATCGCGGATCGGGATCTAAGTACGAGGGAAAACAGCAAATGAACTTCCAAAACACTGCAGTTGAGTATTCTTAAATAAATGTACATATAGTACAAGCGGGCGAAGCCAAGTAAACCTATGACAGGATTATTTCAACATGTACTGCTATATTTTAAAATGTGAAATTACTTGCCGAGCGAGAAGCAGTAACTTACTATTGGATACTTTTCTAGTATAAATAATGTTACGTAATACAGTGCTTCTTGTCACGAATGGGCTCGACGCTTATAAACACGAAAGAAATACATAAACAAAAAGAATGCAAGGGGACAATGACAAATGTATATGTATATGTAACTTAAATTAACAAATGTTCATAATACTTATTTAAATAAGAGGACCCACTTTAGTTTCTACGTATGTGGGGGACATCACTCATATCATCTATCATCACGTTTTAACTATATGTCAGTCAATTTCATGGACACAGAAAAGATATTATGTGGTCTTTTATAAACTATATATATATTTATCTATCTTTATCTTATCTTATATATGTATATATACAGAGTGTAACGTGATCGATGGATCAGTGGTTGTCTATAGGTCGAATCCCCCCCCATATATACATTCATGTTCAGCGATATTCAGTGGTTCAGCAGATATTTTTTTTTAGTCCTATATGTACCTACATGATATATCCACAAACGTTACGTTATCCATACTGAAAGGCCTTAAATATTTAGAGCGACATATCAATTGGTTCGCTCGTGGCTCGCATTCGATTAGAGTCTAATACGCTAGGTATTTTGACATAATCTATTCTACCCTTTTCAGCGCGTAAGAATTTGGGACCTATTAAGATGGAATTTGGCGATACTTGTGGGACGTGTCCAGCTAACACGAGTGGGCACTGGGTGTGCCTATTTTTAAATTTATGGCTAGATTAATAAAATTGTTTCAAACATTAGTGAATTGGCTTATATTAAATTTATTTAATTTATTTTGCAACAGAAAATTAAGTTGATAGTAAATTAAATTAAATGTGTAATATTTTTAAGAGTAGGTAAACACTTCTGTATTTTATATTTGTTCATTATTAGTCTTATTATGCGCATATTTAGAAAATTTGGCGGAAAGTGGGAAACAGGGTGTCTTAATCCTTGGTTCACTCTTCTTCTTTCTTCCTTGAATATGCAGGATACACCATAAAGCTAAAAAAATGGAATTATATTTAAATTAGAGGTGAGACGTCTACCCTATTTCGAGTATATGCGGAGTATATTCGAGTAAATGCGGTGAAGCTAGCAAAAATTGGAAAAAGTTTAGCGTTCATTTACTTAAAAATAGAAAATATATTAGCGCGTTTAAATGAAATAGAAAACAGCGTAAATAAAAATGCTTTTATTTCGTATTTTCCGTGGGAGAGCGTTACATTTGCTATTTCCACAGAAAGTATTGGACATTACCGATTCCCTTGTGATTTTAAGCAAGCTCAGCATACTGCAAGTAACTGGGCACTTCGAATTTGTGATTTCGTTTAGGGATTTTTTATTTATCTAGGGTTTACTTTTTAATATATTTAAAGAATTCACAGTTGGGTAGATTTTTATATTTGTTTTGTATTTTCATTTAAAATATTACACAATAAATATTCTTTATTTTAATAGACTTTTGTACTTTTGAATCGTCGGATGAAAATAAAGATATCACTGCCTTGGAAGGAAGGGAATGTAAATAATTAAAATATAATTCTTACTCCGAGTGGGCACCAAACTAACGAACATCGAATTTACTTTCTGACGCTGCCCCACTGTACCGCGATAACTATATAATTATATTAATATTTTATTAATAGCATAAAATGATAATAATACCTTATCAACGATTATTTAATTTAGGATATATATAAAGTTATTTGCACCTAAAATTAAAGGTAATGTTCATAGGTTACTGCGTGAACGTTATTGAATTTAACATAACGACGTCTATCAAAGGACAATTTTGGTTAGAATGTTTAGCTACTCGATTATTATAATAGTTTATAGGGTTTAATTTATTTTATATTATCACTTAGGCTCGATTTATAAATCGATTTTAACTCGATATCGTTTTTGAGATGCCATTTTCATGCGTCGATTATTAAAACGGTATCTCACGATCGATCTCGCGCTTGAGAGCGGTTTATAAATTTGAGCTTTAAATACGTAGGCATATGTAGATGGCCTTAGTTGTGACACATTCTGTTCTCCGCTTTCCGCTTCATTTAATGAGATATTATGTGTTGAGTGGCGGAACTCAACGCGGTGTAAATGCTAGAGAGGGCAAACGTGAACCTTCCCCCTAAGTGGGATTCGAACACATAAGTATTACGTTTAAATTTAAATTTCAACATACATATAGGAGGTAAAGGAGGATCTTTAAGATGCAAAGTAAGTGATGTTATACTATATTTATTGTTTATTCCGTATTCTTTTTTGTTATCTAGACGTAAACGTGAGAAAAAGCTTAACAAGGATATGAATATTTAAATTTCATCATAAAAATACTGTAAAGCTTAAAGAAAATGTTAGACTTTAGAAAGATTTTTACGTTATTAGGGTTCCATGTCTCAAAGGTAAAATCCATTTATATCGAGATCACGTGGAGGTATCAAGCTGGAATTAATAATTAATATTCAGTTATATAGTCCCTTGAAACACAGATAAAATGTAGCAATACAATCAATTCTATGTCAACACAATCAAAACTAAGGAGCATTTATGTATCGATTTTGCTACATTTTGTATGAAATTTACAGCGTACACAAAACCTATATGGTACTTCCCGTGGACCTACAGTTATGAAATTTGGTAAAGAAAATTTCGAAAATCGAAAAGTGGAAATTTATGTTCATCAATTTTTATCAATTACACTTTTCGTCGACGTACAATCCTGAAATAGATACGGAAGCCTCAGTGGGTGAATCCGACTCGCACCTAACCGATTCTTTTAAATATTCATAGTGTTTCGAAGAAAAAGTATTATCTGTTCCTTGTAAAAATTGTTGTTGGTGGATTACCTCGCTTGATTTTGGTTTAATTTTATTTAGTACATACTAAAAATAGAGAAAATGAAAATGGCTGGTTTAAAAAAATAAACATGAAAGCTTATATAATTATTTAGTAATTTACAAATTCATTTATGTTGTTAAAAATTGTTTTAGGTAAATATATGTATGTTACATTCTCTTACATTATATTAATGACGTATGTTCTAAACTCGTTTTGCTTATCTCATTAAAACTTTTAATACGTAACTTGTTCTACTGAAGTGCTCAGTTTTGGGAGCTCGTGGTTATTAAAAATTTCGTGATCTCCACACATTTTGACGTTTATAAAAATTATACTAATATTTAAAAATAGAAATTGCTTAGTAATAAATTTCTCTACCAATTCATTCCTCCGAAGTGGAATCGAACTAGAAACTGTCGCGTTTACAGTCAGACGCTGAGCGACAATGGCCTCTAACATTATTATTTGAGGCCAGTCGTGGCGCAGAGGCACAAATGTGACTGTAAACGTGACTGGTTGTGGGTTCGATCCCCACTCGAGGAAGTAAAATAGTTGTCTAAATTTATGTTTTCGTTTCTTCGCTCTGGTGTCGAGGCAAAGAGCGGCATTGAGTTTTGCCACTCAACACGCAATGCCTCCAGAATTCGGCGGACGACACGGCAACGGAGTGTCTGAACACTAGGTTCTTTCTGCCTGTTCTGGTGTGTGCAGGACAGCGCGAAGCTGATTATTATTTATTACTCTTAAATATATATTCCTATAGTCCATGCGGGCGAAGCCGCGCAGCAACTAGTAGTATTTCATAAATTTCCTAAAATATTCAATAGTGAATCAACGTTTGTTAGTGATGACATTTTGAAGTCCCAGGCAGGATTACGTTACTTCAGCAGACGCTTAAGTGGCTGATTATTCTGTATGGACAACGTAAGACGGATTAGAACTCTTGGCGAGGATTCTACCCTGTTATCTTTGCCATTCCCGAGAACTTGAATATTTCAAATGGTTTATTTGCATAATGCGTGAGGTTGTAACTTAATATGAGGAATATTTAACCCCAAGTTCCAGTACCGAGTAATATTCTCACATCTTCACATATTTGATGTTTATAAATATGTGAAGGTATAGGGTTGTTTTAAAGTTCAAGGATTATCTCCAAAACAGCTGAACTGGTTTCTATGATACTTTCACTGAAAGATAGAAGATATTCTGGACCAACATATGGGCTTCATTACTTTTTATAATGGCATCTCCATAAGATTGGGGCTTACACGTAAAAAAACCTCGTTTGTCATGGGCAAGTAATGTAGATTTAAATTAAGATAAGCATACTAAAACAATTAACCAATTATATCCAACTACTAAAATAAACAACCATATAATATTAAACAAATATTCGTATAGTTCAAGTAGGCAAAGCCGCGCGGTGGGCATGAGTATGTAGAATGTACATAAATCTTAATAATCATCTCCGATAAATATAACGTAGCACGCCTTTAGGTACTATATATCAACGCAATTTAATATAATTAATATATATGTATAAGATACGCGAACTCTAGATACTTACCAAAAAGATAAGGAAAAGATTTCCCCTAGGGATAACCACCTGACAAGACAATTAGTTACGAGCTCTTACATGGAAACAAATTGATATTATCTGTAACATAGAAAATCAGTGAAGTAAAAAAGACAAGATCTGAGGGAAAAGGGTAAGTTTACCAAGCAGATAACCGACGAAAGGGTACTACTAATAAAAAAGATTGTAAGCAAGGGTCGAGTCATTCTACACTCGGCGGCCAATAATAATTTATGTTTTGGAATTTGTTTGTCATCAATGTAGTCTAAAATATATTTTTTATTATAATATGTTTGTTTATAAAGTATAATTATTTGATATTCTAGTAATATTATGATAGCTTTCTAGTTCGGTATGAAGAATACATTTTTTTCCATTAAGCTACAAGGCTATTGGGAACATTGTGTGGCACAGTGAGATTGCGCCTGACTATAAACAGGGTCTTAAATTAATGAAATATTTAATATTTTCATTTCCTCGCTCTGGTAACGAGGCAAAGCGCAGCGTTGAGTTCCGCCAGTCAACACGCAATGCCTCAAAAATTCGGCAGTAATATTTATTTTCACCGGGAAAAATCTGTCCGCTCAGAGTAACACATCCCATTCCACCAAATTTTATATGGCAAAAACAAAACATCATATTTTTTTATTGCAAGCAGTTTTTCCCTCGACCCGTTCGTACTGACATAAAACAAATAAGTGAACGACGCAATGTAGCTTGGCTATTGAGTCAACAACGTTAACTTGGTTATCAACGCGGATCGTCGGTTGGGAAATTAGGAGGTGCCTCGTAAACTTGAGCCGCCCAAATTGAAAGAGCTTTATTAAATTTAAAAAAGTAAGGAAATCCTTCTGAGGGTACATTTGGTACAAAAATTTGCTTTTATTCGTCTATATCTTACTTACCCTATTATATTTATTTACTTAGCTTACTAATTGAGTAAGCTCGGTAACTGTAATCGAAAGTGTCGAATAAAAATTAATTGTGACGGTAATCGAATCGGATACAAAACAATCGATTAATTTTGGATATGGGTAAACAAAAAATTGCTACTGGAAAAAAGAAATACTGATCGAATCTCGGAAAATCGAACCCACAATTGTCACATCTAAAGCAAACATTTTTCTGTCCGTTCTCCATTTTCTGACAAATTGTAATACTTGTTAGTACCTATTCGTACTTAAATATATTTTTTTAATTCTTTGCCTGGCATTTCACAATGTAATCTTAATTAAAATGTCACTTACATTTTAAATATTAAAAGCAACGAAAAACATGAATAGCATAACCTTCAGTATTAAATATTAAAAATATTTTATAAGAAAATAAAGAACATTTTTATTTATTTGCAGACGTAAATCTTTGAATTTTACAAAGTATTACAGAAAGGTGAATATGGCAAGTATCAAAAGAAGTTGACTAATGAAGCAATTTTCAATACATGAACTCTTTAGATGTCTCTATAAGAAATATTGAAATATTATTCTAGAACTGAACTAAATAATATCCAAAAATTACCTATGAGAGTTGCATTATGTAAATATAAATTTATTTTGGTATTTAATTTTTTATGACGTGATAACGACATATAAAGCACTGAACGCCGCTGCACGCGCGAATAACTACGATTCATTATCATCAAGTGATAAGACACTCGGTTCCCATTAAGACACTTCCGTTAATCACTTCTTGCCAAATTTTAGAGACATTGCGTGTGGAGTGGCAAACTCAACGCTGCACTTTGCCTCGTAGGAATCTAATTCACCACGAGCGCCGCGACTGTCCTCGATATTTTCTTAATAAAATATTTTGATTTCAATTCAGCTTTGGTGGAATCTCATTAGTAAGCGCTGAAAAGAAAATCAGTGTTTATTATGCTGAGTTCTAGGAAAGACGTAATGCATTTTATCATATTAAGTCTCTACGGTATTTGCTTACTCTATAACATAAATGGTGACATATAAGTACTTACGTAGTACTTCATACTTGTCTGTATATATCAGTGGTCTCCGTGCCGCTATGCTAGCTTGAACTCGAACTACAAATAATTATTTAATACTAGCGACCTCTGCTAGTATGGCCCCGTGGGCATGTCAAATGGGGACGAATGCTGCATTGGTGACCACCACTCAGCGCGCCATATCCAGAACGACAAGAAGTGGAGAACAGAGTTACTAATGCGTTCCGTTCTCTCTGACAACGCCGTTAGGGATAGAGCGTGAAGCTAAGTTAAGATATAAAATAAACCAAGTGGATTACATCGACACGATTAACGTGATAAAGCGTGATACTAATAAAATACGGTTTAATTATACAGATATTTTAACTTACATACGAAGCTGTGCGTAATAAATCGATGTGAAATTGCAATCGACGACTATTCATATCACAAATGTCATATGAGGGATATAAAAGTGATGAATTTAATATCAAACGTCGCAACTAGCCATAAAGGAGGACAGATCGTGCGTGCTGAAATTTTAATTGCAACTGTTCATTGTAGGGAAAATAGCTATTTTTTTTAAATAGTTTGCCAAATTCCAAAATTCAAAAAAGAGCATATTGATTTTGTCTTCAAATTATTTAATATTTTTTATTTAAAATTTTATTGATTGAACAAAACATACATATCATTTAGTAGTAATTTGCCATACATAGGATCAATCTTTGATCGTATCATACACATTTCGTTCATACAATTTTTTAAACATGGCCTTTTGCTTAGTTGGCTGTAGAGATTACAAAATCGATTGCAATTTGACTTTCAAAGCTAATTTGGTAAACCAACTGTTACTTGAAGTTGAACTTGTTATCAGAATCATACAAACTTTTTGCGTACTCATAGTCGATGTTGTCACTGATATTATGAAAGTTTGGCACACATTTTTTTTCGAGTATGTAGAGGGAACGTAGTGCTAAGGCACTCCGTTCCACACACACAGTTAATAGATTAATCTATACATATTTTTTTGTCTTGGGACACACAAATAATTAGTTCTTGGAGCTGTTTTGATCCTTGTCCAGAGCAATATGTAGACGGTAATGAACGGTATTGGAAAAATAGTAGAAATGTGGTGACCAGATTAACTCTGGTCCTCTATTAATCTCTCCTAGTCATATACTTCACATTGTCAGGGGGCTAAAGTTGGTAAGAAAAGAGATAAAAGAAAACATGATATTTCATTGCTTATAAAATATTTCCTAATGTTGAAATTAGAAATCAATTCCTGTTACAATACAATGTTATTCCTAAACAAACTTCCCTTATAAAATCATTCAGGCAGTTTAATGTGACGTCATCAGTAAACGCTAAAAGGTTTTTTATTTACATTCTGTTAGTTATATAAACAGCCGAACTAAAATTGATTTAATTTGATTTTTCTTTTTACTTCTCATTTGTTGTCCAACTTAGTTATGCAAAAAATATTTCGGGTTTAAGCGAATAGCCATATCAGGCGCATATTTAATTTAATAATGGCGCGCTTTTCCTCATTACCAGAACGAGAAAATTTTAAATATTAAATATTTCATTTCCCCGAATGGGAATCAAACCCACAATCTGCTGCGTTTACAGTCGCACGTTTGTGCCCTTCGCCACGACTGACATCTAATATTATAGTGATGATTATAATATTATAGTGACTTTATCACAATTTTGTCAGTATGTTAGTGGCAAGATTATAACTTAATGTATTCTGACATACATATCATTCTCTACATTTATTGATATCAAGTATGCAAAATTACTTTAAAAGCTCATTTCACTGTTATATTATGCAAATCCTGAGGTGACCCGAGTGTAAATAGATGTACTTAATATGTTCTACGGCATGAAAGTTTTAAGGAAAATAACTTTCATGCCGTAGAATTTTACATTTTAAATTTCAATTTAGGGCAAAAATGTATTTAAAAAAAGTAAATTAGAAATTTTTTGAATAATGATAAACTTGGAAATTTAAAAAAAAAGCCAGTCGCGGTGCAGTTGTTATGGGTTCAATTCCCAATAGAGGAAATGAAATATTTAATATTTTTATTTCTTCCGGTTGAGTTCCGTCAATCAATACGTGCTTCCAGATTCCAGAATACTCAGCTTCCAGATTTCGGCAGATTATATTGCAGTGGAGTGTCTTAACACTAGGCTCCCTCGACCTTCCCTGCTACATGCGGAGTACAACGTGAAGCTGAAAAAAAAAGAAAGAGTTTTTGAGAGCACGAAAGGCATTGCATGAATATTCTGTTAATATGTAATCGAGATATATTTATTTATCCTTTGACAGACTTTTACTTAATGTGTTAGAAAATATCATTTTATTATTTTAAACTGTGCCGTAAGTATATAGAATCCTTTAAATTAATGTGTTTTAAAATTATGGCAAACTGGTGGTCTGCAAATTGATTTGTTTATCATGTGTAATAAATAATTCATTAGAGATCGTACCCACGATTTCCATCCAGTCCATTGGGATTTCTGGTTTCAACATTAAACTTGTCGTTTTAATCGTGTAAGTTGTATCAGCTTTAGTTTAGATTAAGCCACGAGGGTTCCCTGAGGATATCAACTTGATCTTTCGACTTGGCGGAAGTTTAAATAAAGGAACTAGGTGTCCTGTATGTAAGTTGCAGGATAGCTTGATTTTCATTCAATCTATGTAATTTCTGGGATTCTAAGTTTCATTTTCAATTATGCGCAACCTAGACATTTATATATAAGTATACAATATTTGAATATGTAATATATTTCTGGGGACGTCAAAGAAAGAATAACGAGTGCAGCATCGCATCTTGTGCACTCCCGCGATCCTATATTCCTTTTAGAACAAAAATTAGAATAATGCTATCATAGAAGATTGTGTTATCTTTATATGAAAAGTGGAAGATAAAATTGAATAAGGTCAGATAATATATAGAAAAAATACTGAATATAGTAGAACTTCGGAGTTTTCGAAATTAAATACCCCAATTAAACCCCAAAAATAAATTAAAAAGTTATTAAGTTATAGTATCTCATCGAATGTTTATAATCACGTCATCGAAAACTACAATGACACGCGCGACAATGAGCAACGGTTCATTATCACGCGGCCTTGGGTTGATCATATTGAAAGAAATACTTTTTCATTTATGTAATTGTTACATTTTTAATTAAATTTGTAATTTCTATAGCATTTAAATATTTACATTAGAAATCATTCTCGACAACATTTTCTACTAATAAATAAATCGGCTTCACGCAGTATCCCGCACACAGCAGGGTAGGCAGAAGGAACCTAGTGTTTAGACACTCTGCTCCCCACTTTCTGCCGAATTCTGGAGGCATAGCGTGTTGAGTGGCAGAACTCAACGCCGCGCTTTGCTTCGACACCAGAGCGAAGAAATGGAAAAATAAACGTTAATAAATATTTCACTTTCTCGAGTGGGGAAGAACCCACAACTGTCGCCTTACAGTCCCATCATTGTGCCGCTGCGCAACGACGTCCTCATAATACTGTTAGATTTTCTTTTGATTTCTAACAGTAAATTATTAATAAATGCTTAAATTATTAATTAATAATTATTAATTAATAAATTAATAATTTAAGCAAATCGTCAATTTATAAAAAAATTAATAATCTTAAAATTTCAGTTCACGTTTAAAGTCAACAGGAACAATGCTACAAAAGTAAGGTTTTATAAAATAAGTTTAATAACATTTAAGTGGTTTATCTTAAAGGAAACTTCGAAACGGACGACAAGTTTGGAACTTCACTTAAGTCAGTTCAGTTGGCGGACCTGATAGAAAGTTCACACTGTTATTTGACTAATCTACGGAGGACTTGAAGACGTGATAATCTTTTAATCTATTTAGATATATATTTTTTAATATTAAATAAATTAAATTTATGTATTTCTGTCGTACTGTAATACACATATCGGATAAAAGCGTTGAAAAGCAGCAGAGGAAACCTAATGTATATTGTATGCTAATAGGCGTGAACTAAATGCCGTTAATTAATATGGGATGCTTTAAACGTCAGACTGAGCGATTTAAATATTCCTTATAAAGATTTTATTGTAATTTGTATGACTCTTAATTAATTTTGTGTATGCAAGTCGGATTTATCCAGCTAGGGTCCCGTACAAGTTATTTTAGAATTGTAGGTAATCAATATTATAATAGAACACAAAATAAACATCTCAACTTCCCTTAAAATTTAGAGTTTGCTACCCCTTAACATTTAATTATTAAAATTCATAAACAGTTTTTTTGAAACGGATGAAATTTTAATTTTGAATATATAATGATATAGTGTTGTTAAAACAGGCGAAGCTACGAGCGTTTTGCTAGTATAAATATAAATTTCCCCCCTTCGAATTTTCTGCTTTTCAGTTCATAAAATTGCAATAACATACATAGACGATGCATAAAATAAATTTTTATCGTATATTAAATTCCTTATTGCAAATGCATTGAAGTATAGCATCAAGTGTACCTCAATAAATTGACCGTCGTACTCATGGGAACAAAGGAAATAATGTTCTATTAGAATTGTGCTCGGAAATGATTGGAAACTTATTGCTTACGTGCCTGTATAAAAATGCTGAGCGCAGCTTTGGTTAAAAATTTTGAAAAAGCTCAAGCAAAATTTAAGTTTATTTAGTTCCATTATTACTTAAACACGATGACAAACTAGTGTATTAGCTCTAGTGGTAGGACATAGTCTTAAGACACTCAGTTCTCTTCAGTTTACAGTCAGACGTTCCATTACACTAAGATGGTATTCATAATATATAGCCGGGTTAATAAGCTTAAGACTTTCTTATAACTCTCTATATATTTATGTGTATACTTAGAAAAGTAATAAGCAATAACGTAATGTAAGGTATTATCAAGTTGATAAGGAACTATAGTAATAAAATAGTAAAGTTAGTTTGTTTATTTGACTATTTTTCCTTATTAGTAGATTTACTTAGAAATCGTAAAAAAAGATATTACCCCCTACTTAATGAAAAGGAGACAGAGAACGGTACGGTACGTTACGTCATCGATGTAGAATTTCACTGAAACAAATGCATAACAAGTGGTTTATAAACATAACAAAAAGTCCGACTGCATAAGCTAGATTAATGTATACACTAACACTTGCGCCATACAAACAAATCCAACGACGGGTCATTTATCAAAATCTCTCTCACAATCTAGTTCTCTAGTTTAACCGGAATCTGGTTACAGGGAAACATTAAAACGGAAATACATACATATGTAGGTATACACATGCGTAAAAAATATTACCCTAATTTTGAGTGTTGCCACAGTCAGGTCAAAATATTGGATGGCGGATATTAAAATGTGCCAAATTTTTAACTGCGTGTTTAATGGCGTTGGAATTATTCTCTAGCCAGAGCGGTGAAAAAAGAAAAAAAGAAAAAAAAGAAATTCAACCCTCCGAGTTATCGAATCGTGCTATGATGGTATCTATATAAAAACAGGAAAGCAAAATTAAACACCAAAATTGAATGCACATTTTTCATTATGTTAAAATAATTATGCGTAAAAATGTCATCGTTAGCTTATCGAAGTCGACGAACTGTAAAAAAATTAAGCGTTCAGAAATTCTTGGAAATTTTAATAGGGAATTGTTATGGCTTTATAATTTTATACGAAAGCTTAAGTAAAAAAACAATAACATTTCTTTGAAAATATTATTTTTCTTGTCTGTATAAGCTGAAGTGTTTGAGGTCCCTCACGTATAAATTTATACTTATTAATAGTTTATAGTAATAATATAAATCTGAAGAAATTGTTTGGTAGAAAGCGCTAATCTCAGGAGCACCTGGTTCAAATTTTTAATTATCGTCCACTGTATCAGCGGTTAGAGTTACCTTGGACACTTAGATTTGTCATTCGTAGTCACGTCACGTCACGTCATGTGTCATATACAAATCTCCATTATTTCTATTTCATATCGGTCAATTTCCTTCGTGTGTTTTCCATACAACGTGACATTGGCGACGTCATATATCAAGAATTCAATTCAGTTATTTCTATTTCATATTCTAGTCGAATCCAAAGTGAAAATCAAATTAGGTATAGACCAAGGAACAAAGTATAGGTAATAAAATATTTTAAATACTAAACTTTCAAACAAATCGAAATTTAATATCAAATAATATAAAGAGCAATGAATAATATTTGTAGATGAAATATTACCGTAAATTTTCTACGGCTACATTTGTAACACGTGGCTCCCGATCGTAACTTATAAACTATTATATTAAATTAAAACTACAAATTTCTAATAAGAGTATTAGGATTTTTGTATAAACTTTGAATGTTTTTTTAAATTTTTGTTGACGTTGTATTCTTTCTCCACTTTCCTTCCAACTTCCGAGACATTGCGTTTTGTCTCGTAGCCAGGGCGTGAAATTGAAAATAACATATTTCCCAGAGTGGGAATCGAATCTACAACCGCCGTTCTTACATTCAGACGCTATGCCTTTGCGCCACTAAAGCTTCTTTTATTTTCAAAAAATGAAAAAAAAAATATAGTGACGATGACCACGATAATTCAATTATTAGTAAATTGAGAATATAAAATTTTCAAATATGCCTGAGACCGAACTCTTCCTTATTATTTTATTCTCCAATCTTCTAAGATTGTAGTTTTAGATTGAAGTGTAGTTTTATTAATAAAATAAAAATACTCATTTATGCGTTTTTTAAACGTGCTTATATTCGAAAACTACGCTTGCTAGAATTTCAAAACAGCAGAATTTCAACAATAAAAGATGCTTGCAATTTTTCACTTTCGATACATTACCTAGGGATCGGTGACATTTTAAATAACTAAATGTTTCAAAAGTACCCTACTTTAAAAATTATACGTAGGTTTTTCAGTGGGATCTTAAAAAAATATATGAGTATACGACTTCCTGCTTTCTCAAGCCACCCTCAAATTATTATTTCATATATACGAAGAACTTCGCCCCTAAAAACAATGGACGCATAAAATAGAGACTTTTTATCATTCATAACTCCTTTGACACTTGACCAAAGAACATCTTCCCTTACATAATGCGGAAGGGATCGTTTCTATACATAAAAGATGTTAGGACGAAAATGTTATTGAAAGGCTGTTGCTTCATTTTAAAAAGTAAGATGTATAAAAATATCTTTATCTTTCTATCTTTTATTTTATTATCATCAAGGACTAAAATAATAATGTAATATATTCTTATTTATTACATTTTTAAACAGTTTTAAAATCTATACAATATCTACGAATCAATATTTTAACTTATGTTTCGGGATAATTTATTTTGCAAAGTCAATTAGTTTTAATTTAATGTCCGCCGCAAAATGAAGAGTCAAGCGGTGTAATTTCAATATAGCCTGTGGATTATTAATGATGATATATGTCGGCGTGGGTGATAGTTTACTTAAATATTGGGAATAAATTCATAATTAGTTAATTAATTACAAAAGATGTTTTAAGGAGTAAAATTAGAAATAACATTTAGAGTTAATAAAATGCTGTAAATATTGAATTGATGGTTTTGTATTTGTCAGTTTCCAGTGGCGCCACTTTGGGCGCGTCACCGTTGTCAATGTCATTGTTGCTTTATAAAAGGCCACGCGGGCGTTGTACGCTCAGTCGAGGCTCTGCCACGGCTCGGAGCACTACTCGTGCTCCACCGCTGGTTAACCTCGACTATTTTAATTATGAATGTTGTTAAGACCTATTTGTAATTATACTGGACTGGAGCAGTGAAAGGTGAGTGTTAGTACTGTAAAGGGACCCTTAAGCCTACTCCTGGGGTCACAAGTCCCAGGCACTGCTCCAAGCCATCATTTAAAGAATAAGATAATGTTGTTATTATTTTCCTTGTAATTTACTATGTTTCCAGTTATTGTTTGGTTTATTTATTTGTTTTAGATTTACCTATTTATTTAATTTAGTATTTCGAGTAGAACCAAAGGCCAGGACATGGTCGGAGGTTCTACTCGTTTATTTTTTAATATCTATTACGCCTTTTATTTCCGACATATATAAAGTATTTATTCTAATTATATTGCCAGTAAAAATTGAATTGAATTGGTTGAAAGAACTATACAAGGAGAAATTAATCTTAAATATGATAATCTGAGGCTTCTGTAACGTTCTTTGTTCACAGCGTTTGACTATAGTCGCGATCGTTGTGGGTTTGATTCTCTCTCTTTCTCTCTTCTTTTCTTCATTCTTGTAACAATATAAAGCGCGGCATTGAGTTTCTCCATTCGTTATGTCTCAAAAATTACGCGGAAAGTGAAAAACCTAGTTATTTAACATTAGATTATTTCTGGTTGCTGCTGTATCGGAATATACAGCGTGAAGCTAAAAACAGTATAATAATCCCCGTTCTAAATTTTCCTCCTAACCAATATTGATTTTAGCTCAATCTAGTGTAAGGAATAACAACTAAATATAAATTCATCTGAGTTATAAGAAAATCTGAATAGTAAAAATCAAAAAGGATCCAATTCTAATTTATTGGAGTTACGGCTTACTGAAAATATGGTTATTTTGAAATCGCACGACTTGATGAGACAGACGCATAAAGAGTGCATACGCCTGCAAACTTAAGATTGCTTTCTTTTCGTTAGTTTTGTTTTTTATATACTAGTTTCAGAGATTCAAATATGACCTAAAAGTCTAGACTGACATTAAATTTATATCAACTAAATCATTAGAGTCTGTCCTTGACACCGTCTCGAAGCTGTCGTCTCTACGATATGATTGATAGAACTTAGTTTGTCACTCACAAAATATGTTTCCAAGGATTTATTAGTCTTTTGTGAAAAACTGTTCGAAATTTTACTATGGATTAGCATTAGAAAATCAAACAATGTTAGTGTTTTTGTTACGTACTGTCATATTTAAAAACATGGTAAAAGTTATAGCCCACAACTCGTTTGCGCAAAATCCCGTTGTTACCCGTTCCCGTTGAAATTTCAGGAAATCGTTTCTTACTGCTATCTTTTAATCTCTCTGTTCTAGGACTCTACTCACTAAATTTCGTCTTTTCACGCTGTATGTTTACGTAATGCCTCCATAATATGGCAAAAAGTGGGGAACGGAAGTGTCTTAATCGGAACGGAGTGTTATAGGTTCCCAGGTTCCCTTTGCCTATCTTATCTAAAAACCACCAACCAATCTACATATTTATATTTTATCACATCTTATATTAATAATATAAATAAATATTATCTTTATATGAAGCCTTTGACTTTCTTTCTTAATGGGAGTTTTCGTGCACACAATAATAGCCAGGAACAAACCAAATTACAGCTCCATCTGCCCAGTGTCTTGTTTTAGTTGTACGTTAATAGAACAGTCAGTCATTATTTCCGTTTATTTATTAAGATCATCGCCATGATATTGGTTTAAGATCATTTTTAGCATATTTTTTAAGGAAAAAAGGAACCCTTATAATTTCACTCAGTTGTCCGTCTGTCTATCTCTCCGTTTAGTTCATAAAAAAGTCTGAAATCTATACATTTGTGGTTAAATCCTAAAAAAATAATAGATTTAAATAGTAAAAAATGCATATTTCGACATTATAAAGAGATTCAAAATTAATAAGGTACTTCCCGTTAACCTAGAATTATGAAATTTGTAAATTTGTCGTACTAGTTTAGGAAAAAAATTGAAAACTATACGTTTGTAGTTAAATGGTAAAATATAACAACCTTAAAAGGAAGGCAAAATTTGGTATTAAAGCCGCTAGCTCAAGTGAGGCATCATCAGACTTTTTACGGTTTTATTACGTCTTAATATCTAAGTAATAGGTAGGTAATCCCTACTTAATATACATAAATGTAAAATATAATTGATATTTGTGTGGAAAGCAGAGATTGTAATTGTATCGAAATTACGTCTACGTTACAAGTCTACTACGGCGTATGACTATCAGCTCATTAGAATAGAAACGATGTCTAGACGAATGTCCTATAGAAAGAAGTAAATTAATAAATCTGTATTAAGGTCGCTGTAAATAATTGAAAAAAAAGGTCTTTTAAGTGTAAAAAACGGAATAATGAGCATTCAAAATTTCGTATACAAATTAAATGTATATTTTATTTCTTTGATATCATTGAGAAATACAATAAATATACAGGTTTTTTTATATAAAATATAAATACATATATATATTTTTTCGTTTTAATAATAATATACTTTGCCGTAGAAAATAAAAATAGCCTTTTGCTTTGGCTATGTAATCGTTATAAGTTTTATACTAAATGTCAAAGGATTTTTGAGGAAAGGATTGTCTGGGAATAGAAGAAAATTAAATGAACCGCTACCATCACTTAACTTATCTACACTAGGTGTTTTTTCTTAATTTCGTTGCGTCAAATACCAGGTATGGCCAGTCCATATTATTTTCCCTTACCACCCGCTGTTACCAGAATAGGCTCATAATTTCATCACTTTCCCCATGTAACGCTATTACTTAAATTATCAATATAAATAATATTATGGTATGTGATAATACGTTTTGTAATAAATTGTTATTACAAAACGTATTAGTAATTATGTTTATTAGCTTACATATAACGTATAGATGAACAATGTTCCAGGCGCTTTCAGAGATGAAATTTGAAATAGATACAAGGTGTATTTCCTTCCTTTGTCGTTAGGAATGATAAGGAACAAATCAATTTCACGCTGTATCCCGCAATGGCAGGGTAGGCAGAGGAACCTAGTGCTACGACGTTTTGAGTGGCGGAACTCAACGCTGGGCTTTTTGCCTTGTTATCGTAGCGAAGAAATGAAAATATTCATAAATAATGATATATTACCCCGAATAGGGAACCCACAGCTGCCGCGTTACAGTCACTCCCTTGTGCCCCTTTTCTAGTATTAGCTTTGTTGACATCCAAAGTTTAAAGGAATAGATTTGTGTGATGAAATTATTTATATAAAAGATTGTATATAAATATTAGGTCAAATATAGGAAATGATCTGTTCAGTGGATATGTATTAAAATATTTCTGTTCACTGAATTCGATAGACCCAGATATCGGCACAATATCTTTAATATATATTAAAGATAGTAAAATATTTTTTCCCTAGTAATGTTAGAAGTGTGAAAACTTCACGTCTTAATACTTTTTAAATAACATTCATAAAATTGTGATTTTCTTAATTAACAAAATATGGAATTCTTTTAATAATAATCTGTTCTAATATGTATTTACAATATTTTATTTCCATCATCTTTTTTTTATAGTTTCACGCTTTATTTCGCTAGCAGCAGAGTAGGCGGAGAGAACCTAGTGTTAAGGCATTCCATTCCCAATTTCACTGCAGCTTTAGGCATTGCTTATTGAGTAGGCGCTCAGCGCCGCGCTTTGCCTTAAAATAACTAAAAAGACCTGATAGCATGTTACTATAAAAAAACTTTATAGCTTTACACGAAACTAATCTATTATATATATAAAATCGAAAGGTCACTCACTCATCACGAAATCTCAGAATCTACATGTGCTAGGAATCTGAAATTTTGCATAGGAGTTACTTATAGGACGTAGATGCTCGCTAAGACGGGAATTTGCAATATTCGATTTCTAAGGGGTTGTTTTTGGGGTCGAAAGTTTGTATGAAACTTCGTTACTACAAATGCTAGGAGTCTCAAATTTTGCATGGACGTCACTTATAGAACGTAGGTACTCATGGATTAATAATAACGTTGTTCACGCAGGCGAAGCCGCGGACGGGCCGCTAGTAAATATATATATTATATAATAAATTGGAAGAATTTTTTGCGTCGTCAAAAGCAGTTTATCGAAAAAGATCGAAAGTTGTGTTATGATGTCGATTTATATTAATTTAACAAGCTCAAAAGCTTTGGGACGTCGAAAAGGTTATTTATAATTTCAATAGATTTTATTTAAGTCAGAGGTTAAATGGTATCTATTATTAATAACGTTTAATGTTTATAAGCAAAAATATATATAGGTATTTTTTAAAGTTATTGATATATTTTAATCCATTTAAAATATCCATTTATTTGGCCAGTTGTGGCGCAGGAGCACGAGCGTGTGACTGTAATCGCGACAGGTTATAGGTTCGATTCCTACTCGAGGAAATGAAATATTTAATGTTTTTATTTCTACTCTCTGAAATAAGATAGTATTTAGCATATAGCAGGGTAGACAGAGGGAACCTAGTGTTACGATATTCCAATACCTACTTTCCGCTTAATATTTGACAAATATTCCGTATTGAATGGTAGAACTCAATACCGCAATTATTAAAATAGCACGAAAATGAAAATAATTAATTTACCACAATCATCGTACTTATAGTCAGTTGTTGCCAATTGAATACTTATAGTAGGGACTTATATGGATTTAATAAATTAATTTATCTGAATGACGAAGAATCATATTAGTTAAGTCGGCTCTTTTATCGCCAGTACGCAGCAATTTCCTGTTTGCACGATGTAATATTTCGGCGGTAGATGAATTATTACTTTTATTACATAAATATACGGTAATCTAACGGCGGCGCTAGTTGATTATGCTTTTTTCTTCTATTTATAGAAAATCAAATTTATTTCAGTGATTGCATTTAAATTGGATGATTAATCGATATAAAACTATGTTAGTGTAAATATTTTTCGTTAATTGTTGTGAAAGTCAAAGATAGTTAAAACGGAGACTTCAAAGGCGAGGTGAAAAGCATTGATTGATCATTGTTTGAAGGTACGTGAATATTCGTTTAAGAAACTTAGCCAATCAAGTTCGTATCGGTTTGGAGACTAACTTTAGTTAACAGTATTGCTAATTAATTGGGAAATTTTGTCTATTTCTGTAATAAATACTAAATTTAATCAAGAATTCCTTAAATAAATTTCTGGTGCTCCTGCGCCATAGGGACGGGCATAAGCGCTCGACTGTAGGTAGGTTATGGGTTTGATTTCCACTCAAGGAAATATTTATTATCATTTTCTCGCTCTAGTAAGGAGGCAAAGTTGAGTTTTGCCACTCAATATCCAATGGGTCTAGAATTCGGAGAAATGTGGGGAATGAAAGTGTCTTAATGGGAACCGAGCATCCTAACCAGTTTATAAATTGTACTTCCCTAGTTGTAGATCAACCTATAATCCTGAACATGTTACAGAAGCCTCGGTGGGCAGTTTCGACTCGCATTGTATCGATTGTGTTTTTCTTACTTACGTTTACTATGAAGAATGTTGAGAACTAAGCAATTGCTTACAATTGTAATAAGTAAGATATTTAACCCACACGAGATTAGATCTTGTGACCTCTGTAGTGGTTATTTAAGTTAAATGTGTTTATACCTTCAAGCTTTGCAGCTTTTCAACATCAGAAAATGATATCATCTTTCTAGATCCTAATAAGAGTTTCAATTTGCTAAAAAGAAAGGCTAGATAAACCCCAGTATGATTATAATAAAAATTCAACCAAATTCATTTATATATTTCGTACTAACGAATTGTTTTATCCTTTTAGTGTTATTGTTGTGTTTTCTGGCAAGTTTAACTATTTCCGAGGCAGATACGCCCCGCATTACGCAAATGTGCGTCGTGAGCGGGATTTTGTTCTGTATCTACACCCCTTATTGCTGTGTATTTTGCGAAAGTACACAATGAAATTGCAAGGTCTAGTACTCAAACCGACGTGATATAACGAAGACGCATAGAACTCTTTGTTTACAGATCATGTTTTTTTATGTTTGTTTACTGAAGTACATGAAACTATGAAAATATTTTGAATGCAATTAGAATAAAGGCTATTTTTATTTTTTTAGTTTATTTTTATTTATTTATAATAAATATAACAAAACATATAAAATATTATTATTTAAACATATAAACGTAGGATGATTGAACTCATGTTTTTCTTAAAGTTGTACATACCTACTATTAAAATTCGTACTTTGTAATATCAGTATTTCCCAAGGTAAAAATGGAACTCACTACAATTGACTGTATAGCAAAACACTTTGAAAAATGCCATATTTCTATAAAATAAAAACGGATTATTTTTACTTACAGAATTATGCTTACCCGGATCCCGGTTTATCTCGATTTTTCTTTAGACGAGGGCTTTGCGTAATCAAAGCACTCAGCTTCATTTCAGCTCAAGCTTATCTGTACTTAAGAATATTTTTAATTTAGGGTTCGTAAATTAACCACGACTTGCCCTTGACCATCTTACCTTAGATATAATAATGAATATCACCGCTAAATACCTTTAAGATTTTTCGTTTAGTATAAATCGGAATAAAATGTTATTATTTTTTTTTGTTTTTTATGGTTCCGTATATCAAAAAGAAAAACCCTAGAGATAATTTTGTTTTTCATCTGTCTGTCAAGACCGTCGTCAAGATTATGTGGGAGTGTTAAGGCGAAATTAATATCAAATATCCGGGTCTCCGGTCACTCGGAAAACAAAAAACTTCTAAGGGTACTTTACGTGGACCTCCAATTACGAAATTTGGCAAGAAATGAAAATTTATAGATATTTCAAAGTTAAAAAATATTACATACTTATAAATGTAGTTCATTTCATACAAAATGATACAATCCTAAAATTGATAAACTTTATACCAATAGATTTTTAAATTTAATAAATATAATATTGTATTTATATTTAAAACATGTTGTATAAAACATATCAAAAGCTTTTGAAACTACAGCATTCTGTGCGAGGGTAATAAGCTTACATATTAATAATTATTAATTATTTTGTACTGGGTAACTTCGATATCACCATAGGGAGGCGAGAATTTGATTAGGGCAATCGATATTGCTCCCAGAAGGAGGATAAATAAGAGGTGTAAAATATTTTGCACTCTTCAAATTTTTCACAACCGGCCTCTTGAGATTTAAAATATTCAAATTGAAAATTGATATATAAATATAGCGAATATTAGGTGTTGCTCGAGATTTTTTTTACTGTTTTATATATCAAAATCAGCTTCACGCTGTATCCCGCACACAATAGGGTAGACAGAAAGAACCTAGTGTTAAGACACTCCGTTCGCCACTTTTTGGCGAATTCAGGAGCCATTGCGTGTTGAGTGGCAGAACTCAACGCCGCGCTTTGCCTCAACACCAGAGCAAAAAAATAGAAATATAAACGTAAATAAATACATGTTTTATATAATGATATTACGTTATGGCAAATCTAAATTTCATTTAATCATTAAAATTATATCTGTATTAGATAAACCAGTACTTTCTAAAACATAATATTATAGTAATACAAAATAAAACTTACATTCTATTCAAATATTACACAAAGGTATCTCTAGGATTTTACTTAAATTATTATATCCGAAGTTATCTTAATTACAATTTATAGCTACAATAGAGGTCCACCTCGGTTGCATTCCAATGTAAATACGATGTTTGCATACAAACACCTTTGCAGAATTATGTAATATGGTAAATTTTTTCAGCTCTACGTTTTATCCAGCATATAATAGAGTAGGCAGAGTTAAGACACTTCGTTCCCCACTTCCACGTCAAGTAATTTACCACCAGATAGTTGATGCTTTAGACCTGAGAAGAACCGGCGCAAGAAGAAATTATTACGCTTGGGCCCAGGTAGAGCGTTCTACTTTTTTACCGACAATCTCCGAAATATCAATATCCGAAAAAAACTCGTACTTTTGAAAGATATATTTAAGCTTACATCGATGAAAAAATTACTTTATTTAATAGATACCATATTAAAAAGAAAATATTAATAGTACGAGAAAAGAAAAGAATTAAATAATATATTCATAACGATATATAGGTAGCCCTACGTCATATGTAAAGAGTCGTGAAAGTAAGATTAGCTAAGCTAATGCAAAAGGTAGTCAGGTAGAAAATACGAAATATTCAAATAGGTCGCATTCGTTTCCGCATACATTATTCAATGAACCATCCCAATGCAGTTTTATATTCACTTCACTCTGTTGAATGAATTGAGGACTAAAACTTTACTGGGGTGGATAAAAAACTGAACAAGGGTTTCAATTTCTGTCTGTTACCGATAATATTGTTTGAGGACTTACAGGCTACAAGCTTAATTGTAGCGCTTTCCTCGTATTGCATTTAGATTTTTGTTTTTTTTTTGCAGTTTGTATTGGAATACAAATCACTTTTTTACAAACTTTAGTTAGTTGGTGTGTCTGAAAGCTCAATTTGAGCTCACTTCCCAGTGTTTCCCAGGGCAAGCTAAAATTTATATTACGAGTACAGTTCTGATGATAATGAAATTATTTATAATCAATATTGTTATTAATTAAAAATTGTTCGCCGTGACAAAATGGCGCATTTTAATTTTTTGCAAAAATCACCTATTATAGATATTAATTGAAAGAGCTTGATTCGTTTAATATACCATGAAAAAAAAAAACATCTAGAGACAGTCTCCAGATAGTACACCTATTGAATAAAAGCTTGATTTTAAAAATGGTTTTTATATTAGTATTTTATATACCTATATACAACACAATTAATTATTAAATAATTATTAAATTTACTTTGTTTTTGTTTTGTATGAAAGCTGCATTCTTCGGAAGTGCTATAGGCTATATAACATTACATTACACATATAAACAAATATATTTTAAAGTACTTTCTAATTTGACATGCAATTAATTGCCATGTTAATAACAACCGTCGCGTCGCTACGCGACCGTTACCGCGACATTTTGATATTCATCCTTATGAAAATAAATATAAGAGTCACTTTTAGCATTTTATCTAGATTGAAATTATAGTTTACTGTATAACATTCTAATAAATAATTAAGGAGATGTCACTGATTCAAAATGACCTAGCCTACGGGCGGCACAGTATGAGTATGACCGACGCGAAAATATTCTTATAGTTCAAGCAGGCGTAGCCGCGTCCAGGTCCACTAGTTTTATATATATACAACACAATTAATAATTAAATAATTATTACTAACTAACTATTTATTAATTAATAAAATCTCTCACAAAACATATATTCATGTATTAATTAAGGCATCTATTCTTCATATATTTTCAATCTAATTAAAGTTTTAATTTATGCATATTTGCTATATGCGAAAGCGATTAATTAAAATGTATTTATTATATATTTATTATACAGGAACTATTGTGAATAGCATTTAAATTGCAACCGCAAGCTAAATTTATTTGTTGTTTTCAAATAAAATGGTCATTGTGCTAGAATATTGTAAACATTGTATCTGTCGATATAATTTTAAACATCCAAAAATTAAATTTTATCTTCAATAAAATATGAAGTTTAAAAAAATCTATAAAATAGGCGCTGTGTTCTGCATTACGCTTCGAATTTGGGCGAAACGGAGAACGGAATATATCGTCTCTAGGTTATCTCTGTATACATTGCTATATGCGGAATACAACGGAAAGCTAAACAAGAGAAGCTATTTTGGCGCGTAGGTCGCTAATTTAAAAATATAGCATTGGAATTGTTTAACGAGACCATATTATATGTATAATTTCTGATAAAACATGCAAATATGTTTTTCTAAGGTCCTATGGTAAGTTATTATCTTATTCTGTAAAACGCGTGTGGAAAGCGATATTGAAGAATCAACCCTTCCACTGACACTTATAATTTACTGCCTTGCAATATGAATGGGGATACTACAATACTATTGAAATTCCATTTGGCGTCATTAAAATCTGTCGACGTTATTCGATGGGAGCGTGATTCATATTAATTTCATGGTATTTATGGGCATGGGCTGTATAATGTATATTGTGGGCTATATATGCATAGATTTTTATTCATGTAATTAATTTGTTTTAGTTCCAAGCTATGAATTCACTATGGATACTCGTATAGCAAAGTGGGCAGAGGCAACCTCGTGATAAGACATTCCGTGCCCAATTTTCCGCGGTGGTCTTTATTTTCATAAATATGTATTTTAATTTAATATTTAAAATTAAAATAGCCCTGAATATACAAAACGTGTCATTAAATGACTACAACCTTAATCTTTTTATTTCATCGCTCCAATTCTCAAGCGGTTTCTATTTCTAATA